>OY776674.1:140951434-141551434 GCA_963675555.1 Leptura quadrifasciata
CTAAGTGCGAATCTGCGTTACAGCATTTCGTAATGCTCCAATTATGATCTAAGTATAGAATGAAATGATCAACGTAATTGTACAGGATTATCTACTATATATTGAACCTCTTTTATTTCTGTTATTATTGTAAATAGAAAAAAAAAATCGTATAAAAGTTAGGTAGCTTAGGCTTTTATTGAAACGTGATAAAAAAAACAATATCATGTATAGGTCATATGATACGAAACAAATATATGTTTTTAAATAGAACATCCTATTATTGCATTTTCGAGAAGCCCTTTTTCTCCTTACTTTAAATATATAACATTGTATAGATCTATAAATGAGCCGATTTATTGCAAGAAGTAAGAGTGAGCCATGCAGGTCAAAATACAAGAGAAACAAAAATAACAAGGTAGGCCACGAAAATAATTATTTTACTGTTTATTTAAGTTTGACATTTCAAACCGTCATTATTAACATCATTAACGTCATTAGGTCCATTTACGTGAAAAATAATAAAAATAAGTGTGCCGCAAGAAAATAATACATGACGTTGTACCCGAATCGAGCAATTCCTGGTGTAAACACGTTTTTGAATAGTTCAAATGTGCTTTTAGAGGGCGGAATATTAAACATAATATTTTTAGTCGCAAACTCCTCTATAAATCCTTATTTTATTATAAGGAAAATAACCAGACTGCGATCAAAGTTACAAGTCTGGCGCGTTAAGTGTAATAATTGCATATTACCAACAAAACGCTAATGCTTCGATTGCAACAAACACCAGCCGAAAGACTGACCCTACTTAAAGGAGCTCTCTTGCCAGTCGTCACACACCACTTACAGACTGCAGTTTCGAGCTGTTGGCTCTCGTCAGTGCAAGGTAGGCATGCGACGACCGGCACGAGAATCCTTTGACTACTTAGTACATCCCGCTATTTCTACAACAGCGACATGTAAAATAGCGAGCAGGCGCCATCCAGCGGTCCAGTGTCTGTTGCAATCGAAAAATAAATAGCCTGACTTGGCTTAGCATAGTTCAAATGTGCTTTTAGAGGGCGGAATATTAAACATAACATTTTTAGTCGCAAACTCCTCTATGGACCGCTGGATGGCGCCTGCTGGCTATTTTACATGTCGCTGTTGTAGAAATAGCGGGATGTACTAAGTAGTCAAAGGATTCTCGTGCCGGTCGTCGCATGCCTACCTTGCACTGACGAGAGCCAACAGCTCGAAACTGCAGTCTGTAAGTGGTGTGTGACGACTGGCAAGAGAGCTCCTTTAAGTAGGATCAGTCTTTCGGCTGGTGTTTGTTGCAATCGAAGCATTAGCGTTTTGTTGGTAATATGCAATTATTACACTTAACGCGCCAGACTTGTAACTTTGATTGCAGTCTGGTTATTTTCCTTATAGTAAAATAAGGATTTATAGAGGAGTTTGCGACTAAAAATATTATGTTTACGTTTTTGAATGTTTATATGTAAATAATAGGTACCTATAGTTTTCCAAGAAAATGACGTAACGTTACAACAAACGAGGAACAAGATCTAGATAATATATTATTATATTTTTAAGGTAAAAAAATAATTTATTATAAAAACAGATCGATATCTTATTTTAATATTTATTTTAGAAAATTCGAATGTTTGTCATGAAATAGAAAAAGTTATTCCAACATTCAAAGAACTTCGAAGAAGCATCGATATAGGCCTTACAAAATGTTACCCGTCCAGGAACTGAATGAATGCCAAAAACAGCATGCTCCATAATTTTTTTTGGACAGGTGAACCAAGTTTTTCCACGGCGGGAGTATTTAAAAGAAAAAAACAGACGTTCCTGGGAGAATAAAAACCAAAGACAGAGGAAGGCCAAGCAAATAAAAAATCGGGTAGAAAATCAATCCACGTTTGGTGCGGAATTCTTCAAAACAAAGTAGTTGGGCCTGTATTTTATGATTTTACTTTGAAACGACAAACATATCTCGAAATAATGTTACCAGAGGTAGATCGTCTAATTCAAGAATTTCCTATGGACGTATTGTCTAGAATGATTTAGCATCAGGACGGAGAGACTATACATAGCATTTTAGAAGTTCAGGAACAAATAATCAATTTCCCATTTGGATAGACAATGCTGGGATCATTCATTGGCCACCAAATAGCCCTGATTTGACGCCATTAGATAGCTTTTATGGGGGTTTTTAAAGGACAAATTCAATTTTAATCAGAACCACAGTCTTCAGTCCATTAAAGCAAAAATTCAAGAAGAAATTAGCAACTTAAACAGAAACCATAATAACGCTATTTGCAATATTTTCCTAAACTTAAAAAGACGCTATGAGCTTTGCATTGAAAATAAAGGTGGCTACTTTGAACAATTTCTTTAATTGATTACTTATGTAGTATTATTTTATTATAAAGAGTTTCTCTTGCCTTGTTAAATCTTTTTTTAAATAAATTAAATATGAAGATAATTTTAATATCATATTAATTATTTACACGTGATTATGGTTATATATAGTTTACATGTAGAAAATATCACTTTTCATACGTGAAAGCGTTTTCACATAGTGTTAGCGCGCGTTAAAGATTTATCACACGCTATGTAGAATCAATAATTATCAAGCGTAATTAGTAGTGCGTAGTTGGTAGCACCTTTCAAAGCAATCGTAGAAAAATCTTTGTTCTACTCCCTACATAGAAAATACTATTTTGCTCCCAAATACTTTGCCTCCTTAGGGACGAAAATACTTTGGCTCCCTCTGGAAGCAAACAAGTAGAAATTTCAAATAGCTGTAATGTGTAGTGTATAGACTTCTTTTATTGATACACAAACTTCCTGAAAATTGAAAACATTTTAAATCGAGGTTTAAATTAACATTAGTAACTAAATATTGTTAAAATTTATAGTACAATTAGTTTTGGAAGTTTGTTTATATTGATCTTTGATTTTTAACAATATTTACTTATCTAAATACCTATTATGACATTTTGACATATTTGGTTTTTTGATTGTCATGCATAAGAAAATATAATAAAATATTTATTTATTTGGATACTACCACCTAACAGGTACCATTTACAGGGTGGGAACATTACAATGAAAACTATGTAAATATTACAATAAACAGGTATTACAATATAAAAACACAAATTACAATAACAAAAAAAATGAAATAAAGTAACATAAAAAACACATTAAAACAGAACTACAGCAGACTAGTATAGAGAGCGAAACTTATAAATTATAAATCAAGTTGTTTAATTGAACGAATGCTATAGTTGAACATATTAAGCTGATCTTGCAGTAGATTATAATTTCTACACATAAAATATAGAGGGGAAAATTTTAATAAATTAGTTCGAGGTGTAGGAAGGTAAAATGTTTTACAATTCCGACTTGCTGTACGAGGTATATGAAAATTCAGTTGCTCCAAAATGAGAGGGCAATCAAACATGTTATGCATAATTTTGTAAAGATAAATTATTGAATGTACTATTCTTCCATTTTCCAAACTAGACATGTGAAATCTTTCCAACATAACATTTTGCGGATATCCAATTATTGGATAAATATTATCTTCAATAAAGCACAAATATTTAACAAAACGGCGCTGAATATTCTCAACACTATTTATGTAAATAGCATATCCTGGGGACCATATCAACGAGCAGTATTCCAATTTTGAGCGTACAAATGAATAGTATAGCAGTTTCATAATATCAGTATTACTGAACCCTTTGCAATTTCTAATTATAAAACCTAGACTCTTTAGAGCCGATGCGATGGTGAAATTAATATTTTCCTTAAAACTTAGACACTTATCAAATATAACTCCAGATCTTTACTGTATCCGGTCTCTGCAAAATTTGATCGTTTATATGATAATCATAATTGATAGGGTTGTGCATTTTAGAGAAGGCAAATGAGTTACATTTAGATATGTTAAGAGGCAGATTATTAAATTGGCACCAGTCATTTACCAAGTTTAGGTTATTCTGAAGATTTTCACAATCTTGTTCGTTTTCTATTACACAATATATTTTCAAATCATCGGCATATAAGAGACTCTCTATATTAAGATTATCTGCAATATCATTTATAAAAACAACAAACATAAGCGGGCCCAGTACAGAACCCTGGGGTACACCGGAGGTGGCTAGGATATCAAACGACTTGTAGCCGCGGTATTCAACATACTGACGCCTATTATCTAGATATGAAGAGAAGAATTCTAACTGCATCCCTGACAATCCAAACTTACCCAATTTTTCTAACAGAGTACAGTGATCTAGGCGATCAAAGGCCTTGGAGAAATCAGTGTAGATAATATCGACTTGCCTGTTTGTATCCAATTCCTTAGAAATGAATTGAGTGATACATGCAAGGTTAGTTTCAGTAGATCTACCGGGAACAAATCCATGTTGGTTACGACTAATTTGGCCATGTACGTGACTGGATAATGACATATGCAAAGTGATCTCAAAGACTTTAGCGAAATTGCAGATAATTGTAATGGGTCTATAGTTTTCGGCCATGCACTTGTTGTCTTTTTTAAAAACGGGACATAAGCGCGAATATTTCCACATATCTGGAAATGTATGCGTTTTTAGTGATAAATTGAATATCGTTGTGAGAGGACTGGCGAAGATGGTTGCGCAGTCTTTGACGATAAATGCGGGAATGTTATCAGGTCCTTTAGTAAGCTTAGGCTTGATTTTCTTCAATGACTTAAATACTTCTGTTTCAGAAAAGGAAGTTAGAGATAAATTGATGCTATTACTACTGGCGTTTTCGTAGGAGTGATATTTATCTTCATTATTGTTAGGTTTTAAATATGCAGTTTGAAAAAAGGTAGCGAAGGCATTAACAATATCCTGGGAATTCGTACATTGAATATCATTATATGTAATATTATCGGGAATGGAACTGCTACATCTTTTACCGTTAATGTAAGACTAGAATTTTTGCGGATCGCTTTTTATGTTTTCTTGTATTTTCAGCAGATAGTTTTCATGCGCTTGTCTTAACTCATCCTTTATCTTTTTTCTTATGTCACTAAACTCCCTGTAGATATTGGTGTTCTTTGTTTGTTTATATTTATTCTAGAGAATACGAATATATGTAAAACAATGTAAAACACTGTAAATGGTGGTGGAAAAAATCATGTGTATTACACAGGAGCAAAGTGCCATTTCCTCCCTTGGATATTGATCAAACTATTCGCGGGAGGAAATTATGCACTTTTCTCCCTTCTCATACAAATAGCTGCTTATTTTACTAGCGAATAAACAACTATTTACCTTGTTATTTTTGTTTCTGTATTTTGAGACACATGGCTCACTCTTCTTGCAATAAAGCAGCTCATTTGCGTTTTGAATGTAAAATATGTCAAGAAGTATTTAAGATAGACCTGTACAATATTATATATTGAAATCGGGAGAAAATAGGCTTCTAAAAAATGCAATAATAAATAAGGCGTTCCATTTAAAAAAAAAGCAATATATTTATTTCGTATCACGTGACCTATACATGATATATTTTTTTTTTAATCACGTTTCAATAAAACATAAGTAAAATCCTACAACTTTTATATGAAACTTTTTTTTTCTATTTTAGATAATAACAGAAATAAACCTGTACCTCGATAAGTCTTCTATAATCTGTTTTTATTACCGTGAATCTCAGTAGTTATTAAAATTACATAAATTGCAGTTATTCATGACTTTAGGTTTAATGTCAAAAGTACATAAACTTTGATTTAAGATTAAAGGAGTTCGGTTTTAAGAATACGGTAGCTGACCAAAAATATTATGTTTTATAGAATTGCGATACGAGGTTTGGCACTTAAGATATATCTACATTTCTAAATCTCTGAAGCAAGGAAAAGGACATTCCATTTGGTTGATTTACAAGATATTGCACTTTGACTATCGACATATTTCGCTTTTATAAAGTTTAGTCGATTGTTTTATTGCATTTTAAATATAAATACTCCAGGCGTTTTAGCTGTAAAATTGACCTCTGTGCTAAATTCGTGCTCTACGAAATTTTTTTATTACTATTGTGTTTATTTGGACGTCCTAAATAACACTTGGTAGTTACGCCACGATACACCGGGAGGAATTCGTGAAAATCGCTTCGGAAGGTCGCGGAAATCGCGGATTCGCGATTAACCCTTTTTATGGCGGCAACGACACCTATTATAAAAGTTGTACATCTGTAAATTATATACCTTGAAGGTTCTATACATTTTTTTCGTACGCCTAAACGTTTTGGAGATACGACCCGAACTAAGTGAAAAATGCATTTAGTTCCGCCAAACCTCTTTTGCACCACATATTTCGCAATTATCTTGCTTTCTATGTCTCAGAATGAATATTAAATATTGCTGTTATAGAGCTCGGTGATCTTTATTCTCCATCAGAATATTTTATACAGTTTATTTACATTTATTTACAGTGAAAAATGCATTCTGTTACAGTTCAATTTAACATTTATACGTTATTAAAAAAAATCTCTAAATCATTACTTTATCTCTTACATTTAATGTCTAACGAATTCGTGTTATCCGTCGTCACGCGTAATATTTATTATTTAGTTGTTTATATAAACCCGCAATTGTAAGGAATCTGTTGCACTTAGGTGTAGGCATGACATTATACATTTTGTTGTCTAGCGTGTTGCATATACTTAGGCTCTCTATTTCTGTAATTCTTAAGCTAGGCAACTAATAACTTTTAATTAGTTTATAGGTAGATTCCTATAACCGTACTGACGATCGATAACACAGATTTATTTCTTCACAATAGTTTTTGGCTTAGGTTTCGTCTTCCGGTATTCTGTCAGTTTTCACGTGTAGTTCGCTGGAACGCTTGGCAATTTATTAACTGGTTTTTTACGTGCTCGTTGCGATTTTTGAAACAAGTAATTTCACCATTTTGGGATATATTCGCAACATTATATTTTTCGATTATCCATTTATGTTTGGACGAGTGCATATTTTTATGGTATTGGAAATCGATTGTCTTCATTGGAAGGATCTACACGTAAAAGCCATTTTTGCCAAATTTACACGAGGCCAAGGACATCCAAGGTCAACAAAATTTTTCTAAGAAAACCCTCCGAAACGAGATAATTACTTTATTTTTATATTCAAACTAGCAAAATATCACTTGTAGTAAATCGTTCAATGGTAAAAATTTATTTTTAGGGTTTTTTTTTCCACCTACGGTTTCGCCTAGTATTTCGTAGTTTTTCTTACGTTTTTTTTTGTCTCCCCTGATACGAATAACTTTTTTTCCACTGGTCTACACGTACTTATGTTACTTCTCCTTGCTGGACTGGAATTTGTTTTTTGTGGAGGAGCCATCCATTTTCTGGGTTAATTGATAGGCTGGAAGTAGTCCATTCCTGAAATTTGAGCCGAAGCTGAAGCCCTGCTGCCTGCAAATTTGTATCCTTCTTGCGCCATATATATATTGATTTTTTTTTAAATAGTAAATTTTACTTAAAAAAATTTCACCACTGTACCTATATATATATATATATATATATATATATATATATATATATATATATATATATATTTTAAATTTTGCTAAACATTCTATGCAAATATTCTGTTAATTAATTAAAACATCTATGATATTTGTTGGGGGTTAAGCACTTACGTAAGACGCGTATACCCAGTTAAATACATTTTTTTTAGTGTTTAATTTGTCTGTCATACCATACCCTACGTTATTGTACTGTTGAATGTTATAAAGTTAACCTACTGCGTTTATTGTTATTAAAAGATAAAACTGAATTTGAATTTTTCATTATCGTCTCGCTAAGTAATTTATTTAGTAAATTTAAGGTTACATTGTACTTGAGCTGGTATTTGGAGAGAAAAAAAAATTACTTGGCGCCCTGATACATCTAGAAGTTTAGAACCCCGACCATCGCCACTGTCAGTCGGCCGACAAATACCGTTAGTCAACAGACGACGACCAACTAGGTACGTCAGATTGTAATTTTAAAATTTGACGTAGCAATTCATTTCCGCACCACCTTAGAAGTAGAATGCTCGGCACGCTTTTTTTTACATGGTTTCCCCAGGAGCCCTAATCCATGCCGAATCTTAAATTAGTCGATATTTGCGACTATCTGAAACGTTATTGTCCAATTCAAGCATGAGTGACTGTGAAAATGTCCACAAGCTGTTGAACAATTCAATCCTACTTTCCTATGGCTACATTTTCCTGCACAACCCTTCGTACAGTTGCAAAAAATTTAATTTAACAATATGTCTGGTCTTGGTGGTAACTGCGTTGGTACAGACTGCAAAATATCATTCTTCCTAATCCAGCCCCACTGCTCAGGATCAGTGTCTTTTCCCAACCATATTTAAACGTCTCAACAATTCTGTACTGTTCAGTATAACAAAAATATTTAAAAAATATAAAAAAAAGAAACTAAATGCATTTTTCATTTATTTCGCGTCATATCTACAAAACATTTAGGCGTACGAAAAAAATGTATAGGACCTTTAAAATAGAGAATTTACAGATGTACAATTTTCATAATAGGTGTTGTTCCCGTTTTGGGCCATAAAAACTGAGTTAATCGCGAATCCGCGATTTCTGCGACCTTCCGAAGCGATTTTCACGAATTCCTTCAGGTGTATCGTGGCGTAACTACCAAGTGTTATTCAGGACGTCCAAATAAACACAATTAAAAAAAAAAGTTCGTAGAGCACGAATTTGGCAGCAAAAGTCTAAAACGCCTGGATTAAAAGAAGTAAAAAAAACTAAGTGAACTGATACTGGATTTACATTTTTAGACGCTTATTTAAATTATACTGTATGTAATTTAATTTCAATTTTGTCTTGCCTTAACATAATCATTTACGAAACATTTTCTTTAAAGTTTTACAGCAAAATTGGGTTATGACTACCATCAAAAACTGTTTTATAAAATTATATTCCATATTGATGGTTACTTTATTAATTGAAAGAAAATATAAAATTATTTTCAAATAGAAAGTTTACAATCTTGTGTGTGGCAGCTGAGATAACTACAACTCAAACAGGAAGTTGTGCAAATTGCTCAGCTTTGGTTTTCATTTATCATAAAAACCAACAACAACAACAACAGGGAACAAGAATACAATGGAATGGGAGAAAGAGCACATAAATGAATGGTTTTCAAATTATACTAGAGAAGCGGAATGATAAAAGATTCGCACAATAATTCCATTAAAGTCAGAAACTTAGTTAACCCATTAAATTAAACTCTCGGATTTAAAATAAATGGGTAAATCTTGCCTTTGGTATTTTTATGTGCTTTAATACTTAACATTTTGTTCTAAAATTATTACGGAACATTTTTTCTTAAGATATGAAATGTTTGTGGTTTTTACAAACGTTACAAACAGTGAGCCCAACGTGTGAAAAGATTTGAAATCTTTCATATTACGTATTATAAAACTAAGACAGATTAAATATTTACATGCGTAATGTAAGTTTATTATTTAACAACATATAAAGTCAACGCAAATTGGATTAATTATTACGAAAATAAAAATGTAGTAAATTAAATACTACAGTAGACCAAAAAATACCACTAATTCCTGTAAAATTAACTTAATTCATTGCCACCTATCAAGGCGCACAATGTGCGTTTCCAAAGCGATTGAAAATAGTGCCCTAAAACTTCTGACATACTACGTAGAACCGCCTTCCTTACTAGGTGAAACCATTCCATTTTCGGAGGAGGTGAAATATCTAGGCATTACGCTGGATAGATCACTCAACTGGAATTCCCATCTGGAAAAGGTAATCCACAGAGCAAGGCTGTCCCTATGGACATGCCGCCGTAGAATTTGTGGTAAATCCTGGGGTATGGATCCCCAACAAATATACTGGATATACGTTACGGTCATTAGACCAATGATAGCGTATGGCTCCATAGTTTGGTGGTCGAAAGGGTTACAACAGTCGGCCAAAGCCAAACTCTCTAGTTTACAGAGACAAGCATGCCGGGCAATAACCGGTGCTATAAGCACCACACCGTCAGCTGCTTTGGAGATCCTCCTAGACTTACCACTTCTCCATATTTACTTGGAGAGAGAAGCTAGGTGGGCAACATATATACTCCAACAATCGCCAATCAATATGCCGCAGGCTATCATCATGGAACGCAATGGATTGCTTGATGACCTAAATAGTCACAGCATCGTAGGTATGCCTTCTGATGTGATGCCTACCAGAACCAACCATGAGCTGCCTTTCAATATCCTATTGCCTGAAAGAGATGAGTGGGATCGGAATAAAACCGACCTACAGAAGGCAGATAGATATTGGTATACAGGTGGTTCCAAAACTCCTGAAGAAACAGGAGCTGGAGTTTATAGTCGCTGTCCAAAGATAAAAATAACCTCGAGCCTGGGTGATACCGCAACAATTTTTCAGGCTGAAATATATGCCATTGAACTGTGTGTATGGAGGCTGGAATCAACGCACCCTAGACACAGATCAATAAAAATCTTTTCAGACAGCCAAGCAGCCCTTGAAGCTCTTGGATCCTATCGCTGTAATTCTAAAACAGTGTGGAACTGCCAAAAAGCTTTAATCCAATTGGGTAAGAACAACAAACTGACTCTGGTCTGGGTGCCTGGCTACTCAGGACTGGAGGGCAATGAAATTGCCGATTGTCTAGCTAGAGAGGGTGCGGCATCAAAATTTATAAGACCAGAACCAGTTCTTGGCATATCTTCAAGCACTGCCAAAACAAATATCCTAGACTGGGCCGAGAGCAAGACTCGCTGCTACTGGCAGGAACTACCAGGATTAGCTCATTCGAAGGAATTCATTACACATCCTTTGGAATCAAGAGCTAAAAAACTGCTAGAGTTGAATAGATTACACCTAAGCACTTTAATCGGCCTATACACTGGGCACTGCAGATTAAATCATCACCTACACAGACTTGGACTGGTGGAAAACACCGAATGTCGTCTGTGTCTAGAGGAAGATGAAACGGCAAGGCATGTCCTGTGTACCTGTCCCGCTGCAGAAAGAACCTGGTTCTCATTATTTAGCAAAGGTCAGTTTTTGCCTGAGGACTTGGACAATCACTCACCCACCAAGGTTATCGGCTTTTATAAAAGACTGAACCTATTGGGTGAAATATAAATTAGGAGTGAGCCACAATAGACCGATTGGTCGCGGTGGAGGGTCTGGTATAGACCCACTCACATTTCAACCTAACCTACTACGTCTTCAATCGGAATACGCAAACAGAAATCTGACTGTAATAACCCTCCAGCAGGCAGATTAATCCGATAGAAAGAACCACAGTGCAGAGCTGTCGTATCACCAGCCGCAGACGAGTTTCGAGCTTGTTGGCTCTCATCAGTGCGGCATAGGTGAACACACGACAACACTACACCGTTCTCCAGTCTATTAAATTATAAACGATAACGTCCACAATCTGTGAATGACTCCATCTGGTGGTGGCTTATTGCAATCTGAGTCGACGGCTTACTCGGGCTAAGTTATATTTAACAAAATATAAAGTCAACGCAAATTAGATTAATTATTATGAAAATAAAAATGTAGTAAATTAAATACCATGGTACACCAAAAATACCAATAATTCCTATAAAAGGAACTTACTTCATTGCCACCTATCAAGGTGCATAATGGGCGTTTCCAAAGCGATTGAAAATAAGGGCTGTCCTATGTTCACCTATGCAGTACTGATGAGAGCTAACAAGCTCGAAACTAGTCTGCAGCTGGTGATACACGACAGCTCTTCACTGTGGTCCTATCTATATGATTAATCTGCCTGCTGGAGGCTTGTTGCAGTCTTTACACTTTAAACCTCACTGTGATATATTCAATGATCTCATTATTATTCATGTTATGTCTACGAGATTAAAACTGTGTAAGGATAATAATTATCTTTATGTTTTTTTCTTTGTATACATATCACCTCAGGCAATTAGTGGCAATTGTGAAAAATTAATTCGACGCTCTCAAATCATTTACAGTATTTACGGATTGATTTTAACATCGGGATTCGTTGCAATTACGATTTATTTTTTCGCACAATATTTAACTTTTTCAATTTTACACGATATAGCAATTTAAATCATAATTACAAATTCGGATATTAGCACAGTTGAATTGATGCGAGAAAATATTTTCACTATCGTGTTTCTCACTCTCGAAAACCAATTTCTGTTCGATTTGAACCTTTTTAAAGTATTTAGGTTTTTGGGGGTGAAGTTTCAACCCCCGGATCAGGTCGGGTGGCTTGTGGTCGATAGTTGCTTGATTTATTGAAATTGAGCAAAAAAATCCCGATCCGAGAAGCCTTTGCACGCCCAGACCCGAAAAACCGGAAAATAAGTGTTTTTTTTTGTATAAAGGGGTGGTTTGCGTTAAATTGGAGCGTAAACCATTGTCACCACCGTATTCCTCACCCTCAAAAACGGGGAAGGGATGTCTTTTGCTGCAGTTCCACAGGGGACTATAATAAATAACAGGAGTTGTAGAATGATCGTGCTATACCGCAATGGAAAGGATGGCGTTTTACGAGCAATAATTGTGAAATTGAAAATAAAAGCGGCTTGGTTCTACGAAAAGGGGCATTTTTTGACGTTTCGAGAAACCGATTTGACGTCTTAGGAAACTACTATGATTAGTAGGAATCATTTTAAGGGAAACTCCAGGTGCTCATAGCATAAACATATGTATAAAAAATGTGGCGGGCCCGAGGCGCAAATTTTTTTAAATTTCTAACTTACTGTACTCTGAATATTAAATGTTGTCATTAAACCAAGACTCAATAAATGCAATAATCGCGTACGGTGGAACAATTGTAGAGTTAAAAAGTAAATATACTCGTCTTTATATGAACTTTACGTACATTTGATAGTAGTAAGTTACATTAGAATTAGACTTGAGTCCACTGGAATTATAAATCTCAAGAAAAACTAATGTTAGTTGCTATTTTGAGCACGCGGAGCTTTTGTTGTCTCTTCGCATTTTCTAATATAGATTTTTATTAAAATTCTTAGAAAATTTTATACTGCTTTTGAAGGGAAGAACAAGTTTGTAAACACTTTTTTAAAAGTATTTCTTAGACACTTCGACCATGAACAACCGCAAACATTAATTTTGCATTATATTGACACCTTCTTAGTTACTACGATTTTAGCATGACTAAAATTTTATTAAATAAGTTGCCTGAATCGAGGATGAGTGAAATATAAATCGGACTATTGCGTATAAAGAACGGCGGTGTATGTTGATAAATGATTCAAATGACGAAAATTGTTAGAGAGATATTGGATGAATAATTGAGGTGAGTAATTCGAATAAGACGTTATCGGCCAATGTTTCATTTCTTATAAAAAGAACCAGCTAAAAAACGCGTTTCTTTGCGCATCGCCGGGACACTTCAAACCTAATGTAAGTATCCTTTTTTATTAAATTAGAAATGTAATACTCAGAACGCTCGTAACGACGAGGACAACTTAAAATTTAAATAGAGGCGCAATTTCGTTGCAAATTTATTTCGTTGCTTTTAGATGAATTTTTTTTTTTTATATATATATATATATACATTTATTTAACGTCGGCCTATTTCCACTACTGAGGCCTAACACCGACGCCTGTAGACGAGCTACCCCCAACCAGGAATTTTGCCGAACCTCTTCCCTTAAGAAGAGTAGGGATCTTTTACTTACCTAACATATAATAGACAAGGGACCGACGGCTTTACATCCCCTCCGAAGGATGGTACATCTCCTAAACAACCCTCGCCTAAGGTTGTATAGCTTCCGCGCATACACTGATATACAAGCCGCTGGAAGATGTGTGAGGCGAGAACGCGGTTTCCGTTGGAATGGTCACCATCCAAGTACTAACTGCGCTTGTCGTTGCTTTACATCGCATACCGAAGTATGTACATAGTAAAGACGCACCTATGCTCACCCCTTTTAGATGAAATAATTTCTGATTTAAAGTACTCTCAATATTTACCACTATTTAAGCTGGCACTGCGAAATGTTTCGAGAACGTATTTTTGAAAAAATGTTTCCAATTAATATTGTTCGATTTCGAGAGGGGAGTAAAACAGCGTAATACTTGCTTTTCTTTAACTCGCAATGTAGTATTTTTCAGTTTTCACGTTTGTTTTTAAATTTTGCATCCTTTATTTAACACGCTTCCTGACATAGTCAATTGATGAAATTTTGCATAGTTATCAAGATCGGATGACAATACAGTATTCCATCGTTGCCTGTGGAAATATCTGCATTCTGCAGGTAGGGGGCGCGGGGGTGAAAATTGACTAACTTGCTAAGGACGGAACTAATTTTTAATTCTGATGAACGTGCGTAGGTCTTATGTCGTGTATAAGCAACAGCTATTTTTAGACAATTTCTGTAATTCCAATTCCAATATATTTATTTGCTGTTTAAAATAATACAATGTATTGCCAGGCCCCAGCCCAGAGCCAATCCACCAACCGCGGTGCGAAGCGCCGAGGGAAATGATGGGTTGGATGGGGCGAGTTTGGTTCAACTTAAAACTGTGAACAAAAGTGCCTAAATCTAAGCGTATAATCTAAAATTCCCTAATAGACCCAGATACTAACATAATCACTCATCACCTTTCACAAAAAAACAATGAATAAAACGTATGAATAACATTTAAAATTCCAAAAAGGCAGATAAAAACAATTAAAACTTAGAACTAAAACTCGCGGACTTCACTGATTCGATTATGATTATTGAAACGGGCAGATACAGACAAACGACAAATACTCGTTTGAAACAATGCATATGAGGGTAGGCATCCCAGCCACTCAAAATGTGATTTTCTTTAAATGTTTGATAATTTTATGATTTTATGGGAGGGGGTTTGAAAAGCATTTAGAAGAAAACAACAAAAAATAAATATAACAAACAGAAACGAAGAGAGGGATAGGAAAATAATTAAAAATTTAAAAAGAGTAAAAGAAGCTAAGACTGCAAAAAGAAGTTATGGGAAGAGGAAGGTTGGCTAAAGGAGTTGCCAGAAGATAGGCAACGCCTGGTATGATAGATCGTGTTTGATTCCGCAAGGGACATTATGCGCTATGATTTGTGTAATGTTTCTAGTAAGCGGACTATCACCCAGCTTGGTGCTATAAATTTTTTAAAAAATTTCTCGGGCGTAGTCCACTATTGGCATTATGTCATTACAACGTGCATACAAATCTCTGAGGGAAGTGTACTTCGGCATACTAGGGCAGTTTCCCATTCGTGAATTACGGGAAATCGGATACATACAAGTTGTACAACTTTAGTGACAGGCACGACCCTTGCGGAACTCCCGCGCGAATGTCCCGCCGCCGCCGTGTTGAAAGTTTGTTGTTCACCCGAACCTGCAGAGATCTGCCCGATAGGAACGAATGAACAAGTTTGATGATGTGTGTCGGAAAGTGGTAGTCGTGCATTTTGTAGAGTAGACCCGAGATCCAAACGGTTTCGAAGTCCTTCTCAATACCGAGAAGCAACATGGTGGTCCTCTTCCCAAGGTTGTATTGCACCTTGACGTCGTTAACGAACTTAACGACTTACTGCACCGTGCTTCGACCCCTACGGAAACCGAATTGACACTCATCGTCGATGTGGAGCTCATCCTGAGCATCGTCAAGTCTGATCAGGATGAGCTTCTCCACCACCTTGGAAGTCGCCGATAGTAACGAAATTGGACGATAACTGCCGGCGAGTTTCGCGTTTTTATTCGATTTACCAACAACTACGGGATATTTCCACTGGCTAGGCCAGTGTTGCAATCGCAGGATCGCATTAACGATATACGTCAATTGCACAATACCTTTTCTTGGGAGATATTTGAGTAGCTTATATTCGATATTATCTTTTTCCAGTGTCTTATTGTTTGGTAACGTCTTGGTGACTTCTGCCACTTCCGAGGGTTTGTCATTGTAATATATAGCTTCAAAGTTAGTAGCTAGTTTGTTCGCTTCCAGCTTGTCCCCCATTTCCGTTTTTTGCGGTGTTTATGGAGGTCCGGATTCGTCCTTGCAGCCTAGTCATTTCGGTCTTGGCATTGGCATTGTGATTTCGCTACCAAAGCCGCCTCAGTCGATTTTTTCCCTAATGTCTCGTAAGACCGCCTCGTCAAATCGGTCCCTGTATGGATTTATGGTTATCGTTGTGGCAACCCTCTGTTTGGCGCCCTGCAGTATTCTCGTAAACTCGTCCACTACATTGTCCAGTTCAGCGGCTGTAGTGATAGTGTTGTTGAGTGGCATGCTTGTGTTTATGTGCCTTATAGAGACGCCAATCGGCATCACTATAAGATGTGACACGTCTCGTGATGTCTTCCCTCGCCATATTATCCAATTCTAAAAGAATTGGATTGTGGTCAGACGTGAGTTCCTCCAATGTCACAGGTGCAGTGGAGTCCCTCACGTCTTTATTGACCACTATGTCGAGGGTAGAGGGCGTTGTACCATTATCCGGAAAATTCGTGGGATCGTCCGGATACTGTAACACGACATTATGACTATTCACGTAGTCAAACAGAGTATTGCCATTGGCGTTGTTGCTATGGCAGTTCCAGTTGCGATGCCTAGCGTTAAAGTCGACTATGCGCAGGCAGCGTGAACTGGCGTTCATCAAATTCTCAAGACAACCCGCTGTGAAACCGTTCAAGGGTCTGTTATAAGCGGAGACGATACTCATGTCGTCCTCCAACGTCACGCACACGTTTTCCACGGCGGTATTCCGCAGAACACGATGCGTGTGCTCGATATCGGACTTTAAGAGTATGGCCACTCCCACGCCTCTGTTATTGTCAGACATTTCGTTGCGTATTGTCGTATACCCCCGGATTTGCAATTTGTCACGTCGGGTGAGTTTCGACTCATTCAGAAGCATAATGTCAATTTTATGCCTCATTAAAAAAATTATCATAAAAGGAATTTTGTTACCAATACCGTTGGAGTTTCAGGAAGATATTTTAAATTTAGAAGGCATCCTCTGGGATGCAACAGAAGGTCTAAATTCACCAAGCTGGCCGTCCACTTCGCCTCTGCCTGGACTCGATTTAGTTTTCCCATCTCTGACATTTTGCTTACTTCTGGCGACTGTCTAATCCGTTGAATTGTAGTATATATATAATATAATAATTTCAAACATATGCGAAATAGTTAGGTTTAAATTTAGGAAATATGAAGATTGACATAATTTTTAAAATTAAATCTAACTATTTTGCAAGAAACTTAAATTATTGAGTGAAAATTCATAATCACTACACCGGTCATAGTTCTACTTAGGTAGTAGTATACTCTTTACCAATATATGTATTTAAAAAAAAATATGAAAAAAAAAATTTCTTTATCGGATCTCTTTATCTTGGATGTGCCCTCCTTAAGAAACAAATGTGTCGCATATCAACAACAACAGGCTCCAGGTCATGTAGAATCCCTATCGCGCATACGCGACATTCGGTCATAAAGCCAAAAGTGCCCTTGGCGTATATATGCAACATTTGTACTTAGAAGGTTAAATATACTATCGAATTGGCACCTCCGGCAAAATATAGATTACAAAGGGTTTTTGCCTGATCAGAGATTTCTACGTCCGCTTTTTCCCGTACAAATGATTCGATATTAGTTCGTGTGACACAATGGAATGCCGTTAGTCTTATACCTCGGAACCCAGCTCCAATGAATGATTTTATGTAAATTGGTGCTATACGTTATAAATAATTGAAGTATGACTAAAAAGTAGAAAATAGTAAAATATATATAATTTTTTAACTTGCTTTTCTTGAAGTCGTACTAAAAAGTAAAATAATTGCAAGAAAAGAAAGGTGTTCACAATCACACAAAGTACGCACGTCTTGTTTTACTATGTTACTGCGACTTTAAGAAAAGCAAGTTTAAAAAATATATTTTTTATTTATTACTTAATTTTATATTTTAGGTTATTGAATAAATAAATAAATAAATATTCTGAATAAACTGAATGCCAAAAGTTAATGAACAGTTCTAAAATAATTCTAAAGTTTTAATAGTTCAGAACATTTTCACGAGTAAAAAATTATTGAAAGACCAAAAATCTCTTAATAGGTTTATTTAGATTACCTTGTGTATCGTCTAGCCGATAGCCACGTTAGTTAAAATGTGAAGTGGCAATCGCTATTAATCGAACGCTACCGGGTTCGAGTTCCGGTTCCGGTACTAGCACTGTCGGAGAATATGCTTGTATGTCCGTGTTTTTTAATGTGTTACCCCCTTCCGCACAAGTCTCTGCTTTTTGGAATTGGAGGTTGTCTAATTTCTATAGTGTTTAACTATTATTTATTTATTATTTAATATATCTTAAGTTTGACAGCTGTTTATGACTTCCCAAGACGAACAAACCGGTTTATAAAGAATAACTTTTTATCAAAGTGTCGTATCACTTCCGGGAATACACAGTATTACATTGTCTTTTTTATGTTGAAGTGAGTCCAGATGAATACGTGAGATGTGACTTAATTCATTTTTATTGAAGAGAAAACAATACGAAAATAAATAATAATTTTTTGCATTTATCGAAGGCAAGCACTGACATAGGATACACCATATTCTCCTGCTCAGTACCTTTTAAGGTCATCATCCCGAAAAGGGGAGACTGGAACCCACTTGAGAACATAATTGGATCTGCCGGAATCGTCTGGTTCACAGACGGATCTAGATCCGAGGTGATTCTCCGAAGCGAATATATGGCGAGAAATCCAGGGCAAAATTTTCCCGCCCTGGTATCAGTCAAAACCAAATCTTCTTGATTCAGGATTGTAAACAGGCGCTTTGCGAACTTGGCTCGTCCAACTGGGTCAAACTTCTCTGGGTGCCTAGGCAGAGTAACATTGAAGGTAACGAGCAGGCAGATGCTCAGCAATTTTTCAGGGGCCCGGAGCCAGCCCTGGCTCACTCTAAAGCAAATGCCAAAAGGTCAATAGAGGACTGGTTTCACTTCCAATTCGTTGACCTCTGGACCTCCTACCCAGCACTTCGGCAGCTGAAGCTCCTCATTTCAGGACCCTTGCCGAAGAGGGCAGAATAATTACTGCGTCTAAGCAGAATGCAAGTTAGAGTCGTGGTACGTCTTTTGATTGGACCCGGCTCTCTCAGGAAACACATTCACGCCATCAGAATGTTAACAACCCCGACTGTAGGTTCTATGGAGAAGTACAGAAAACTTCTATCCACCTCCTAACCTCCTGCCCCAATCTCATGGACTTGAGGCATAAACACTTCGGTATTGGTTTCCCTATGCCGGAGGAAATAACGAATGCCCCGCTGGCAAGGATTCTGGCCTTTGGTCTGGAGTCTGGCCTGGATGGGGACATTCACGGACTAGCTAGCAGATGCACAATGGGTCACAAGATCTGAGTGCCGCGATTTATTATTGCACCGCTAAAAAGAAGAAGACACAGGATACTAGGCCACTATTTCTATATTTTTTATTTCGAAGAGTAATCGAACAATAAAAACGATTGCAGTTTTAATACAGAGTAAAAAGATATCTACTGAAAAGTACTTTTTATGAATTTGACAAATATTTGTGATCTGATCTTCCTTGAACTATGTGATATCATTATTTACCTTTATCGTTGTTATTTGTTATCTTCATTTATCCATTTTTACATATTTGTTACACCTATAAAATCTAAAATATCTATCTCTCCATCTACCATATGCTTAAATAAAAAATTGGAGTTCCTGTCGAAATCGAATAACTAAAACTATAATGTGCTCATCTTAAAATTATACCCGGTATATCGTTGGAATACTGAATTCTTATCTCCTCATCGCATTTTTCTTTTTAAAGATTAGAAAGCCGCCGAAGCGGCTGAAATACATTCATAATTAAGCTTAAAGAAAGCGGTTTTTTTTAATTTCCTTTTCTTAGATTAGATATCATTAATATAATCGGGATAACACTTTAGATAATGGGTGCTAAGCAATAAATCTTCTCTAATTGTGATTTGGTAAAGGTTAGACGGTGTCATTAGACCTACAGTTCATTATTAACCTCGACGTAGTGTAAAAACTCATTACGCTGTTTTGATACTAGGAGATATTGTAGCAGATTTAAAATTTAAAGTATCAAGTTTTTATTTAGTAATAGTCGAATGACTAAGTTTGAAATTTTTTGTAAATATTAGGGCAGTAAATGTTCAAAAGAATTGGTTAGATACTAGTACCGCCTTAAAAAAAAAAATGTTGAGACGTTGCTATTTTAAATATCTAAAGTAAAACTGTTTAAATGATTTTTCAACTTTCACTAAATTTCTTGAGTATTAGTGTAGGAATACGAACTGAGTATAACATTTTATTTCTTATTATACCTAATACTTAGAAGCAAATCATCTTTTATTATTGTTTATGACTCCTTATCAGAAGAGATGAAATAAATGCAAAATCTAAAAACTTTCAAATATCTAGTTAAAAGACATTTATTTTATTTGGTGAAAATAAGGACTAAATGTCTAAACTGTTTAATTGGTAACAGTAAAAGTATTTAAATAAGTTCCAAAACGAACAATATATTTATTTATATATAAAGAAATTTAATATAGTATCCAAGTTGTATTGCTCTTTTTTATTGGCATTAGGACATAGTCCATACAGCCAGATACACAGTTAAATTTAGAAGCTGCTAAAGAGTTAACCCTAATTCTAACGCGAATAATGATTAGATGAAAACAATAAGGAATAACAAGGACATACACTTCTCGCCTAGGGGCCTATCAATGCATTTAAAAAAAGCATCACAGGTAAGGCCACGGATCGATTACATGAGGTTAAACAATTCTAAACTTAAATTGTTATGCCACATTTGGTTGTATTGTTTATTTCGTTATAGCTGTTTATTACACCCATGCTCTCTCATGTATTATACCGAATGAACAGGATCATGGTGAACCCCCCTTTTCTCCTTTAGTTTTGAAGATAATTGATTGAAATTTAGGATATCCTACGTACATAAAATGCGGTACTTTTTAACATACAATTGATTTTTTTTCACTTCCGGTTTCGCCGGAAGTGACACTAACTTTTAATTTTTAAACAAAACACCCTATATATTATTGTATTTTTTAATTCTACATAATTTTCTGAATCCAACGATGCCAAATAAGTGACATTTCAAACATCAATTTTTTTATAATATAATGACGGTTCCGATTTATTCTAAATGGCCCGTGTAATGCTACAAAAATCGAAATCCCGTTAAAAACACTAAATTGTGTGATTTATGAGCAAATAAAATTCACTAAAATGATTTTTGGGGCAAAACTCATTTTTTTCAAATGAAACCATATCGGTACCGTGGTACCATTTATTAGCACTATTAATAAGGCATCTATTCATATGTCGTATTAAAATGTGCGGCAAATACAAATAAAATTACAGCTAAAGGAAAATAAGAAGATACATTTTATTCTAATTACCTTGTCACATATAAGGTGGTTCTGGAATACAAAAAATTAACACAAAACATTACAACAGTTGTTCAAAATGCTGTCCATTAACGTCAATGCACTTCTGAACTCGCATATCTGTTTCTCAAAGAACGTTCGCCAATTGCTGGGTCGTTATGCTATTAATTGCTCGTCTTATTCGTAGCTCCAGGTTTTTACGGGTTGTAACGGCGGTTGCATAGACAATATTTTTTACTTGACCCCAAACAAAAAATCGGGGGCGTTAAATCAGGTGGCCCTGGAGGCCACCTCACAGGACCATTCGACGAAATTACGTTTTCTCCGAATCTCCGTTGAAGGCAATCAATTACTATCCTTGAATTATGGGGAGGAGCGCCATCTTGTTGGAAATACATTCCATGTCCTAAATATAAAACTAACTTATTTAAAATGTTTTCAATTTCATTTTCCAGGAATCTCAAGTATATGACACCAGTCAGAGCTCCTTCAAATATTATTGGACCAACGATTCTACTACCGATTATTCCAAGCCAAACATTGAAACCGAACCGCACTTGAAAGTTACCCTCCCGTAATAAATTTTGATTTTCTTGTGACCAATATTTTGTATTTTGTCGGTTAAATAATCCCAAATTTGTAAACCTAGACTCGTCCGAAAATGAAATCAGTCCCAAAAGATCATTGTTTGGCTGCACGTTACTATACAAAATCCAATTTCAATATTCCATCCTACGTTCGTAATCACTTTCGTACAAATGCTGGTACAATTGGTATTTAAAAGATTTATAGTGGTATTTGTGCAAAATTCGGCTTCATGTTTGGTGACTGATGTCCAATTCAAACCAACTTGCCTTAAAGAAACAGTCTTATCAACTTCTATTCGAGAAAAAACATTAATTTCCGTTCCATCGAAGTTTTTTTCGGGATCATTATTGGGCTCTCTTCGGAATTGGTTTTCAACACGTTTAAAATAATTTTTCTCTGGGCACTGTCTATCAGGATATCGTTGGACATAAAGGTCGGTAGCCGCAACTGTATTTCTTTTACATTCCCCATAAATAATTAACATGTCCACTTTTTCATCTCTTGGATAAGTTTGCGGCATTTTGAATACAATTAACAAGAATTTTGACAATTTCTAAGGACACAATGAAAACACCGTTAAACCAACAAAAACGTTTTACAAGCTAAATATTTCATTGTTTTCAAAGCCACCTTAGTTACTTCTTAACATTTAATTGCAATAAAATTATACCTTCTTATTTTCTTTTAGATGTAATATTGTTTGTATTTATCGCACATTTTAATACGACATATGCATAAATTCCTTATTAATAGTACTAATAAATGGTACCACGGTATCGATATAGTTCCATTTGAAAATATTGAGTTTTGCCCCGTTTAGAATAAATCGGAACTGTCATGGCACACTTAAATTGAAAACTAAAAATTATATTATAAAAAAAAATTATGTCTAAAATGTCACCTATTTGGCATCGTTAGATTCAGAAAATTATGCATAATTCAAGAATGCAATAATATACAGGGTGTTCTGTTTAAAAATCGAAAGTTAGTGTCACTTCCAGCGAAACCGGATGTGAAAATCAATTGTATGTTCAAAAGTGCCGCTCATTATGTATATAATATATCCTAGATTTCAGTCAATTATCTTCAAGACTAAAGGAGAAAAGGGGGTATACCAAGATCCTATTACGCCCGGCATATGTGTAAAATACCATTAGCCATTATTGTTGTTATATAAAACTAATATATATTTTATTTATCTTAAAGTAGATTCTATATTTTATGTTATATATTTTTATATGTACATCTCAATCTCAAGTTTTATAACTTTATATGAGTATTGTGTTTATAATTCATTTATTGTTTGTGCTTTATTCATGTTATTAATTATCATTGTTATTATTATATTTCTATAAACAATAAACATTATATTATTATATTATTACATTATTACATGATTACGTTATTGCGTTGTTGCGTTATTGCGTTATCACATTATTACATTATGCATATTGCATTTTGAAGGAGCTTTATACGCACATTTATATCATATTTCCTGCTAGCTGAGCCTCTGTTTAAACTTCCTAAGGCAAGAGATTTATGAAAAGTTGCAATGAGTTGAATTGCTAGTCAGCATAAAATAATTTTGTGCATCTGAGTTGAAAAGAACCCATTTTGAGAGTGACAATTTCATTTCTCTGTCTATAAAATATGTGCAAAACATAAATTTATCGATACACTTCATGTCCTTGACACACGCAGAGGATTGATATGCGATGAGAAGAGATAGCACTATGCAGTAACAGAATTAGGTAGAATTTCTATGATCATATATACAAAACATTTTTATACTGGCATGGCTATTTGCAGGAATCGATAAATGTAGGATTGGGACGCCCTAAAATTGCCACAAAAAAGGATTTTAAATTGTTCGACCATATATATGGCACACAGATTTGCTATGTTCTGGTTTTAAAACAAATTTTATTGACAGGCTTTTATTCATAACTACAGTTTGAGATATTCATTCGGATAAAAGTAAAAATAAACAGTATTCTTCTCAATGGTACATTAATGTTCATGCCGCAGTAGTCACTAAATATAATAATAAAATCGTCTTTATTTAAAAAAAATGCAGAATATATTGATAATGATATATTTAGACATTCATAGTGTTTCAGATTATTTAAATGTTACCTACGTTCACATTTTCGCTCTACGGAGAGTTTTTTATGCAAAAATATCAGGAACTCATCAAGGAGTGTAATTTTAGAAAGTGTAGTAAATGTCGTTGCACAGGGACCTAATGTCGCCCCGACCACCAAAATTTAGAAAGTGTAACTAAAATCGGAAATCGGAAATTTCAAAATTAAAAACCCTTTTACGAATCCACGTTGTGCAGCACTGCAACCCATACATTGTGTTAAGTTTGAGGACAAGTTAATCCAGTCTCTAGGCAAAAATAGTCTTTAGCGACAAGAGTGATCATTCATTTTCTAGCAGTCAATTTTGACGGGAAAATGATGGATTTTAACGGGGTTTGCCTTAAACCGGTTCCTCAGTGATTCGGTGTCAGAAAAGTATCTTTACCATATACTCAGATGTGCATGGGATCGCCTTGCCTGAACGTATGAATATATAATTGCCACAATATAATTCAAGTCTTTGCGATTCAAGCATTTTTAATCCCCGAGGAGCGAACCAAATTTCTATTGAACTGATAATACGTAAGCAGACAGGCAAGCAAAAGCCCACCAAAAATCTATAAACATTGAACTTTTCTTGAATCTTTTTGTGTAATCGTTAGCTATAAACCGCACATTGGATGGTAGTTGGTACATTATGAGTCGTTCCGTTCCTCACTTTGTGTTATACACGGGCCAGACTATAGTTTGTCGATACATTTTTCTTGAACGTTTTTGTAAAACAAGATTTTTTAAAGAGATTTAATATACATTTTTGAACTTTATATTGTCTTTTTCTTGTGTTTTCAAAATTGCTTTTCTGGTTTAAATTTAAGAAAGTGTTAGTATTTACTGTGTTAGATTTATAGTGTTACGACGTCCAATTGGTACCATCAGTGAAGCAGTTAAGCATAAACGAACAGTAAGTATAAATTTTCTATTTATTCGCCGTCTGAAACAGTCATTTTGAACCCTTATTTGTGAATGTTTAATATTCACTGTTATAAAATATAAAAAAGTCCTTCAGACGCGAAAAGATGGATCGTTCACAAGAGCTGCGTTTTTGGAATCTCCCTACGGTTTTTAGAAATAAACAATAGTGCGACCGATTTGTTTGGATTAATTTTTAAATTATGCTCCGTAGAATATCTGCAAATGGAATTTATGTCGTCATTTAAAGCAAGGTATTAACTGGGGCGGTATTGGTTGGATTAAACTCGTACAAAAGTTGAGTATCATTGGTATATGATTACAAATGAGAATGATTAATTTGGTCAAAAATATCAGCTGTATAGATAACAAACTGCAAAGGTTCAAGAATTTAACTAGGTGGATCACCTGATGATATTAATTGGGCAGAGGACATATAATTATTAACTGATACTATCTGACGTCGATTGGATAAGTACGATTTAAAGAAAGCTACAGCATATGCATTAAACCCCCAAAAAAAATAATTTTGCGCATAGTAAATCGTGATCAATAGTATCAAATGCGTTAGAAAAATCAAGTGATACTGAGGCAACTTCCCTCCCTTTATCTAAGGCCCTTATAATATTATCACATATATTAAGCAGTACAGTGGTGGTACTGTGAGATTTTCGAAAGCCATATTAATGCAAGAGAAAAATTTGATGCAAATTTAGATAGTCAACAATTTGACTATGCACAATCTTCTCTAATATTCTGGATACGGCTGATAAAAGCTGATGAGACGCAAATCTTGAATAGTTGTAGGATTTTTTACTTTAGGGACTGAGCACACTAAGTAATCCCTCCATTTAATAGAAATGTAACCTTTTTCTAAGCATACATTCATTAGATGAATTACATGATTCAAAATAACCGGGAGACATAATTTAATCATAAATAAACTTATTTTATCGACACCAGCAGCATTAGATCGTAGGCAGTTAATAACTTTCATAACTGCTTCAGGCCCAACGAATGGAAAGCTATATCTATTTTTGTTATAATACAGGATTGCTTCATCACAATGATCATAATTTCCAAAGATACTTATAAAATAGTTATTAACAGCAGCCGGGTCTTTTAAAGTAGGAGGAACTGCTGATATTGTTTTGATATGAAGGTAAATTTAAATGTTTTATTCCCTGCCATAATCTTTTCTCATCATTTTGATTCTGAAGGTAATACAGATACGCTTTCTTTTCCCTTCTTATTGATGCCAGATCAAAATTTCACCTGTTTTATAGCTATTCCAGTTCTCTACAGTTTTGTTATTTTTATATTTACTAAAAGCTTTGTCTCTTTCTTTGAGGATTAGTTTTAAGGTAACCGTAAGCCAAGGCGAGGGTGGTTTACTTACGCGAACAGTTCTAATAGGAACGTGCTTATTTAAGTTAAGAATGTATTTTTTTTTGCAATACTGTCAAATACTAAATAAAAAATTTTAATAGGAAGAAGAATTCCGCCTTTCATAGTAGCTTATTTATATGAAACTTTTTATAATCATCTTATTAATTTACTGTCCTAGTGGAGCTTACCATTAGTTATTCCGCCACTCAACCAGAACATACACATACACAATTACAAGCGACTATTCCTACATTTCCATCTGCCGTATCTGAAACTCGAACTCAGGAGTGGTACAACGATTAGCCGTGTTGTCTCTCACACAACCCCGTCTAGTCCATTGCTACCAATTGGGTAACACATTAAAAACGACATTAAACACCTATCCAGCCTGGAGGCTGGAGGCCCGGGACTCTGTAGCTCTGTAGCGTAAGCATTGAGCTACTGAGCCAGATTTATAGTAAACACCCGCTATGCCCTTTCCAGATATATTTCTATAGTCACTATATTTCACTATATTGCATGTGTAACTTGATATCCAATGCATTAATAAGTTATGCTAGAAAAATATGAATTTCTCCAGATTATATTCAGCATTTTATAACATGTACAAGCAATTTAAAATAAATAATTACCAGAATTGGATGTTTACAAAGACCAAGGAAGATATTTGAAATGTATATTATTTTTTTAAGGACAGTATTAAATACATAAAGTTAAATTATCACACGCCCTTTTGAAATTTTTACTTAAAATTTAACGTACGACATGAGACCACATAAGACATTGCTTCTTTGTTAGGATTTCGACAAATCTGGAAGGGGCTTTCGTATCTTTTATATATTTTTAGATATTGCCAGGCTAAGGCCTATCCGAGATTTGCCAAGAAAATAGAATCATGAAATGGATCAGTCCTTTCAGCAGCAAATGCAAATAATGCTTCCGTGCATTGTCTCTAGTAAATATATATTTATATATAATATTTCTGGGCTATTTCGTGGCTGGAGAAAATTACAATGAGTGTGAATAATTGATACTTTATTAAGGGAGTACATAGATGTACTTTATACATATACATTTTAAGAATCAGATTCGTAAATTGTAAAGGGTGTCCTATTTTTTTTTATAACGATTATCCCTAAATACAGGTATTGAAGTTATAGGTTCCTGTTTAATGTGTATTAAATGGAGCTTAAATGTTCAATGACCTCTGGCAAATTACCCTTTAGCAGTAATCCACAACCTTATATTTTCAAACGGCGGACATTCTTTTGATAATTATAGAGTCACAACAAGGTTATAAACACAAGGTTATGATTGTTTTAAAGTAAATACTGCTTTTAGACGTATCAAATTGCTATGTATAAAATTCGAGTTTTATAGACAAAAATACGGCTTACCGGTGGATCCTCAATTTATGTTAAAAATAATATAATTTCTACTAAACTTAAATTACTAAATGATCTATCTATTGAATGTCAAGTTGAGATGCCTGGAATTTCCATTTGCACTAGTGATATGAAACAAAAAATTGCAATAATTAATATTTATAGACCTCCAAAAGGAAATGTTCACATCTTTCTAAACAATTTAGCCGAAGCTTTGAATACAATAACAAAAAAATTTGAACATATTGTTTTGTGTGGAGATTTCAATATTAACTACTTAGAGAGCCAACGAGAAAAAATATATTTGTGTGACCTATTACAAGCTCATGGTTTTAAATTCACTGTAAATGTACCCTCTAGAATATTTAAAGATGTAAATGGACATATAAGTTCATCATGTATTGACTATATGGTGACAAATCTCCCCCAGGAAACACATGTAGTGAATGTCACTGACCTAACCCTGGGCGACCACTATGCCCTTATATTAACATGTATGATACGCAACGCGAAATCAGAAGAATAAAGAACGAGTGGTGGGCAAGCAAGGCCAGAGAAATTCAAAGGTACGCCGATTCACACGACTACAGGAATTTCTTTCAAGGAGTAAAAGCAGTGTACGGCCCCAGTCGGAAAAATATGTGCCCTATTAAAGATTTAAATGGAAATCTCCTCAAAGAAGACCAGAAAATAAGAGCCCGATGGAAGGAACACTACTCTAACATTCTTAACCAGCAAAGTCAAGCCGATCACGATATTATAAATCTTATCCCTCAATATGACACCTTCGAAGACTTAGATAAACCACTAACAACGGAAGAGATCTTAACCACCATTGGGCAGCTAAAAAATAACAAATCTCCCGGCGCCGACTCACTCCCAGCTGAGATCTTTAAAGCTGTGTCGTTAGAGCTCATACCCTACCTCAAAAAACTGTTTGATGTCGTGTGGGAAAGTGGTCAAGCTCCGCAGGAGTTTCGTGATACACTTTTAATCAACCTCTTCAAAAACAAAGGGAGCGCTGCGGACTGTGGAAATTACAGGGGTATAGCTCTCCAGGCTGTTGGAGGGAAGATACTCACTAAAGCGATGGCAAATAGGCTAACACCTGTTATGGAAAAGTTACTTCTTGAAACACAGAGTGGCTTTAGACCAAACCGAGGCACATCGGATTTAATCTTCACACTTAAACAGCTTCAAGAAAAAGCACTCGAACATCAAGGAGAAATTCACATGGCGTTCATTGATTTAACCAAGGCGTTTGACTCGGTGGATAGGGAAGTGCTCTGGAAAATTATGTTCCGCTTAGGTATCCCTAGAAAATTTGTGGAAGTATGTCGCAGTCTACATACAAACAACAACGCCCAGGTTATGTATAATAATGAGGCAACCGAACCTTTCCAAACCCTCACTGGAGTTAGGCAGGGATGTGTCCTGGCACCCCTACTCTTTAATTTGTTTACCACTGCTCTAACAATTATTGTTGACAACAAACGGACAGTCAGAGGAATAGGTCTCAGACACCGTTTTGATGGCGGTCTCTTTAACATAGGGCGCTTTAGAGCTTTCACGAAGCCACGCACACGATTCATTTGTGATCTCCAGTATGCGGATGACTGTGCACTTTTCGCCTCTACGCCGGAGGAGCTTCAAGAACTTTTAGATGTGTATGCCCAGAGCTATGATTCCTTGGGACTTAAAATCAACATTGGAAAGACTAAGATTATGTCAACTCCTCATCAAGTGAACCAAATAGACATTACACTTAACGGAAATTCTCTTGAAGTAGTGGAACAGTCCAATTACTTAGGCAATGTTGTTAATGACAAAGCAAACATGGACAGCGAGATTCGCAACAGAATTAACGCTGCATCTAGAGCACTCTGGGGACTTAGAGAGAGAGTATTTGACAACCACGACCTTGCTTTGTCAACGAAAATGGCTGTCTACAGAGCAGTTGTAGTTCCAACACTGCTATATGGATGTGAAAGCTGGGTCACTTACCGTCGTCATGTGAAAGAATTAGAACGTTTTCAGCAAAGACACCTCAGAAGTATGATGAAAATCCGTTGGTTCCATCACATATCAAACGTGGAAGTACTCAGGAGAGCAAACAGCCTTCCAATTGAGGTGCTTATTTCAAGAGCACGCCTAAGATGGGCAGGTCACGTTCATCGTATCCATGATAACCGCCTTCCTAAATGTACACTTTATGGTGAATTGCTAAGCGGTAGAAGAAGGCGTGGCGGTCAACGAAAGAGGTTCAAAGACGCTCTCCATGAAAATCTAAAATCCTGCGGTATTGCAGACGAGCAATGGGAACAACTTGCAGCGGACAGAACCGAATGGCGAGGGGTTGTGGCCAGCTATCAAGGAAATGTTGCTGCAAGAAGGCCGAATCCAAGACCAAACCAGGTCTATGTTTGTCCTGACTGCGGTCGACATGTGCTCTCCCGAATTGGCCTCTATAGCCATAGCCGTGTGCACCGTAGATAAATGGGAATTACAACAGACTACACCTTTTACTTGTTTTTTATTGTACACAATCTATCGACTGTAACATTTTTATACTCGGACTTGAGTAACGGCTAATAATATTAACATGTACTCTAAATATTAAGTAATTTGATAAATCCAGTAGTAACGAAGTGATCTACGTAAGGATTATAAATGATGTTAATTTAAATGAATTTAATCATCATTTACGATCCACAAATTGGAATGGAATGTGCGTTTTAGAGTTTAATGCAGCTTTGAATTTGTCTGTTGAAAATATTCTTTGGTGCTTCGAGATAAGTTGTCCTACTACTACTAAAATATTTAAAAATAAAAATAAACTAAATAGTAGTGAATGGATAACAAAGGAGCTAATATGTGAAAGTAAAAATCTAAAAAAACTATTCATTGAAATGAAAAGTGACCCGCAGGCAAACTCCTCTTTGTATCGTGAAAGAAAAAATAAGTATAAAAGGAATATTAAAATTGCTAAAAAATATTACTATTCAAACAAAATAAACAAATCCCAAAACAAACAGAAAGAAACTGGGAATATTATAAATAAAAGATTAGGAAAAGATAAAAGTAAAACTAAAGAAATATATCTCAACATAAACGGTAATAAAATTAGTGATAACAAGGATGTAACCAACTCATTTGCTGCATATTTCTCTACTGTTGCTGCTGATGCTATAAACCGTAATTTCTCTTATAATTTATCTCTACCATGTACCGTATCAAATTGCAACCAAAATTCAATGTTTGTGACGCTCGTAACAGAAAACGAAATTCTAGATGTCGTTAAAGAACTCAAATATAAAAACTCGTCAGGTTGTGATGAGTTAACAGATAGAGTACTTAAGAACATAATAATAAATAAATAAACACCAGAAATTAGACAACCCCCAATTCCAGAAGCCAGGGCTTGTGCGGAAGGGGGTTATATATTGAAAATGAAAAAACGCGGACATACAACCATTTTTTTCCAGCAGTGCCGGAGCCAGGATTCGAACCCGGTGGTGCGATGTCCATGTAATTAATCGCGATTGCCACCTCGCGCCTTAACCCACTCGGCTATCGACCAGACAATAATACAACTGAGCCTCTAGTTTATCTCATAAATCGATCTCTAACCCTTGATATATTCCCTGATAGTCTTAAAACAGCATTGATAATTCCTATTCACAAAAAAGGTAGCATAGACGACATAGAAAATTATCGACAAATATCGCTGCTTAGCAGTTTATCAAAGTTGATTGAGAAAGTAGCAGCAAATAGATTGCTATCCTTTCTTGAGAAATATAACATCCTAACAAGTTATCAACACGGTTTTAGGCCTGGTCATTCAACTGAAACCGCATCTACACAATGTTTAAATCAGGTATATAAATAATTGGATGAAGGTTTTTATGTCGTAACGATGCTATTCGATTTATCAAAGGCTTTTGATACCATAAATGCTGATTTTTTGGTGACGAAACTGGAAATGTAGGGATAAAAGGTCTTATATTAAAATGGGTTAGATGCTATATGCAGGAGAGAAAACTAAAAGTAAAATATAACAATGCAGTATCAGAAGTGTTTGATGTGAAACTAGGTGTGCCCCAAGGGTCGGTGTTGGGTCCACTATTGTTCTTATTGTGTATAAATGATCTTCCAAATCATATAAAAGATGGCTTCACTACAATATATGCCGATGATACAACAGTTACCATATATGGTGAGAATAGTGATAGTCTAAAACACAAAATAAGATCCGTACAAGAGGACATGACCTCATGGTGTCAACGTAATAAACTTATTTTAAATTAGTCTAAAACTGTCTATATACAATTTAATTTGAGGAGACCATTGATCATTGATAATATTGCTGTGTCCAATACAACAAAATTCCTGGGAATCCATATCGATTGTAATTTAACATGGGAAAATCAGACTGAACACGTTTGCAATAAATTAAAAATTGCACATACTTCAGATGAGGGACACTCTTAACGAGAGGGGTTTATTGGACATTTGCTACTAAATAGTTTATAGTTATATATCATACAATATACATGTTTGGGGTAGAGCATCTAGTTTTAAGCGGGTATTTATACTCCAAAAAAGGATCATACGATTGTTATTTAATATGAAATATGGAGATAGTTGCAGAAATATATTTGTTGAAAAGAACATTTTTACTGCCAAAAGAAATATTCAATGTTTCAAATCTATGTCTGAAATACATAGCTATGAGACTCGGCATAGGCATTTACTTGAAATCCCTCCACACAAAACGAAAGATTTTGAGGACTCTCCTTTTTATAACTGTATAATGCTATACAATAGTCTATCTAAAGAATTCAAAGATTTATGTTTCAAAAAATTCAAAGTGGAAATTTCAATATTACTTAAAAAGGAGGATTCTACACTGTAGATGAGTTTTTAAATAGATAAATAAATCCTCTATTATTGTCTTTCTCAAGATTTATTTTTATTTTGTATGTTCTAAATTGTTCTTTAATGTGTCTGCTCCTATTGGTTTTTGCTTTTAAATCGTTTTAATGTATGGAACTTTGTGTTTTTCGTTTTGGATACTCTCTACAAGTATTTTGCTTTGCTCTTAAAATATTCTTAATCTGTACGTTTGAAATTATTTTAAATAATTTGACCAAGCTTTGTTTGTTCCCACAATTTTATTGGCTAAAAAACTGTAAATTATATGTATTTTTATACTTACCTAATTAAGGACTTACCAAATGTACATTTATGTATCATCTATTGGTGAATAAAATATCAAAAAAATATCTATCTAATGAGTTCACCTATTTCTCCTTTGTTAGTTGAGATATTTGAATTTAGGAAACTTAATTTTCAGCAATAATAATAATTAAAATAAACATGTTTTCTATTGGATTCGTTATGTGGACGATATTTTTTGCATATGGACCGGCTCAGAAAGAAATATAAGTATGGTCTAGTATACTTTAACTTGGCGTGTGTATGTATAAGTTAATATTTCCGTACGATTTCATTTTCTCTTGTACACAAAGATCCAGAAATATTGTTCACGTAGACAATGTTTCTGGACTATTGCTTTAACTTTGTGTACAATATGGGAGAAAATGAAATCGTACGGAAATATTAACTCATACATACACACGCCAAGTTAAAGTATACTAGACTGTAATTACTTTAATTTTTTGAATTCCCTTAAAAGTAAAATTCAGTTCAAATGGAGTTTGAACAGAATAGCCAATTAACCTTTTAGATATTAATAATCAGTTAAAATTCAGTATTTACCTTAAGCCTACTACCACAAATACAGTCATCCATATTAGTTCACAACAATTGTGGTAAATTAAGCTCTCAACTTTTCATAGTCTAATACATAAACTTTCAAATTTTCCTTTAGATGAAAACGATTTTCAGTTCAAATGTGCTTCTAGAGGGCAGAATATTAAAACATAATTTTTCAGTCGCAAACTCCTCTATAAAATCCTTATTTTGCTACAAGGAATGCAACCAGACTGCAACAAACAGCTACTATCTGGGTTATGTGCCCCGCCGAGCGCCGAATTACAAGTTACAACCCTGGCGCGTTAAGTGTAATACCTGTGTATTACCACAAAACGCTAATGCTTCTGTTACAACAAACACCAGCCGAAAGACTGATCCTACTTAAAGGAGCTCTCGTCAGTACAAGGTAGACATGTGACGAGCGGCACGAGGATCCTTTGACTATTTGGTACATCTCGGTATCGTTAGGATAGCGACATGCAAAATAGGCAACAGGCGCCACATAGCGGTAACCAGACTGCAACCAATAGCTACTCTCCGGAATATGTGCCCCGTCGAGCGCTGAATTAGAAGTTACAAGCCCTGGTTAAATGTAATAATTGCATATTGCCAATCGAAGCGTTGTCGTTTGGCTTACAAAAGCGATGTATATATGTAAGAAATATGTAAATATGTGATAATAACGAGTTTGAAATTTTATTACTAACGGGCTGATTTTTCCACTATTGTTTAATTAATATTTTTGAAATCGAATAGTTAAATTGTTCTACAAATTTTCTGGCAGATTTTCCAGTCCTACGCTATGAAAATATCAGTTCCACGATCAACATGTTTAGCGGCTGCGTAGAACTTTATCTACCTCTGCCGAGAATTTTCGCAGAAGGAGAAGTTGGAAGACTCTTCAAAACGAAGCCACCCATGAAAATTCAGCCTGTTAGTAATCACTTTTGAAAAGGGGCTTCACACTGATTGAGTTTTAAGAATAATTTTATTTATTTAGCGTTTGAGCTTAATATTAATACAGTAGAAAATAGTGAAATAACTTGGTTTGAAATATTATGTCTCGTATGAAAAATACTGAGCTTAACCATAACTATCTAACTGAATGGGTACGTCTTTTAGATATATTTATAATGTTTTTAATGCCGAATTAGCATCAGTTTGCTGGATTCCGCATTTCGCAGAGTAATCCAAAACCGTACGTTCCTTTAAATGCCAGACGTATCATGTTACAAAGATAATAGAAAGGAATACGATATAATAATTTATATATTTAACTGTACTGGCATTGGGTTATTTATGAGAACGTTACAGATAATAAATTTATATTATTTAAAATATGTACAATGCGGAAAGCATAATATATATATTAGAACTATTCTCTTTTATGCACGATTAAAACTACAGATCATTATAATTAATTATAATATTCAACGAGTTAATAAATAAACGGAACCATAGGTTTGTGAAATAAGACAACCGCACATTTATTCCAATGAACCACCAAACGTACACCGCTTCGTAAGCTGCATAACAAATAAATGTACCCATGCTCTGTTACATTGAAAGTAAAATATATATGTTCAGCTACATTTCTGTTTACTCAGCACTTTTGTTACATAAATCTCAACCCTAAATCAGGTGTGTAATAAAATAGCATGGGAAAATACCCCAATTGACAAAGCTTGTACATGTGTTCGTTAAAACTGTGAACATGAGGGTGTGTGTTGCATACTGACACCAGAGTCAATTATTACTACATTTTAACCTCTCCACAATAAAATTGTGAGAGGTTACTAAAATTGGTTCAAAAACGAAAATTAGAATAATATCAAATCTTTACGTTTTGAAGTAATAGGAACCCAAAAAAGTGGTTTTTGAAAAATGTCTGTGTGTGTGTATGTGTGTATGTGTGTATGTGCGTATGTGTGTTAGCACGATAGCGTCGAAACTACTGAACAGATTTGAATGAAACGTGCATTTCTTTAGTGCCCAGAAGATCTGAAAAGGTTTTGGTTGAGATCGGATTACGTTAAGTGCCATTTTGACGCAACAAGTTGTTTATTTTATAATTCCTTTCAATTTGCAATGGAACCATTGAAAAGCAGTTAAAATTCTGATTTCAACGATATATCACACTTCCACCCTTTCGATTTGGTTTCCGTGAAAAAAATTAAAAACAAAGCAAATATGGCATAGATCGCATTTCGTATGACATGATCGATGCACGTAGCCGTTACATCGTGAAACTCGTCACATCACGTGTCAATTCACGTGTGAGGGTTTCTTCACTGCTCTAAAAGTAGAGCGGATTACGTTTAGTGCCGTTTTTAAATATATATATACAGACAAATTGAAGAATTAAACTACAAATATTTCTCTAAAATCTAGTAAAATTATTGAAATGCTAATGTTTCATTTAACAAAGACAGCCGCGAGCGATCGGATTGCAATAAGCAAATTTTGACGATTGTCATTGTCATCGTTTGTCATCCGATAACGTTGGTGTCATGTCATGTTAATAAGATGCATATTTGTAACTTTTAGTGGATTGTCACAAACTTTAAAGGTAGATGTAACAATATCAATATCATATGCTTTCTGTACCTTCGTTGGTGAATTTATTATAGATTATCACTTTACCAATTTTCAGTTTGTTGCTTTACAAATCTGTAGTATTTAGGATAACTAGGCTTTCTTAGTCGTTCAAGTGATGTTAAAGTTGTTAATATCCTAATAGTATATTATTCAACGAGCGATAATGTAGGTAATAACTCGCATAGATGATTGTAAATTCATTAAGTTGAGGGTTTTTTTAGTGCCCCAGAAGATCTGAAAAGGTTTTGGATGAGATCGGATTAGGTTTAGTGCCGTTTTATCACACAATTTAATACTCTTTTCGGCTTCAAAGATCCACCGAGTGGGGAGGTTCCAGCCGCTTTCAGTAGCTGCCGATTTTCACCACTAAAATTCTTTATTCAAATCTTTAAAACTGTGTCGTGATGTTTCAAAAATGCCCACTGTAGTAGTTACTATATTGAAGTAAGTGAGCGGCATAAGGGTTATTGTATGTTACATATCAATATTTTGGAGAAAAATAATGTCTTTCTACGACTATTGAATAACACACTCATTCTTGACGCGAGTTTGGATGCCAACACCCCTTGACTTCCAGCTGAGATCAGCATCTGAACGTCATGAGAATAGATAAAATAAAGTTATTTATTCTCGCGGAGTACCGCAATTTAAGCTTTTTGACATTATTATTTTACACTGTAAACATAGTCTAATAAAGTGCTGCTTTTCGTTGTAATTGTTTTCTGCTTGTGAAAATTTGAATTGTTTTTAAAAACTGTTTTTCCGGACGGGAAAACTTTATTCGCGGTTTGAACAAGTAATGGCGATCATTACTAACACCCGTGAGTTTTTATTTATTATTCAACAATTTTGGCAAACCAATCACCATGTCTGAGCTGTTTTTCAGCAAATGTCAAAAAAACCAAAATATTGTTATAACAAAATATACGTATATTAAAAATTAAAATCGACATCCAAGGATTTTTCGCAAAATTTCCCTTGTAAGATTTTATTAACAGCTGTCCATACTTGCATGCGCACTGTATTTATCATTTTCCCGGTGTGCAATGATATATTTTTGTCATAAAGTGGAAGTTGCTTTAGTATTAATCGAGTTGCTTGCGAGAAAGTAATTTCACGCATTGCACATGATCCCCGAGCAAAAGGTTTTTTTTTTTTAATGAATTGCCTACGAGAGACAGACATATTACACCACACCGGTGTCGTGTGCACAGGGAACTAGGGGAGATATATACTTATGTAGTCACACTTAAACTTATTAATAGTATGTTATATCCTGATAGAAAGCGCCTCACAGCAGCTAAGATAGACGGTGCGAGCACCGGGTAAGCTATATCACGAAGCTGTAATGAAGTTTTCTACCGGGGCATGTAGACTAATTTATTTAGAATAATTTCTTTCTTTCTACCAGTTCAGAAACTTGACCTATTTTTGAACTACGGAGTTGTTTTTCTCAAGCACTTATTAAACAGGTTAATAAATACGACAAATATGTAAAAACTGCGACAACAGCTGTCACTGAAAATGTAATTGTAAGTCTGCTTTAGACTAAGAGCTGCTGAATTTTTCAATGGACATCTGAGAATTTCCTGTAACATTTATTTATTTTAGATACATCATCCAGCACTCGTAAGACCAATTATTACATGATGAGAACGATAGACATTTACAATAGAAGAAAGAGATGAACAAGAAAGAAAATGTAAGATAATAATGACAATAGTAAAACACAATAATATAATACAGGTACAAGCTACAAAATGTATACAAAACTAATAATAATAAAATTTAATAGTACAGCATAGGTAAAAACTGCGGAATATATATGAAACTCATTTCAAATCTAATCGTTTAATGGACAAAACAGAACTATCGAAAATATCGAGCTGATTTTGCAGGTGGTTGTTAAGTGTTACACATGAAATGTAAGGAAGAGAAAATCAGTATATTCGTTCGGGATGTAGCAAGATAAAATGTTGTATAATGTATATTGGCACGTGGTACATGGAATAACAGTTTTTCGGTTATTTCCGGGTAATTGATTTTAATATTTATTAACTTATGTAAAAAGACTGTCGGTTGAGAATCTGCCTAAAAGTGTATCATGGAGTGTATCATGGGGATATCCAATATGCACAATCCACCTTGCACGACAGAAATTTCAGAAAACATCTCTCTGGGTACTTTCGAGCATGTTGCCCGGGTGCCACATTAATGATGCATATTCTAATTTAAACTTAACAAATGGATTAAATAATAAGGTTAACGAGTGAGTTTCCGTAAAACAGTACTACAGCTATTCCTTCAACTATGAATCATAATGGTTAAGATGTCGATGACCCTCAGTTGATAGTAAATACTTTCGCCCATTCTTTCTCAGAAGCTTTTGTTAACTCAGAGGACTTTACAGACGACATAAACATCTTCAGCAACTACAATGCCCTAAATATAGTGAGAATAACTGAATCCGACATTTCAGCGGCAATAAAAAAGATTAAAAATAATGTGTGCATGGGCCCGGACTTAGTGCCAGCATTCCTGGTTAGAGACTGTGCGATAATATTTTGTAAACCATTGCTCGTCTTATATAATTTGATATTATCCTTTGGGATTTTTCCTAATATCTGGAAACTATCTAGAATTACGCCTGTTCACAAAAAAGATGCTAAGAACAACTTCACCAATTAGAGACCCATAGCCATTTTATGCAATTTCTGTAAGGTATTTGAGATTATCTTGCACAGCTTTATATTGCCTCATGTTTCCAATATAATTACGCCAGAGCAACACGGTTTCATACAGGGTCGTTCTACAGTATCCAATCTTTTGTGTGTGAATCAATTTATATCTGAAGTTGTTGATGAGGGAGGTCAGGTAGACGTCATCTACACTGACTTCTCCAAAGCATTTGATAGACTTGATCATGCTCTACTTTTAAACAGTCTCATCAGAGTTGGACTTTGCACAGGCCTAGTAAGTCTTTTCCAGTCATACCTTACGGAACGCTTTCAATTTGTGCAATATCGAGGGTTTCGGTCTAACCATTTCCCACAAACTTCAGGCGTTCCCCACGGATCAATTTTGGGACCCCTCTTCTTTATAATATTTATTAATCATATTGCCAAAGATACCAATGTTCACTGTTTGCTATACGCCGATGACCTCAAATTATATTGTAGAATTTCTTCCGTCTCTGAGTGTGAGAACCTTCAAAATAATATCACTACACTTGATAATTGGTGTCGTAAGAACAAATTGCCACTAAATCCTAGCAAGTGCAATGTTATATCCTTTTTTCGCAACTATATTAAAGATTTAGGAGTCTTCTTTGACTCTGACCTCAGTTTTTCCCATCACATAGATGTGTGTTTGGCTGGTGCATACAAAAGTCTTGGTTTTGTTTTACGCAACTCTAAGGATTTTTAAAACATTTCTACTCTGCGCCTGCTATTTATTACTTTTGTAAGATCCAGGCTTGAGTATGCTTCAATAATATGATGTCCAATATACACAATAATATCCCCGTTTTTATTTTCATGTATTTTTTTAATATATCATTTTACAATGCTTAATGTATGTACTATACTAGGATACTTATCCTGTAACTGGGCACTTGCCCGTTGGATATTTTATAGTAATAAATAAATAAATAAAAATAAATAAATAAATAAAACCTGACGAGTTTATGATAACGAAACCGAGACTTTTGTTTGCAGACAAAAATATGTTTTCAACGTGTCTTTTAAATGTCAGTTTGTTGTCAAACAGGACGCCCAGGTTTTTGAAAACTTCGACTCTTGTTAGTGATGTGAAGTCAAGTTTATAATCATAGAAAAACATTTCTTTTTTCCTAGAAAAAGATATTACGTTGCATTTGTCGACGTTGAGAGGCAGACCGTTATGGTCGCACCAAGTTTGTACTTTCAGAAGATTATCTTGAAGTTTTTTACAGTCAGCTGGGGTGTTCATAGCAGAAATAAGTTTGACATCATTGACATATAGTAACACATTGATCATAGATGTCTACCACGATGTTATTAATAAACGAACAACAGAGGTCCCAAGATAAAGCCTTGCGGCACACTTGAAGTGGCATTAATTTAAACTGACATATGACAACATATTGTATTCTATTGTTAAGGCATGATTTAAAGAAGTTATTAATAAGTAACTGAGAGAAGTCCATAGTTTGAAGTTTATTTATTAAAAAACCATGACCAAGCCTGTCAAAGGACTTTGAGAAATCTGTATATAGTACGTCAACTTGAATGCCGGTGGCGAAATATTGTGAGGTGTTTGTATTGCGTCATACACATTAATTTAGTAAAGATGGATTTATTTTTTACAAAACCGTGCCGACTGGATATGATCTGTCCTTCAACATGGGGGTATATGATTTCATATATAACAATCTCCAGGAAGGTACATATAATTGAAATTGGGCGACGATTTTCAGATACCTGTCTATCATCTTTTTTGTGAACAGGATGAATTCGGGATCTCTTCCAGATTTTAGGAAATGTACTCGTTTTATTAGATAAACTATAGATTATTTTAAGGGGCTCCACATGAACACCAACGCAGTTTCTAATAATGAAGGCCAGTATTTCGTCTGGACCTTTTGAACATTTAGGTTTAAGTTGTCGTAAGGCAGTAAGAATAGAAAAATTTGTTGAAGTTGAGATAAGGGGTATTTGTACAAAAAGTGTTGCTAATGTTTTGGGACGGTGGTTTATACGAAGATTTAAAAAATTCAGAAAATCAATTTGCAATATCTCTATGGTTTTATAAGCAATGTAAAATTTTTAAATATTTTAAATTCACGGAGAGCATCAGTATCCCCGGTTTGGTTATATTTCTTCAACTATTTGGATTTCTCTTTAATATTACGAACTATCGCGTTGTTGTAGAACGGCGAGTATTTACTGGGACAAGGTAGAGTTTTCGGTAAAAACGAATCCAATATGCCATACATGTGATCAATCTACAGTATTAATTTTTGCGTACAACAATGTGAAAGTCAGCTTAGGCCTATTTAAGGAGACAACTCTAGGCTCGTGACGGTAGAGCGTTTTCGTATGAGGGTTATTTCTAAAAATTAACATCTTTAGTGTCTAAAAACCACATTTAAAAAATTGCAAAATATTTGAACATTACACTCGAATATACTATTCGACACGGGTTTCGCTAACCATGTCAGCATCATCGGGCGATGAATAGAACAGGTTTTCAGATTGAGTCATATCCTGATGATGGTCAAATAACGCATGTCGAACAGTGTATTCCAATGTAGTGTTCAACTGTTTTGCTATTTTGTAAAATTGGTTTTTGACACCAAGAACACTAATTTGCGTAAAATAGCCCTTTTACGAAAACGTCGCCATCGCCAGATTCCAGACTCATGGTAGGATTGCCTTTTTCTTACTAAATCTAGGCCCCTGCCAGATATTCGTGGGTTAATTCGCCATCTTGAAAAATATTTAAAGATACCAAAAATGATCGTAACATCGAAAATAACTTTTCAACAAGGGGGGAGTTAAGTTCATCAAAATTGATGAAAGTAATGCAAACTCATGGTAACTTATTAAAATTATAAGCTTTATTTCTTATCTCTTTCACCCAAATTAATATTTACTTGGATTTTCGAAAATCGCAACAAATATAGATGGATCCAATCATATCAACTAAAAACATTATGAGATTTTTTTATTTACAATCAGCAAATTACATTAACAATCCAGCGGCATTTACAAAAAAATAAATCGAATATTTCATCAGCCGTAATAATAGAGTCAAATTAAGACCCTTAATTTTCTTCAGTGTATATACAAATCATGTTTCGTGTTTCTTGGTTGAATATTAAATTATATCGGTGCTCTCTTAAACTAATATTTTACACAATCTTAAGGTGCGTATTCATTAGAGCATTTATTTTATTCCTCATGATCACTGAACGAGCACTGAATGAACAGTGTGGATGCCGAGCTGAGCTAGAACTGAGCAGCTCGTGTCAAACCCCTGACTGTCGGTATATTAAAGCGAGCGTTATCTGAACATGTGTTGGTTCATGCCCAGTGTGGACTTGTATAATACAGTGCTGATGCGGAACAGATGCTCTAATGAATATGCAGCTTTACTCAAATACCACACAAATTCAAATTCAAAAGATATTTATTCATATTAACATAGAAACAGTTGCCTCTCCAGGACCTGCTCGGGAACCGATCGTGCAACCACCACGTTGACGCGGTGGAGGATTGCAGGATCGGGCGGAACTGGTCTGGATCGACGAAAACTACAAGTAAAAACAACTAAACCTAAACTCCTTTTTACTAAAATATAAAATTAAAATAGGTAGTAACATTGAACCATGCTTGAAAAAAAAGCTTAACAAAACTCAAAACTACACTTACATTTAAAGAACTCGCGCACAAAAAACACTATTAAAATTTGAATCTGGACGCAAGCACCACAACTCAAATGAGGTACCTTCCGCGAGATATTGCAATGTGGGACTGCGCAGGGCTGGCCTAAACTTTGAATTTAAAAATTTTGATTTCGAAAAGGTTTGCTTTCTGAAAATGATTGGTGACGTGAAATGAATTCAGAAACAAAAATGTACAAAAAGAAACGAAGAAAAACAAACAAACGCGACAAAAATACACAAACAAAAAGGAAGAGGGAGACAGAAACGGAGTAAAGATGAGCGAAAGGTATGAAATACTAGCAAAAGGTGGATAGGGTTAGAGAAAGGTATAGTTGTTGAAATTTGGCTATAGTGGTTGCCGGAAAATCGGTAACGTCTGGTATGGTCAAATGGCACACGATAACATTAACAATTACCGTCATTATCAAATGCTTTTAAGTAAATTGATATAAAAATAATATGAATGTTTGGCTGCATTCGAAACTTAACTGGAAAGTATATCGAAAATAGTTAACTTAGGAAGCATTTACAAGGTGTATATTAATTTAGGCAGGTCGGGGAAATGATCTCTTAAATAAAAATACCATAAATTTAGGCGTAAATAAACTGTGACATTTTAAAACGTGAAGGGTAGCGCCATCTAGAAAATACACTGAAATTGACAACGGATTTGAATTCCCCATCTCAAGAAACACCTAGTCATCAATTTTCATATTAATATTTCAAAACGCTAAAAGTTTATGGGGAAATATTGGTGGCTCAGTGTTTACTTGTTAGTCTTGACACCAAGGAGTAGCTGGTTAGATTCCTGGCTAAGGTATAGATTACTAATCGTATTTTTCAAGTAATATAGAGACGGTAGACCATAATTGTGTTCTGAGTTCGAGTCTCAACTGATGAAAATGTCAATTTCGTAGAAATGGTTATTGGGTTATTGACTGAGTGTATGTGTCCTAGTTGAGTAATAGAATAGCAATAGCTGTGGGTAAACTTCGCTAGGATACTATTATAATTAATAAGCCATTAAAAAAATTAAATATTTGATTTGACACTCTATATGTCTATTAATATCAACTTTTGGGTTAGGTAAGTTTAGCCAAATCCCAATATTTGATATCAGGAATTCCCTGTTACTCTATGGTCCATTATTTATGCATCAGCCTGTAGATGAGAAGATAATGTCGTTTAAAGAGAAAATGAAATTCCTCAGTAAGTATTGTTTCAAATATCTTTTAAAGAACTGATCTCTATGATGTAAAAGAGTGAAAAGAAAGATGTGTTTTTGGAGTGGAGACACTTAATACCCGGCCTCAAATGGATTACAGAAAATTTAAACCGCAATGCACTTACTTAGCTGCTTAGCTTATTGTTTTCATAAAACTAGCAACTCTGCCTCAGTTTGTTTATAATGAATAATAGACCAGGCGTCAGGATTTTTTTGTTATGAGAATTCCTAATAGAGCTTTTTTTCTCTCTATCGCTTCTTTTTATGTTTAGAAAGACATTTATTGAAAATGCCCCATCCAATTCAGTACGGAACGTATTGTTTAAACAGTTGAAAGGGGAAATTTTAGCGTTTTTTTTAATATCTGGAAATATCAATAATTTGACAAAAAGTCAAGTATAGAAATTTATTCTCCACTAAATTCTGCATAAAAAATCGACAGCTACTGGAAACGGCTGGAACCTCCCCACTCGGTAGATCTTTGAAGCCGAAAAGAGCATTAAATTGTGTAACAAAACGGCACTAAACGTAATCCGATCTCATCCAAAACCTTTTCAGATCTTCTGAGGCACTAAAAAAAACTTAATGAATTTACAATCATCTATGCGAGTTATTACCTACATTATCGCTCGTTGAATAATATACTATTAGGATATTAACAACTTTAATATCACTTGAACGACTAAGAAAGTCTAGTTATCCAAAATATTACAACAACAAACTGAAAATTGGTAAAGTGATAATCTATAATAAATTCACCAACTAAGGTACAGAAAGCATGTGATATTGATATTGTTACATCTACCTTTAAAGTTTGTGACAATCCACTAAAAGTTACAAATATGCCGAAATCTTATTAACATGACATGACACCAACGTTATCGGATGACAAACGATGACAATGACAATCGTCAAAATTTGCTCATTGCAATCCGATCGCTCGCAGTTGTCTTTATTAAATGAAACATTAGCATTTTAGTAATTTTACTAGATTTTAGAGGAATATTTGTAGTTTAATTCTTCGATTTGTCTGTATATATATTTAAAAACGGCACTAAACGTAATCCGCTCTACTTGTAAAGCACTGAAGAAACCCTTACACGTGAATTGACACGTTATGTGACGAGTTTCGTGACGTAACGGCTACGCGCATCGATCATGTTATTCGAAATGCCGATATATGCTTTGTTTTTAATTTTTTTCACTGAAACCAAATCGAAAGGGTGGAAGTGTGATATATCGTAGAAATCAGAATCTTAACTGCTTTTCAATGGTTCCATTGCAAATTGAGAGTAATTTTAAAATAAACAACTTGTTGCGTCAAAATGGCACTAAACGTAATCCGATCTCAACCAAAGATCTCCCAAAGATTTTCAGATCTTCTGGGACACTAAATAAACGCACATGCAAAGTTTCATTCAAATCCGTTCAGTGGTTTCGGCGTTATCGTGCTAACACACATACACACATAGACACATACACACACACACAGACATTTTTCAAAAACCACTTTTTTGGGTTCCTTGGACCTCAAAACGTAAAGATTTGATGTTATCTCAATTTTCGTTTTTGAACCAATTTTAGTAACCTCTCACAATTTTATTGTGGAGAGGTTAAAAAGGGCTCTACATTTTTTTCAATTGGTGTAATAGTTTTGAAGATAGAACCGTAGGAAGGAAAGAGTCGCGGGTCACATAAGGCGTAAGAGAGCATAAAGTTGAAATTATTGTGAATATGGTAGTTAAATAATTTGAGACACGAATTCTGGTGATTGTTTATTCAGGATTACGATACATATTATATTTATTGTTATTCATACAACCATTCTCCTCATTTTGCGTTTAGGTTGGTACCCAAGATCGAGTTGCTCTGCTATTTCTAGTTCTCTGATTTCTTGGTATTTCTTGGTTCCTTCAATCTCTCCAATCTCTTCAGGTTCTGCAGTCTTTTCAGATTCTCTTGTCCCTTCACCATCTTCTTTTGACATCTCAACGTTAAAAAATCTCCTCGAGATCGATGTCAATATGTTCATCAATGACTTCTTCAATGTCAATTCTGAGTGCTTCGACATTGGAGTAAGATTGACCTTCGCAATTGGACCGGATGATGGAACATTTCAGCCCATGTTTACGGCACCCGCAGTTTCCCTTGCATACACCTCGAGACCTACAAGAAATTATTTTCAGCAATGCTGGTGGTGCCGCTTCTCTTTCAGTGGTTACTGGGAGTAAACCGTTCAGAGTCCGCTTCCACCCCCATTCGGTTGGTTCCAAATCAACGTCTCCCCATCTTTGTATTTGATGGTACACCCTGTATGCATGCTGTCATGCTGTTGCACGAGTAGGTGATAAAGAACGAAGGTTGAATGAATTTTTAGCCAGTGCTTTTTTGATACTAAGTACATAATAGGACACTTACGTTTAAGGGTAAGCATCCACTGATCAGCATCGAACGGATGGTACGCATCGCACGAATCGGATTTATTTTGTATAGTGCGTTAACTGCTCCGGATCATCGGTATCGTCGGCATCGGCATTTTTCTTCCGCAGTTAATTAACTGGTGTTAAGAGGAGTATGCGTTAAGTCGTCAGTTATTAATGAAGAAGATGTTATTATAATTTGCTTATTGTCAGGGGAAGAAGAAAAGAAAAAGAAAAAGAAGAGAAGGCGAGTGCATAATATAAACATAAAAAGACGGAGAATATCACACTTTATTTCGTGATTTAATTCAAGATGATATGAAGTTCTCTCAATATTTTCGAATGTCGCATGATAGATTTGAAGTACCATTAGATATTTTCACTCCCGTTAATAATGGGGGTGGTAAAGGAGGTAGCTAATGCCAAAAAATTTTGTTGAGGTGTCTCGCTCTTATATACACACTAAATAGCATTTTTATTTCTTTTACCCCCTGCCATAATATCGTGAGGTCGTGATAGGCCTTGCTACATCTATGATTTCATTTATGCTGCCCAGACGAACCCCAAAAACCAACAGAAATCAGTTATAATATTACCGCCTAATAAAATCCTGATACGGAAATACCGATGCCCTGCGTGCACTTGTCGGTATTGGTATTAACAGCATCGACAGTGTCGGTAACGGATTTTGATTTAGTTTTCGGAATCCCGATCGAAAATACCGAAGACGATCCGTACGATTCCGATTGACGCTTACCTTAAAACTCAACACAATTCCCGTGCATAAGTAACTGGAGTCAACGCCTAGACTATAATGTGAAATTTTAATTCTCCCGTAAGCTCTAATGTATAATTAACATACGGATAGTATATAAAAGTTCCTAAAGTATATAAAAGTGTCTTATGAATAATATATTATAAAGAAAAAGAATTTGTCTTTTATTTGCCACTGTATGCCTAATTAGTTTTTTAAAATTTTAATGCTCTTTTGCACATGATTTTTGACTGCCGGGGCATTTGGAATATCGATAGGAATTTATTAAAAACTCAACTTATAAACAACATTTCCTCAAAATTAACAAAAAGCATATTGATGCAGTCTGCTAGTATTTTCTCAGGTACTAGACGTCATATTGCTCTCTAGAAAATTATGTTGAAGACAGGCAATTTATGAATCGGCACAGAGCTTGAATGCTGTAAGAAAGTTTCTGCAATTTATTATTTCTGTAGACGCTTATCTCGATAAAAGTCCCACACAATTTCAAGCTTATAATAAAAATACGTATTTTCATAATTCAGTTCCATAAAGCAATTGTTGTACTCGTTGTGCAACTTTAAAATTTATAAAATAAAAGTCATGTTTAAATGATGCCAGCCGTTGTAAATTTTCAAAGTGTTTATTACTGTATGTTTGATGTATTCAATATAATCGCTCTGAAGTGACAGAAGCTGGAACGTATGTGATGAACAAAGAAATACTAACGAAGAATTAGAACCACCTTCAATTTAAATAGGACCACACCTACCGATATTTATGAACTACAAGAGTTGCTAACTGAGTTAAAAAATAAAAAGTCGGTCGGGGTGGATATAACATAAAGGCCGAGGTGCTAAAATCTATTTCAGACTATATATTGGAACCCTTGGTCTATATCATAAATAAATGATTGTCAGATGGTGTTTGGCCCTCTTCTTTTAAATAATCTGTTGTTACACCTATTAACAAAAAGGAAGACAAAGCGATGGTCACAAATTATAGGCCCATCTCACTAATAACACATTTGTCAAAATTATTCGAAAAAGTACTGAAAAAGAGATTAACATCGTATATCAATAAATACAAATTACTCTCAGACAATCATTTTTTTTGCATTGGACGTGGAATCCATTAGCCAGTCACAATCAATTTGGTTTCAGACAAAAAGTGTCCACACAAGATGCTTTATTAACTGTAACTTAAAAACTGTATTCTGTTTTATATAAGGGCAAACCTTGTTGCGTATTCTTGGACCTATCAGCATTCAATACAGTTAGTTACAAATTGCTCTTGCAATCACTGGAAGACATTGGCGTTAGGACCAATTGTTTAAAACTATTCAAAAACTATATTACCAATAGACACCAGCGTGTAAAAGTAAATGAAGTACTGAGCGATCCAATGATAATAGATTGTGGAGTTCCACAAGGTATACTGTAATAGGTCCAACACTGTGTTCACTATACATAAACGGATTGTTCTCATTACAGAGTGAGGGAGAAGTCATAGGATTTGCTGACGATACTACAATTCTTTACACAGTTAACTCGTGGAAAGAACTAAAAAAAAAGCCTAAAATGACCTATCTGCTATAAAAAACTAGTTTGATTATAAATTACTGACGATAAGTTTCGAAAAGATGCATTAATTACCTTTTAGTTGTAATAAGACAAAAATCTACCATCTTTTGACAGCATAAAAATACACGTCGATGGAAAAATAATCACCATCTCATAAAGAAAGGAAACTAAATATCTGGGTGTATTTATAGATTCACATTTAAAATAGGACAAACATATAAATTACAAATAAGAAAATTACAAACCATATTATATAAATTTAAATCAAGCAAAACTTCTTAAAAACCATCAATTAAAAACATTTTATCTTGCCTTTGTAGAAAACTATCTAAATTATGGTATACCTACCTGGTTGGGTTGAGGTAAACAAAACTTATTTAACTCCACTGGAAATAATGCAAAAAATATTTTTAAAACTGATAATATCTCAACATACACAACAGATTTATTATACAAAGAATCTAAAGTACTTTATATTAAACAACTATATTACTTTAACATAAACACAAAATATCGCACTTCTAAGAACATAAATTCCCTACCTATTCACACGTATAACACAAGACAAAAAAGTAAATATACAGTTCCAAATATACAGTCAAAGATCATATACTTTCCTAGCTCTAAGAGCCTATAACTGTACCAGAAGAAATACAAACCGTAACTAGTATCCTCCTATTTAAAAAATACTAAAAATGCGTATATTGAGAGATTGAGAGATATCATTCAAAGAATTATTAATTTAAAACACAATTACTAAGAATATAAATATGTGCTCTAGACATCAACTATTTTATCCCAGTACTCGATTTAAGTTCAAGTACCATTACTCACCATAGGTTGTAGACTACGGAACGAACTGGCTTTTACACTCTATGGTATAATGGTATAATTACGTAATATATATATATTTATGTTGTTTTTGAAGTTTTCGCGGGTGTTAAATGAAGTGTTGTTGTACTTCCGGGTGCTCTCCCGCGTCGATGATCGACTCCTTCAGGAGTCACGGTTGTCTAAACGACGTTTCGGCAGAATCTCATCTGCCATCTTCAGATTCTCACTGAAAGCTGCCTACTGCTTCTCGTTGCTCGAACTGAACTATCATCGACGCGGGAGAGCACCCGGAAGTACAACAACACTTCATATATATATATATATATATATATATATATATATATTTCCGTCGACCGTGTATTAACGAGTTTGATTAATGTATGCAAAATCGTTTATTAATTACCCCTATTTTCTACTATTAATAAACGATTTTAATATAGAGATATATAAAATCAAGTATCCAAATGAAGACGTCATATCAATATAACTGTCACTGTCAAGCTTATAATTTCTGAAATCTGTGTTATAATATAAATATTTACAAACACAAATCAGATAATACTAATTAATGAATAATTGAATTGTATTTGGTTTAATCAAATAAAAATTTAAAATCAATGACTGATTTCACTATTAATAACGATTTTAGAATAAACACCCAAAAATACATAAAATCAAATATCCAAATCAAGACGCCATATCATCAATATTTGTCACTGTCAATTTAATGGATAATTGAATTTGTATATGAATAAAAATTTAAAATCAGATTTTCTACATTCTGTCAAAAATACAGTAGACGGAAAAGTTTTGTAACTAACTCGTGTATTAAAAAGCGATTGTTGACTTAAATAACTCTTACATAGTATATATGGTATAATGATATAATTACAGAAAAATTCCTATATTATTATTTTAAAATTTAAGTAATGTAATTAAGTTTATTTACAATAATTTTCGTTGTTACAAATTTTGTTTTATATTTACATTTTTAAATTGTGTGTATTTTTTAAATTGCTTGTAAACTTTAAATTACTTGTAACTCTGAAATTAAAATGTAACATTGTAATGTATGTAATGTAAATAAATTATTATTATTATTATTATTATTATTATTACCTTCTTTGATGCTCCTTGGAACATAATATTACCTGTTTATATTGATGCTTGTGTGAATAACTTACTTCACAAGACTCCATATTATATAAAATTCAACTTGCAAAACTCCCACAGAATTCACAGAAAGTATATTGATGCCATCTGCTATTATATTCCGAGATACTAGATGTAGTATTCTTCTGTAGACAATTATGTTTGAAACAGAAAATTTATGAATCGCGTTCGTAGAGCTTGAACGATGCCAGAAAGTTTCCGCAATTTATTATTTTACATAGAGACTTGTCTTGTCAAAAGCTCCAAACCATACAATAAAAATACATATTTTCAGAATTCAATTCAATAAAGCAAGGGATGTTAAAGGACTATAGTATCTTCAATCATACAGTATTGTTTTATAGATAAATAACGAGTTGTAAAGATTCTTTTAAAAGCAGTACTCGTGGTTGATACAACTTTAAATTCAGCATAAATAGAAAGGTAATCCTGCTAATTATGTTATCAGTTAATTAATTACTATTTGTTTATCCTTTATACAAAAAACGTGGGGGAGAGTGAAGAACCCTGTACATACCTCATATATAAATTTAGTTTTTTCTTATTTATTTCCAAATTCAAGTAATTATTGCAGTTAATTCATTTTATTTCATCTTGACATTTATTTAGTCATTAAATATTAAGCACAGTAAAGTTACCAGAAATGCATTTTTAAAATTATATTTTTGTAAAGCAAAGTTAAAAGCTACAGTTTTTACTAAAAAGTAAGTTAAAATCGAGTCGAGTCACGGGGTTTGTTTATCAGTTATAAGATAAGTGTTAAGTACTTCGTTTATTCCCAGAGTATGAAATCGCTTACACTTTTCTACCTTAACCATAGAAAAAGATAGAGAGTTGGGTGTCATTCTAAAAATCTGTGCAGAACTACGTCGTATCCAGCGTTATTTATTTAGTTAATGTAAATAGTTCCCACATGAAGCGTGAGACTCGAGGAGAAGAGTGATGTCGCGTATCATATAAAAAGACACCACAGCGTTCAAAAAGGGGTCATTTGATGAACCACACCTGAGCCCGTGGCAGAATTTAACTATTCGCCGGTTCTACTCTTTGCAAGTTACTTTGAAATACTCTTTAATCCTTGGCAGAATTTCACTATTCGCCAGGCTTGCTTTCTTGCAAATTACTTGTAAATACTCTTTAAATCCGTGGCAGAATTTAACTATTCGCCGGGAATACAATTTGCACTATTTTGAGCTACGTTACAGAACTTTACTCGCTGGATTGCTTTGTGGTCATTTTGCCAAGTAATTACACACAATAATTCGATAAGTATTTTTACTTGACTAATTTTCAGTTTATTATTGAATCTGCATTCTGGTTACGGGATGTTTAGAAAGAGGTTATTTAAATTGACGCATTTGTGGTACTAAAAGAATATTAGATTTTTTTAAATATTAGCTTTGATTTTTAACAAGAAAAAATTTTAAGATTATATTGCAATTTATTCATTTATGATTTCATTCACGATTTTAATTCATAAAATTTCACTTTCTGAATATTTTACTAGGGAGATTTGCGTTTGCAAAATAACAAGTTTATATTCAAGAACTATATATTTAGAGCTATGCAATAACAAGATATTTTATCATAGACTCGTCAAACTTCATGTCAATAATTATTCTACAGTTTTTATGAACCAAATATTTGACTCACATGTCCACCTCATCTCTCGTAAGGTTTTTCAAGAATGTTTTATATTTAAAGTACACTAGGAATGTTTTCCTACTGTAACCACAAGGTTGTCTAATTGTTGAACATTTACCTACAATAAAATATTATAGTTACATGAATTCGGCGTACTTTGCGTTAACACAGGTTTGAAACATTGACTACGGCCAATTGTCTGGTTCTGTTCTCAATTGGGTTCACTTACAATGAGGGATGTCAATATTTCAGGCCGGTGCCTGGTCAGTTATTTCGATTGAAGGGTGATGCAACACCACTTTCTTGCTTTCGCGGATTCTCGGCTTCGTATGTTTGACAATCATAGGCAATCTTCTAGTTTCTATTTAATTACTATAAGAAGATTTCCCCAGCAGCTTTCTAAAAGATTTTACGTGAGTGTAAATTCTCACCTCAGCAAGATTAATATGATTATCTGAACGATCGTTCCTACTCTAATTTCAATCAATAAACAGTGTATAATCAAAGGATTTTTCCTCAACATTCTATGATATGTTACATGAGTATTTAATGTTCATTTCTCAACTTAATTTTGATAATGTACAAACATGACATGATTCTTGTCATTTGTTTTGCATTCGATTCATTATTTGGCTATTGCTAACAACTTTAATTACAAATCATTATTATTACTTAGCAATTGCTAACAACTTTCTTTATTAAAAACCATTATTACCTGGCGATTGCTAACAGCTCTATTATAGATTATCATTATCAGGCCATTGCCACAACTCTAATTACGATTAAAATAACACAGCATACTTTTGTATAAGTTCTTGTTATTGCATCAAAACAGTATATCTATAGTATGGTCGTTACTACCGCGACGCATATTTTCCTATTATAGTATTTATACAATTGTCTCAAATATTTGGATTACTTTTGATTTCATGTTCGACTATTGTTGCATCAATTTATATGAAATAAAATGGGCTTTTTTACTATTTTTTCCCATCAATTATTGTCTTATTCTTTCACCTTTACCTTTTCGTCATATAAGTAATAAACTAAATAAATGTTTTAATTTCAAAAGCAAAATAGAGAACAAACTTCAACTATAAATGTACAGTGCAATCTTGAGTAATAAAATACTACATAAATAACATATGTAATTAACTAGGTCTCTCAATTTATAGGCAGTGTGTTCAAGTTAACCAGGTATTTCAATTAACAGAGTGATTAATTTTCTAAGGTATATTAAGGTATATAGTATCAGATAGAAACAAGTAATATTAAACTTTATATAAAAGAACCTGGGGTAAATTAAAAAGGGTTACTACACACACAAAGAAATTTGGGTCTTACACTAACAAAACTAGACGATCACGCAAATGGCCAATCTTATTTGTTTATCCTTGAGAGAAATAAATAATAATTAATATACTGGTGACATAATTACCAGTACCTTTTTTAGTAATTAAACAGGGTACCCCATAACTTCTTCATTTCCTATATTGCTAGTAAGGTCCTTAAGCAACAGAGTAGGTAGATTGAGGCTGTTATTGATATAGAGATCTAAATATCAAGGTCTAGCGTGCGGCGCTCTTAAAGAAAATCGTTTGTAATTAAAAATTGCTTAATGTTACTTAGTGATGGCCTAAACAGAAGTCGAAATTTGATAGAAATCGAGGAAGAGGATGGAAATTTAGTAAACATCCCTCTAGAAATCCAAAAAAAAACAATGGCTTATTCAGAGCAACGCACACTGAAATATACAATTACTAAAATTATGTCTTGATCCGACACCACCTTTTGATGGAAAGCATTTAGTTTTACATTCTTATAAGTAAGAAACATATTTCTGCGTATAATGTTACGCATAAACTCATTCTTTAAGTGGCAATACATTAAGAGGACGCGCTCAAACTTTGATAACTAGCCGATCTGACCTAGGCACTTGGGAAGGAATAGAAAGCCTTTTGAAATTAACATTCGGTGACCAATGTGATTTACAATTCAAACAGTAACTGACAAATATGAGACTTGATAAAAAAGAGTGACCTTAGGATTTCGGGCCTCACATACAACAACTAAAGGCCGTTATTATATCAAAACTTAATGACGAGTTTCCGGATAAACAGACTAGAGACTTACAAAATGACAATTACAATAATATTGCCAAAGATAGGCTCATTCCAAATTACCCATTAATGTTCAAACAATTGTTGTAAGAATACAAAACCAAATTCATTGGAAGACGCTCTAAATTACCTACTAGAGGAGGAGGAATTTCAAATTATTGCTAAGTTATAACAAATATCTAGTAGTGGAACCCATTAAGTCCAAAGCCCACTTTACACAATACAGCTCTCTATAGAAATACCTATCGAAATTTTAATCGAAACTTCAATTTTGCTCAAAATTCTAACTAAGATGTACAATCCCATGCAAAGAAATTTCACGCCACCACAGAGAGCTGTCTAAAAATACATCTGCAACTCACCCAGTCAACCACGTTATGAAACCAATATTTACCACAATAGAAGAAAAACACATATTAATAATACTATCAGTAAACAATCTCCAAATCCCAGATTGGTAAGTTGTTCTGCATCTGCCAACAGGATAGGATGTAGAAGCACAATAGCGAATCAACGCTTTGCAGCAACAAAAGGTGAAATCCCACTTCCAATGTTTCTGCCGTCAAAATCGAGGTACCAAAACCTCACTATAAATAAATATGAACCATTACAGTTAAAGAAAGTCGATATCTCCGAAATGAGTGCTCTGAAACGGTTAGCCAAAAAAGATACAGTTCATTCCGGGCTGATTTTTTCACTATTATTTAATTAATATTAATTGAAATCGAATGGTCAAATTGTCCTAGAAATTTTGTGGCAGGTTTTCCAGTCCTACTCCATGAAACTATAATTTCCACGATTAACATGTTTGACCACTGCGCAGAACTTTACTACCTCTACCGAAAATTTTCGCAGACGAAAACGTTGGAAGCCTTGTAAAAACGAAGCCACTCACGAAAATTCAGCCTGTTAGTAATCACTTTTAAAAAAGGGCATCGGACTATATTTCAGGAAATAGTTTTTACCAATCTGAAAAGTAAATAGGTAAAAAAAAATTAGTTTAAGAAATAGTGGTGGCGTACCAAAAATCTTCCGGGCAAATAGTACTACGCGAATAAACCACTTAAACGACGTTTTACCGTGAATATTTTACTTCACTTTACTGTTATTACTATGTTCGCTTTTTTTGTCATTGTTTTATTGTCATTATTTTGCTATAAGCGAGGCCATAAGTATTTCTGAAACGTTGGAAATATCATTTGTGTCAAAAACGTAGAATTGTATAGGGTTTGATCGGTTGGCCTTCTTATGAAAATGAAGTGCTTTTATTGGGCAGTCAAAAAACGCAACAAAAACTTTACGACCTCATTAAAATACCGTTACTCTCTGTACTATATCGCCTGCAAATTAAATTAAACCACTTATTAGGTTTTCAATGTACGTCGCGCTTAGGCTTATTTGATGAGACCATGCCGAATAGTTCACCAGCGTTAATAATTAGCTCGTAAAATTTTTGTTGCGTTTTTGACTGTCCAGTAAATATACACCCGATTATATAGGGCGTTAAATAGAGTATCGTCATTTTGCTCGAGACTTTAGTGTATTCTTACGTTTCCAATGCTGTAGATTACAAAAATAAAGGATTATTCAATTTCGTCAGTATGTCTGTCTGTCTTTTGGCGCTAAAATTAAAAACTATTCCATATAATAATATCTGGAATATTACCTGGCACACAGTTGTTGCTATTGAAAAATTTACTTACGTTTTTTTTAGGGTTCTGTAGCCAAATGGCAAAAATGGAACACTTATAATTTCGTCATGCCCGTCTGTCCGTATGTTACAGCCTGATAACTGCGCCATCTTTCAATCGATTCTGATGAAATTTTTCAAGCAGGTGTCTTATGTGAACTGCCACAGGTTAGCTTTCCATACATAGGACTGAGGGATGAAAATTTTTATTTTGGCGCACCCTATTTTGTGAGGTATTGTTGAACAGGTCTTTAAAAATGCAACAAAAGTTCTTAAGTGACTTTTTTACTTAGGTGACTATTTTGCGAGATATAAGCTCCTAAATTCGTTAATAATTATGTCCTCTAACTTTCCAACCACGTGATTAAAAAATATGAAAGAAATCAAGATTGTAGCTTTTATAAATACGGAAACGCTGAGGCAACGCATAATAAATATTTTTGCAGAAATACCATTTCAAATGATAAGAAGTGCTGTTGAAAATTTTTACGTTCGTCTCGGACAATGCCAAGAAATCAATGAGCACCATTTTGAACACCTGCTATAATCTTGAAATTAAAACCTGCTAGTGTAGCAGTTAAGCTGTAAACTAATTGCCTCAACTGGCCGAAATCCTCACTTGCCTTAAATGGTTGAGTTACCTCCTTGCCTTCACTGGCTGGGATCAAGAACTTGTCTGAAGTGGCTGAATTAAGAGGTAAAACCACTGTTGTTTTTTTTTTAAATCAAGTTTTTCATTGCCCTGTAAAAAATGTAAATTGAAAATTACTAGCTGCTAATAAATTTACAGGATTGTAATAGTTGTTGTAATTTTCGCACGACCGTGTAAAATCACTGTTCTCAAACAGCTCGGGAAATCATTCACTCTGAGATCAGTAGTTTTATTTTTCGTATTTTTTTAAGTATGCGTTCAAAACTTTCATGTTTCCACTAAATTTTTTGCGATTGCAGCGGCACATTGCGAGAATCGAATAAAATGTCCGATATAAAATTCACGTATTTTTCGCCGTAGAATCCGAATCCGCTATGAAAAATAGGGATTTTCATTAAAAATTTCAAAGTTGCCCCCCGCCCCACCCACTGGGTTAGGGGTGGGAGAGTTAAATCCAATGTCGTTGGATAGATTTCGTAAAAATAACAAATACGTGTTTTTCAGTTTTTGAATTGGACGTTTTTTATGGGCACAGGACGCTACTCTTGAAACAGTAATGTTTTCTTTTAATTTTTGGCGATTACAGCGACACCATGCAAGAATAGAAAAAAAATGCCCAGAATAAAATGTACGTATTTTTTGCCGTAGAATCCTATTCCGCAATAAAAAATAGGGATTTCCATTTGAAATTTTAAAGTTGACCCTCGCCCCACCCACAGGGTGGTGGGTGGGGAGGTCATTTTGGTATCAGTAGATAGGTTTTTGAAAAATTTTTGATACGTATGTTTTTATTTTTCGATTTGATGCAAACTGTTCGAGATTTTCCACCGTTCCCATACTTTTCTAACACCCGGTATAATGATTTAAGTACCAAATTAATCAAATTTAAAATGCTTTAAAGTTATAACAGGAAATTATCTTATCTCTCGCTGTTTTGCTCCACAATTGATTAAGTGGAGACCACTGCAGTTTTTATAAATCTGGACTAATATTCTTATAAAAAAATCTTGGTCACGGCCCGTATTCTTTACACATTAAACATTTCTACTAGTACTTTCTTGTACTCATGTAACATGGTGCACATCATTCTTAATGTGTATTTATATTGTATATATTCATATCAGTCTATATTGTTGTTATTATTTGCTAATATTACTATTAAAAATAAAATTATTGCATTGTTAGGTAACTCCCTAATGGCGTGAGTGGATTAGCTCATTTATCATGAATCATTATCACTCCATCAGATACTGAAATTGAATTCGAGTCAATTCTTCGTCACGTTACCCAGTAGATTTTGACATTTCTTAAAGTACATTGAAAAGTCGAAAATAAACTATATTTCATTCAAGATAATTAAAGATAATCTCCGTCTAATAATTTTCTAATCTGTTTTTATTTGCTCGTCTGCGTAAAATATTTCCGCTTATTGAAAACATGTTAACCTATTCAACAAAATTACAAATATTTATGAACTGAATGATAAATCACATTTTAGTGTGCAGTGCCAACCATAAATTTTGCCAACCTCATCAGTTATAGGGTTTTGTACGGCAAAAATACTGTTTGAAAAACTGCATCACGTATAAGTTGCAGCTGCATTGTGGCACATAAGACGTTGAAATATGAGACGTTTTTACAACATATATAATAAAAAAGCTATTGTATAAAAGATATACCAACCGCCGCTTTTATAATGTTCAAACGCGTTAAAGTTTTATTAGACACTATCTAACATGTTCATTTATGGGAGAGGAATTAATAACTCTCTACATTATGTCCTCCGCGTGAGAAAACATTCCTCAATGCTTTTGAATGATTTTGTTAATAGTTCAGATAAAAATTATGCTCGAAATCGCAACTCCCATTATTTCTTTTGCCTTTTTACTTATATTTCTTTAAATCAACATATACATGGTATCCGGAAATAGAGCTTAACTTTTCGTTTTACCAACATTCTTTAAGCTTATTGCCAGCTCCTGAAATAATAAACATGGGGTGTACCTACTGTTGCCAAATTTTGTTCACACCACCTTTTACTGGACCATCGATTTTTTGTGGCTTTATTTATATCAACGTCTTGGCAAATTTTAATCATAGGATATTCTACCACTCATCCAGGACACACGATCACACAGACTATGGCACAACACCCATTTCCTGCGACATTGCTATCTGCCGCACCTGAGACTCGACCTCAGAAAAGGTAATAGCGATTAGCCATGTTATCTCTCAGACAATTACAGTCTAGCCCACTACTAGCGCCTCGACAACATATAAAAGACACCACCAGACACCTATATCTGACCAGGATTCGAACCTCGGATCTTGCGATTCCAAGCCTAATTCAATTAAATTCAATACATTTTTATTTTAATTAGAGACGAGCGTAGGTGCGTCATTACTATGTACATACTTCGATATGCGATGTAAAGCAATGTTAGGCGTGGTTAGTAGTTGGATGGTGACCGTTCCAACGAAGACCGCGTCCTCACCTCACACATCTTCCAGCGGCTTGTATATCAGTGTATGCGCGGAAGCTATACAACCTTAGGCGAGGGTTGTATAGGAGATATACCATCCTTCGGAGGGGATGTAAAGTCGTCGGTCCCTTGTCTATTAAATGTTAGGCAAGTAAAAGATCCCTACTCTTCTTAAGGGAAGAAGTTCGGCAAAATTCCTGGTTGGGAGTAGCTCGTCTACAGGCGTCGGTGTTAGGCCTCAGTAGCTGAAATAGGCCGACGTTAAATAAATGTATAAAAAAAAAATATTTTAATTAGAGAAAACATGCATGGCCAGCACTCGCTTGGACCAATCGATCAACGACGATGTGAGCCGTCGGCGTCGCGGCAAACAAAAATCTGAAAGGGGTGCGTTTGGTTTGGAAGTAAAAAACAATTTAAAAAGTTTAAACTGCTTTTTCTGCACAGGGCAAATTAAAATAATTAATCTAGTTTGAAAAATTTTTCTTCGCAGAAGAAATTTAAAACAATGGAACCACACCAAAATAAACACTTTTGTAGGCAAAATACTAATAAATTTGACAGTTGATGCGGGAAAAGAGAACCAAGCAAAAAAACCGTTTCAGACAACTACCGCGGGGCATCCCAGATGCCAGTATATAATTTAAAAATATTAAATTGAAATAATTTTAGATTCTTAATAGGTTTTGGAAAGGGTGATGAACAAGAATTTAGAAACAGAAATACACAAACATATACGAAGAAGGACAGAAAAGAGTAAAAGATTTAAAGTTTAAAGAATAGAAAAGGTAGAAGAAATTTTGGGAGAGGGGTTGGCTACAGAGGTTGCCGGAAAATGGACAGTGCCTGGTATTTGTGTTTGATCCCAAAGGGGTATTATGATCCTTAATTCGTGTAATGTTGCGGGTTAGTGGACTATCGTCCAGCTGGAGTACATAAAATATCTAACATATTTCCTGAACGTAGTCCGTTGTTAGGGTTATGTTGTTACAGCATTCGTAGAGGTCTTTGAGGGTGGTGTATCTGCCACAGTCTTGAGCATTTAGTCACTCGACCAGCAAGTTAAGCAGATGTTTGTTGATTTTGTAGCTGTGATATCAACCAGAAGATGTTTTACGCAGTATATCTCTTTGCGAAGGTGGCTGTGAAGTGACCTTTAACAACAGTACAAGCCCTTGGTATGTCTGATGCAGTATTTATGCAAATAAGATGAGCTAACCTCCAGATGGAATTAAGCCTTAGTTCCGACTCAATGACCACAGTGAGTTTTTTAAAATACACGGGTACCTTACAAGATTTTAAGTCCAAAAAAATTTATATGCGTTAAACAAAAGAAAGAAAGGGTAAGAAGAGGCAAAGAAAGATAAGAGCATAAAATATATTTTCTATTGAGCAATTGATGTTACTAAAAATCCGACAAAATAATACACTCACTGCGTAAGTTTTGTGAGGCTCTTCTTATATAAAAATCAGGAGACAAATAAGGGAGATAGAAATTTACAATATAGTTATCCTTTTTGCTCTTCTGCCATTTTCGAAACCTGACCAATAAAACAATAAAAACGCACCAAAGATCTACGATTTACCTTTTTCTCGAAGAACTCTCTATGTTGTCATATGCAAAACGTAAAATTCAGAAAAATAGTGCCAATGTAACAATTTTATTAAATTATTTAATCACAAGTACCAAACATTATGCATCTCGACTACAAATAAAAAAACTTAGTAGGCTTATATGGAGCGTAATGCCACAAAAAGAGTTCATTAGAATCAGACGGGACAATCCTGACAAGGAGTCCACACTAGGTGTCTTCATAGATATAGAAGGTGCGTTTGATAGAATCGCCTTTCCAAAAGTTACAGCGGCCCTAGTGGACAGGAACGTCCCTATGATCACAGGAAGCTGGATATCCAACATGATCTCGAAAAGAACTGTACAAATTAGTCTGAGAGATGCTTCTGTACGAGGAATGGTTGCGACAGACTGTCCGCAGGGAGGTATGATATCACCAAAGGTATGGAACCTCATCCTTGATTGCCTCTTGTGCCGCCTCAATTCAGAAGCATTCCACACAATTGCCTACTCAGATGACTTAACAATAATGCTTAGCGGAAAATTCAAAGGAGTCCTCTGAGAAAGAATGCAGAGGTCCTAAAAATAATAAAAAAATGGCGCAAAGAAAACTCTGTCTGCCAATCCCAGGAAGACGGAGATGGTTCTCTACACAAGGAGAAGGAAACTAGAAGTACTGAAGGCACCTGCCATCCTAGGTATAACAATAAGTTTCGCATCAGAAGTTAAATACCTTGAGGCAAGATGGGGAATGAAACCCAAATTTGTCATATGGATAATATGGATATAGGCTCTGACAACAATGGCATACAACAAAATGTAGGCTGTAGGGAGCCAGAAGTCGCCTGTGGAATGAGGCTGTTAGGAAGATGCCTCTTCTACAGGTGTGCACGGATGGCATTTCTCCCCGGCTTGCCTTTTACAGGGATGGGGCAGGATGTGGACTATACTCCAGACGCCTTCAAGTCTAATATAAATGGACTATGGATGGGCGGGCCAGCGTAGTACAGACGGAACTGGCGGGCATAACCATGGCCGCAAAAGAGATTATCCGTAGGCAAACTACAGGCAAAACAATCAGGATCTACACAGATTGTACACAATCACTATTAGCTCTGAGAACTTACAAAATTATCACAGGAGCAGTATAGGAATATCACCAAGCTCTTGTGGGTGCCTCCAGCATGAATAATATATCGGTATGATGGATGAAAGGACATACATCAATCAAAGAATTCATTTTGGGAGAACGTTGGTCTACTTTGGCCGATGTAATGGAGATTCCCCTAAATGCCTACCTCGAAATATTAGGTTGGTTGGATGCCTAGTTGAGGGTCTGCCTACAGAGAGGAAGTACAAGGGCCCAATGGGGTTTAAGTGCTGTAGTTCAATATTTTTCTTTGACCACTCTTCCAACCAATTCCAAATACCAAAAGCCTGACAAGGATTAAACAAATTATATTTTAAAAAACTAAAAAACACGCTTTAGTAGCAAACCGAACTAAAAAGTAAAAAATAATGTTTATATATTTTAAATATTTTATTTTAAAAAGCTCTTTTTACTTTATTTTTATTGCACCCCACGCTTTTTACAACAAAATATTTCAAATATGTAAACATTATTTTTTACTTTCTAGTTCGATTTGCTATTACGGCGTGTTTTTTAGTTTTTTTAAACTATAATTTTCTTTTAGTCACCCTCTTGCCATTCATCCTGCTTTTCGAAACCGCTGAGTATCCGCGAGTAGTACATAATTAATATTACATCATAATGTATGTATTAAAGTTGGAACTAGCTTTTAACAAGGGCTTATACAACGGAAAATACGTTATATTATTAACTGCGACGCCTCCGGCAAAATATCGACAATAGGTTAGTCGTTTTTTTATTTTATTTTATCCTGACGATTCTGCTGAGGACATTAGGACAAAGTTGTCAAATTATTGTATTGTCATCTATCCTTGATAAGTTTGCAAAGTTTCAGTTTAATCTGACGTTTGAAATTGGGTGAGAATCACATTCAAAGATTGACAGACAAACAAACAAACATACAGGTGAAGCTAATATAAAGCGTGTAAAAAGGGATGAGGCACTCCGCGCTTAGAGGTTTCTATATTCTTCCAGTACAGTCTCCATACCTCTGACATTTACTAATCAATCACAAAATTTCATAGACCGTTGCACTGCAAAATTTTCAGACTACAACAATCATCTGCATAATTAACATTTTCGATTTTTTGTACCGTTGACAAATTATCGTGATGAGAATATTTTTCCATTTTGGTCGAAAAAGAATTAAAATAACACGGAATTATAACCTAACTTATTCTGCTTATTTAATGTTATCTTTGAGTGAAACTTTGGCTATCATAACGGATAGAGAACAAGACATCAAAAGATTAAATTCGAATTGTTAATATATTCGATACAATTTTACCTTTCAGTGTACAAGGCTATGATTTCTAGGCGAGTATTTCAAGCGCGCGATATTCACTAACTTCGATAGAGCAACAGTTCGGTCAAAAGCTTTTTACAAAATATGAGATGCCGGTAGCCATAAAAATTTGGTTGTCGATTGAAGTGAACAGTAGTTCATATTTCATTGAATACGCACTAAAATATGATAATTTCGTGGATTGGTTGATTTTATTTGCGCGTGTGGATTTCATCTTTGGAATCTTGAATTGTCCTCATTTAACATTTAAATTAACTTAGTTAGAAAGACATCAAAACTTCCAAAGTGTTCCGACAGATGCTTTGTGGGTGTAAAAGTATTTCATGACAGAGGCACAAGTTTTAACAGTTCTCCCAGTTCATGTTAGATTTAAATAGATGGAAATATAGAGAAATTATTTCATATGTATTAAGGAAATGAATACATTTAGCGATTTCGTAAAAATAACGTAAAATAATAGCTTCAAAATGTAGGGAAGTTCAAAAATATATTTTACATATTTTTTGTCCTATTTTGATTTTGCCTTAAAATATAGACGTCCAGCATCGTTAAGTATAAGTTATTATTTCTAAGAGTAATTTTATAGGGTGCCTAAAAAGTGTTCAGACGAAAGTGTTAGACACTACACAATTATAGATAAAACCTATATATTGTCAGGGTTGAATAGTCTTAGAGCCCTTTTTGATGAGCATGTGAATTCGTGAAGTTCCATAAGTAAAATCTGTGCACGAATTAATGTCCTTTAAATTTAAGGTAATTATTTCATCGCCAATAAACTATTTTGACCAAAATTAAATCAAAATATCATCTTCATAAGTGGTCGAGAGAGATTGTACGGCGATAGTCATATTTGGTTAAAACACCATCAAAATTGATGAAACTTGCATGAATTGGAGTTGAAAAAAATCTGCTTAAATCGATATGCCTCATCAACAAAAGAACTAAGGTGAATTAGGACTAATATTTGATAATTACTAGTTCATTAATTTTGAAACTCAGCTAATATCAAGTGAACAAAAAGAGTTTGGACGTGCCTGGGTAGCCCTAGGAACCAAAATTGGGTCAACATATGGCCAAACTAATAAACGCATTTACTGCATTTCAGTCCGTCTTATTCATGTAGTGTCACTGGAAAATTTCCTGGCACTGGGCAATAAAATCTCTGACCTTTAGTTACTTTATTCCGTGCTGCGAATATGTTCCTCTGTAGTTTGTGCTAAAACCTGGTTAACACAAAAAGTAGGAATTACTTGCAGTGGTATATGCAAAAATCAATATCACATAGTCTGTGTAGGTGCCTCATCCGAATTACCATAATTAATAAAATATACATCTGGTTTTGCCTGGAAATCTCGTAACTGAAATAGTATACTTTTAAAATAAATTACTACATATACATGACTTTGCATTATTAAATTAGAGTCACTAGTTTCAATAATTAACAAAAATATACAGGGGTTAATCCAAATTATACTTCAAAAAAAGAAAATATGAGATAATTTGAAAACTAATGGTGAAAAATGGAAAAAAATTTCTTACATATTATATACCATTTGGTACCCTATCGCGTGTACTACGTTTCAAAGTTTCAGCTATCGGAAAGTAATTTTGGACTTCAGCTCCATCTTTGTACAGCCATTTGAAAAATTCTGAGTTCTTTAATGTTAAAGCCACCTACTGTATCTAGTGATAGAGCTCATACCCTACCTCAAAAAACTGTTTGATGTCGTGTGGGGAAGTGGTCAAGCTCCGCAGAAGTTTCGTGATACACTTTTAATCAACCTCTTCAAAAACAAAGGGAGCGCTGCGGACTGTGGAAATTACAGGGGTATAGCTCTCCTGGCTGTTGGAGGGAAGATACTCACTAAAGCGATGGCAAATAGGCTAACACCTGTTATGGAAAAGTTACTTCCTGAAACACAGAGTGGCTTTAGACCAAACCAAGGCACATCGGATTTAATCTTCACACTTAAACAGCTTCAAGAAAAAGCACTCGAACATCAAGGAGAAATTCACATGGCCTTCATTGATTTAACCAAGGCGTTTGACTCGGTGGACAGGGAAGTGCTCTGGAAAATTATGTTCCGCTTAGGTATCCCTAGAAAATTTGTGGAAGTATGTCGCAGTCTACATACAAACAACAACGCCCAGGTTATGTATAATAATGAGGCAACCGGACCTTTCTAAACCCTCACTGGAGTTAGGCAGGGATGTGTCCTGGCACCCCTACTTTTTAATTTGTTTACCACTGCTCTAACAATTATTGTTGACAACAAACTGACAGTCAGAGGAATAGGTCTCAGATACCGTTTTGATGGCGGTCTATTTAACATAGGGCGCTTTAGAGCTTTCACGAAGACACGCACACGATTCATTTGTGATCTCCAGTATGCGGATGACTGTGCACTTTTAGCCTCTACGCCGGAAGAGCTTCAAGAACTTTTAGATGTGTATACCCAGAGCTATGATTCCTTGGGACTTAAAATCAACATTGGAAAGACTAAGATTATGTCAACTCCTCATCAAGTGAACCAAATAGACATTATACTTAACGGAAATTCTCTTGAAGTGGTGGATCAGTTCAATTACTTAAGCAACGTCGTTAATGACAAAGCAAACATGGACAGCGAGATTCGCAATAGAATTAACGCTGCATCTAGAGCACTCTGGGGACTTAAAGAGAGAGTATTTGACAACCACGACCTTGCTTTGTCAACGAAAATGGCTGTCTACGGAGCAGTTGTCATTCCAACACTGCTATATGGATGTGAAAGCTGGGTCACTTACCGCCGTCATGTGAATGAATTAGAACGTTTCCAGCAAAGACACCTCAGAAGTATGATGAAAATCCGTTGGTTCCATCACATATCAAACGTGGAAGTACTCAGGAGAGCAAACAGCCTTCCAATTGAGGTGCTTATTTCAAGAGCACGCCTAAGATGGGCAGGTCACGTTCATCGTATGCATGATAACCGCCTTCCTATATGTACACTGTATGGTGAATTGCTAAGCGGTAGAAGAAGGCGTGGCGGTCAACGAAAGAGGTTCAAAGACGCTCTCCATGAAAATCTAAAATCCTGCGGTATTGCAGACGAGCAATGGGAACAACTTGCAGCGGACAGAACCGAATGGCGAGGGGTTGTGTCCAGCTATCAAGGAAATGTTGCTGCAAGAAGGCCGAATCCAAGACCTAACCAGGTCTACGTTTGTTCTGACTGCGGTCGACATGTGCTCTCCCGAATTGGCCTCTATAGCCATAGTCGTGTGCACCGTAGATGAATGGAAATTACAATAGACTACACCTTTTACTTGTTTTTTATTTTACACAATCTATCGACTGTAACATTTTTATACTCGGACTCGAGTAACGGCTAATAATAATCTAGTGATCACTTTTCAGAGAATTTTAATCTCTTTGCTAATATAATATTTTCTTATAAACGTAATTATAAGGAATGCCACAATACAAAAAACAGTAAATATTATAATTATTATAAAAGATGCTCAAATTGTCGTCCATGTTCTATTTGACACAACTCATACCTTCTTAAAAGTTCTCGTGTACAAGAACTCCTTATGACATCTGGGATTATTTTGCGGCACGCATGAGTTATCCTATTTTTTAAATCATTAAGTTTATTTGGTTTCTCAGCGTACACAACTTGTTTTAAATTACCCCTTAAAAAATCTACGGGGTTTATCAAGTGACTGTGTTGGCCATTTAACAGGTCCCTGATTGCAAATCCAGTTCCCTCCAAATTTCTCAGTTAGGAAGTGTGTTACAAGGTTCGAATTATGCGGTGGTGCTCCGTCTTGCTGCCACCACATAGCGAGGTGTTCATTTATTGGAATTTCTTCCACAGGACCAGGAATAATATTTCTTAAAAACTTCAAATATCTATCACGAGTCAAGATACCGTCAGAAAAGTATGGTCCAATTAATCGCCCATTAAATAAGCCGTATCAAATCTTAATTCCTCAAATAGTTTCTTACCCAGCGAGGATTTTCCACTGACCAATAATGACTGTTATGTCGACTAATCTTACCATTATTGTGAAATCGTGATTCACCAGTCCACATAATTTTATTGACAAATAGATGATCATCTTGTAACTGTACCATAAAGTTGGCAATGAATTCCATACGTCTATTGTAATCATTAGGTCTTAAATCTTGAATTAAGCAGATTTTGTAAGGATGGTGTCCATTATCTACTAGAATTCTGTGCACCGAATATTTACTTATACCAATCACTTCCGCAATACTGGTAACAGAGGCACGTGGATTGATTACTATAAGCGCAAGTACATTAATGACATTTTATTTGTGTCATGCTGAACAGGCATGCTGAACTCCTCTGGGACTTGGAAAGGAACTAGTACACATTTTTCTTTCCGTATTTCTAAATGTCTGACGAGATACTACACGTCTATTAGGAAATCTTTCTCTATACTTTTGATCTGCGGCTCATGACTTTTTTCCACACTCGCCATAAATAAGTAACATACCAACATATTCATTAGATGTAAATAGTGAAGGCATATTACTGATTTGAAAATGAAATAGTGTCTTAAAATGAATAACTATCAGTGAAACTGCCGCAGAATGACAGTCAATAATTTTTGTTTTGGTATACCGGGTGACAACGGATTTGTTTTACAAGGCGCCATTTAATTGTCTTTTAAGGTAGAAGCTTGAAATTTGGTGTGTAGATATTCCTCATTGGGGCTCATATTTTCCATGAAAGAACAATTCAATACTTTTTCCGGTTTTTCCGAAAGTTGGTCTAAGTCAAGTATTTTAAATGGAACCCTATATATATTTTTATATAGTTCGATAGAGATTAGAATTCTCTTTTCAACGACATAATCACATATTGCCAATTTTTTCAAGGAGCCATTTTTTCTAACTGTAATATGACGACAGGCTGGCGTTATTAATGAAGCTGATGGCAAATAACTTGTTAAGATAACAAACAAAATGTGTTTTCTTATTGGTTTTTAATTGAATTTTTTGAATTTGTTACAAAATGGGATACATTTTAGGTATTGTTTAAAATGTCAATATTTTTCATAAATTCTCTCGAAAATTTTGAATGGCTTCCACTACCTATTAAATGCTATCATTAAAGTGTGTCTTATTACCTACAGAAAAATGTATAATAGATGCACTTTAGCTTTTGGTGTTAGTTTTTAAAGATTTTTTTTTATTTCAAACAATAATATTGGCTTAATGTACTAATTACCCATGTAAATAAATAAAAGAAGCATTAAATCGATAAAAAAGTTATTCAATTAAATGTTCTATGCATTGGCCGCCTTGTTCCCGATATAATCTGATTCTCCTGATATTTTCTCTGAGCAGGTTCTGTAAATGCTCTTGAGAGAGATGTCTTTAATACCCATTCTAATCCTGTTCTAATACTTTTTCTTTTAGATAACCCCATATTGAAAAATCCAGCGGGGTCAAATCAGGTGATCTTGCTGACCACCGGACTGGTCCATTGGTTCCCAACCAGTTTTCACCAAACTGTTCGTTCAAATAATTTACAACAATTGTTAAATTGTGAGCTGGTGCGCCATCTTGTTGGAAAATTAGATTTTCGTTTTACAAGTTATTTATAAAGTATTCTATTTGATTTTGGAGAAATTCAAAATATATTTCTCCATTGAATGGCCTATAGAAAAATATTGGACCAATGATATTAAATCCCATTATGCCCAACCAAACGTTTATTCCTAAACGTTCCTGAAAAGCACATTCTCTTACTAATCTCTGATTTTCCACAGCCCAATAACGAGTATTGTTTCTGCTAAACATTCCTAGATTGGTGAACCTAGATTCGTCCGTAAAAATAATGTTATGATGGAGTACTGGATTTATGTTTAAATTATTTAAAAACCAGTTGTAGTAATTAAGTCTTCTTTGGAAGTCATTTTCATATAGGTGATGGTGAATTGCATTGTTCAAATGTGCTTTTAGAGGGCGAAATATTAAAACAAAATATTTTTAGTCGCAAACTCCTCTATAATATCCTTATTTTACTATAAGGAACATAACCAGACTGCAACCAACAGCTACTCTCCGGGATATGTGCGCGCCGAGCGCTGAATTACAAGTTACAAGCCTGGCGCGTTAAGTGTAATAATTGCATATTACCATCAAAACGCTAATGCTTCGATTGCAACAAACACCAGCCGAAAGACTGATCCTACTTAAAGGAGCTCTCGTGCCAGTCGTCACACACCACTTTCAGACTGCAGTTTCGAGCTGTTGGTTCTCGTCAGAGCAAGGTAGGCAAGTGACGACCGACATGAGGATCACTTGATTATTTAGTACATTTCGGCATCTTTGGGATAGCGACATATAAAACAGGCGACATCTAGCGATCCAGTGTCCATTGCAATCGAAAAGTAGATAGCCTGACTGGGCTTAGCATAGTTCAAATGTGCTTTTAGAGGGGTTTGCGACTAAAAATATTATGTTTTAATATTCCGCCCTCTAAAAGCACATTTGAACTATGCTAAGCCCAGTCAGGCTATTTATTTTTCGATACTGGACCGCTAGATGTCGCCTGCTGACTGTTTTATATGTCGCTATCCCAAAGATACCGAAATATACTAAATAGTCAAGTGATCCTCGTGTCGATAGTCACATGCCGACCTTGCACTGACGAGAGCCAACAGCTCGAAACTGCAAGTTGTGTGTGACGACTGGCACGAGAGCTCCTTTAAGTAGGATCAGCCTTTCGGCTGGTGTAATATGCAATTATTACACTTAACGCGCCAGGCTTGTAACTTGTAATTCAGCACTCGGCGGGGCACATAGCCCTGAAAGTAGCTGTTGGTTGCAGTCTGGTTACGTTCTTTATAGTAAAATAAGGATCTTATAGAGGAGTTTGCGACTAAAAATATTATGTTTTATTTATTTATTTATTTTTTTTTATTTATTATGTTTTAAGTATTGTATTGTATACATAATTCGCGAATGGAAGCAGTACGGTCATATTCGAACGTTTATTTCAACTTCTTCGCTTACAATGAAACGTTCATGAAACGTTATCGTCATTATTTTCATTTTTTAGGTGCTGCACCAACTAAGGATAATATGCATGTGAAGGAGCATCACGATCTGGAAAGCGTTCCTGACACAGTGTGTTAGCGCGTGGCCTACGTAAGATGAAATCATTTACGTAGGCCACGGTTAGCGCGTCTGGCATTTTTCCGACATGTCAATTTGATGCTCTCTTGAATAAACCATTATAATTTTTTCAGGTAACTGTTATTACTAGAACTTACTGTTAATAATTAATGAAATTTGTCAACAATGACAATACAAAGTTACTAACGATGAAATTGCAAGAAACTTTTAACGTTTATGATGAAACTAGCTTCCTTGAACAAACTTTTGCTTCCAACGCCTTCTTATGTTAGGTATTTTACTGCCCCGTATTAACTGTTGCGATAAACAATCCCTATTTTTATTTCTTCTTTTTGTTTAACTAAAGAAAGAGAAATGTAAAATTTAAAAATAGCGAAGTTGATTTATCAATAAAAATGAATATCAGTAATTAATGAGACACAATAATATCTCATGCATACTGCGTTTTTAGTTATTTTATAATGAAACATGTACCTCACCAGGTTTTTAATTTTTTTTCTAAAACCAAAAACCAAAGTGTATTGTATAGGGCCATTTCCTGTAGGTAATAAGACACACTTTAATGTTATTATTTAATAGGTAGTGGATCCCATTCAAAATTTTCGAGAAAATTTATGAAAAATATTGACATTTTAAACAATATCTAAAATGTATCCCATTTTGTGACAAATTAAAAAATTCGGCAAATTCAATTAAGAACCAATAAGAAAACACATTTTGTTTGTTATTTGGCATCAGCTTCATTAATAACGCCAGGCTGCCGCCATATTACATTTAGACAAAAATGGCTCCTACGCCGCTATTTTGAAAAAAATTGGCAATATGTGATATGTCGTTGAAAAAGGAATTAATTCTAATCTCTATCGTACTATATAAAAATATCCGAAAGAATATTCCGAAAAAACCGGAAGAGTATTCAATTGATTTTTCATGAAAAATATGCGTCCTAATGAGCAATATCTATAAACTAAATTTGAAGCTTCTACGTTAAAAGACAACTAAATGACGCCTTGTAAAACGAATCCGTTGTCATCCGGCATAATCAAGGCCTGCCTTATTAGTTTAAGAATATGGAACATGACTGAATCAATATTAAACCGTTGATATATCGTAAACCATTAACGATAGGTATAGGACATGGTCAATAAAATTTGTTCGAAAATAAAAGGAGAATCCAAAAATGTAAAAATATACAGGGCGTTTCATTTGAAAAAGTAAAGTTGCATAACCTGCCTACCTTTTGAAGCGCCTTGTACGTTTGAAAATAAAATTGTTAAATGCATCTTTTTAAACAGAATAACTTTTCTACTAAACATTTTTTTTCTATGTCTAACCGTTTCCGAGATAATGCTTGTCTAAATAGAGCTGGGACACCCTGTATAACAACTGGCTGTCACAGAATTTGAATATTTGTTTTCGTTATCACGGAAACTGCCTGAGGAATTTTATCTGTGTCGTCCTATAGATAAGCAAATAAGAATTCCATATTGTTACAAATGTGATCAAATTAGTTCTCTGCTCTATCATTAGCAGGTACGTACATTGTTTTTTATGAAGTTAAAATGATATTTTTGTGTCTAGAATGTAAAAAACTTATACTGCCGTTCAAAGCTCGTGAGTGGCAGTATAAGATTTTTACTATCGTTCAGATGAAGTATCGGAGAAATTCCAGATTAAGTTTATAAAATTTTTCATAAAAGTAATGATTTTTTAATGCTTGAAGAAAAACTTTTATTTGATAAATAGGAATATCACTTGAAACTGACATTTTAATATATCAGCAGGGAACTGGTAATTTACAGGGAAACACCACCGCGCTAGACATTTCAAATTATAGCCACATCTTCGTCCTTCGTATATTAATTACGCCCTGTACTTTACGCTTCGAAGTCGGATCAAATTAGTCATTAGCTGAAAGCTGAATACATAGTGCAACTGATGTAATTATTGAAAGTGTTGTATCCGCAGAAATTACCACAGTAAATTGATCTTAGATAGCTGCTTCCAAGCTCTATATGTATTTTATTTAATCCACAGTACACTTACCTATCAACACTAATGCACACAAGAATAAAGCTAGATAAAAAAAGTCCAAATGTTCTAAAAAACATCATTATTCTACACATTGCGTCGCCCGCTCTCCAGTCTACAGTTGCTGCCCATGCTATCTCTAGTGGCATCATGAGGAATGTAACCTGAAACAATAATAAATTTAATAAACAAACTAGCTTGAGATTAACATAATATATCAAGATATCAACAAAGACCACAATTAAAGGGAACTATGAACTTAAGCATGCGTTTGATTAGATTATAACAAGGATGACTTCGATGTTAGGTCAGACTGAAAGTAAGTTAGGTCAGTGGAGAAATATGGAAAGAAATATGTAATAAACATAAATCGAATACATTAGGTATTATAAGTATACGGGGTGTTAATTAAGTACGTGGACAAACTTTAATAGTAGTGAAACGCCCAGTATATAGGGCATTTACAAATTGAATTTTTTCCTATTTATGTTTCCAAATTCAAGTAATTATTGCAGTTAATTCATTTCATTTTTACATTTATTTAGTCATTTAATATTGAACACGGTAAAGTTACCAGAATACATTTTTAAAAGTATATTTTTAAAGCAAAGTTAAACGCTACAATTTTAAGACAGAATTCACATAAAATCTAGTCGAGTCGCAGGGTTTGTTTATCGTATATTCAGATAAACGTCAAGAACTTCGTGTATTCCCATAGTATGGAATCGCCTACACGTTTCTAGCTTAACCATAGAAAAAGATAGAAAGTTGAGCATCACTCTAAAGTACTGCACAGTGTCGAATATTATAATAGCGTTAAAATAAACATATTCCAACAAGAAATAAGCGGAGATGCATAATCCGGGTAGAAGGGTGACATCAGGAACCATATAAAAGGAAGACGGAGTGGTATTTAAAAGAGAAGAAGCTAGGCGGCATCTGAAGACAACACCTTTTAAGCTACGTCGCGATATTTTTTTTCCGAACTTTTATATTTGCTTTTGAAATCCGTTCTAAGCTACGTCGCGAGTTTCGCCGAGCTTAATAAATTATTTTGTGGATATTTTTCACTAAATCAGCCGTCTAAACTACTAACCAAACAATATTATAACTTACATCTTATTTTAACAAGTTCTTCTCAACCACCGACATGCCCGACGAGGACGTTCAACATGTAGAACCTGGGGGAGAGCTTTCACAAGCGATATAACACTATACAGGGCGCACAGAAATTCAGCAGGCATAAATTTTAAAGGTGATTGCTTGCTTATTTCGAGACTCTACTTTATTATGTACAATTGCATTCATATTCTGGTTACGGGGTGTTTAAAAAAGGTTTAAATGACGAATTTGTGGTATTAAAAGAATATTAGATTTTTTTTAAATGAAATATTAGCTTTGATTTTTAACTATCATAATATTATATTACCAGTTATTTAGTTATGATTTCATTCACAAATTTAATTCATAAAATTTCGCTTTATGAATATTTTACTAGGGAAATTTGCGTTTGCAAAATAACAAGTTTATATACAAGAACTATATATTTTCTGCGTTTATGCAATGACAAGAAACTTTCACTTCCATTATTTTTCATTTGATGTACTTATTAAGGCTACTGTGTGCCTAATTTTGGACATATCAAATGTCATAGTAATGTTTATCTTTCAAATGATTATCTGAGATTTCTCATCAGCGATCTATTTGGTTTTCTATGATTGTTTAATAACGATCCATCCATTTAATTACCTTGCGCTCACAAACTGTACTGGACAGTCGAAAGTTGGAAAGTTTGTATCTTTGGTAGACTGCTTGTTTTAATTATAATCAAATGATTTTTCCTCAACATTCTATGATCTTTTACATGAGTATTTAATGTTCATTTCTCAACTTAATTTTGATAATGTACAAACATGACATGATTCTTGTCCTCTGTTTTGCATTCGATTCATTATTTGGCTATTGCTAACAACTTTAGTTATAAATTATTATTATCTAGCGATTGCTAACAACTTTCTTTAATTATAAACCATTATTACCTAACGATTGCTAACATCTCTATTATAGATTATCATTATCAGGCCATTGCCACAACTCTAATTACTATTAAAATAACACAGCATACTTTTGTATCTCAGTTCTTGTTATTGCATCAAAACACTCAGTATATCTATAGTGTCGTCATTACTATAGCGATGCAAATTTTCCTATTATAATATTTAGACAATTGTCTCAAATATTTGGATTACTTTTGATTTCATGCTCGACTATTGTTGCATCAATTTATATAAAATAAAATGGTTTTTTTTTACTAATTTTTCCCACCAATTATTGTCTTTCTTTCACCTTTACCTTTTTCTTCATATAAGTAATAAGCTAAATAAATGGTTTTGTATCAAAACAAAATACAAAACAAACTTCAACTATAAATGTACAGTGCAACCTTGACTAATAAAATACTACATAAATAACATATATAATTAACTAGGTCTCACAATTAATAGACAGTGTATTCAAGTTTACCAGGTATTTAAATTAACAGACGGATTAAATTTTCTAAGGTATATAGTATCAGACAGAAACAAGTAATATTAAACTTTATATAAAAGAACCTGGGGTAATTAAAAAGGGTTACTACATACACAACGAAATTTGGGCCCTACACTAACAAAACTAGACGATCACGCAAATGGCCAAATTTATTTGTTTATCCTTCAGATAAATAAATAGTACTTAGTTTCCTGGTGACATAGATTACCAGGATTTCTTTTAGTAATTAAACAGAACATCCCATAACCATTACAGTAGATAAGTAATAACAGTTCGGCGCCAAAATTCCATGTTATTTTTATGGAGCTTCATTCTGGTTTTCAACGATATTGTTTCGCCAGCCCACCCACGACTTGCGCGCGTAGGTCACGAATTGGCGGGAAATTCAAACTTTGCAACCCATCTCCAACGTTCCCTACTCTCAGACCCCCGTTTCTAGGACTCACAAAGGTTCTCGGACCAACGTGAAGTATTTATTTTTATTTAAGACGAACAAAGTTATCATCATAATGCTATATTTTATAGAATTAACATTTTTCAATCACTGATCTCCGATGAACCACCCATGATAGCATGCATAACATTAATAAGCTGCCCAAGGCAATTATCGGTGATTGAAAATGTCCATAAAATACAGCAATATGATGATAACTTTGTTTGTCTTAAATAAAACTAACAACCTCACATTACCCCGAGAACCTTTGTGAGCCTTAGGAATGGAGGTCGAGGGTAGGGGACATTGGAAAAGGGGGCGCAACGTTTGAATTTCCCGCCAATTCGTGATCTGCGCGCGCAAGTCGTGGGTGGGTGAAAACCAGAATGAACCTCCATAAGAAATAATATGGGATTTTGGCCCCGAACTGTCATTATTTATCTACTTGTAATTCATTGCATGATTTTAAGACAACATGTAAACCTATGTCTAATACGTAAAGGATTTAGAGATACAGGGTAAGTATTTTTTGTTTTTTAAAGAAGATGTACCGATAAGCTAACAAAAATGGCCCCACTTAGACAAGGTCAATAATACTGACAGTATCCATGCTCTCTCCAATATTGATGCACTAAAATTAAAATTGCTACATTTGTATCAATACACAATTAACCATCATCAATACTGACCTTACGCGTTCAATAATATTGTCGGTATTTCTAAGTATTGACAATATTATTGGTCGTGTAAGGTAAATAGGTAAGAAGCAGCAGCGCCATCTGTATTTGATTGTACTCAATCCAGCGCGCGGCCTACCGTTCTCTTATTTCTAACTTACTGTACTTTGACTATTTACGCATGAAATTTTTTTTCAAATTTACCTAAAAAAAACTTGGACCTCTACTTGATTATGGTTATCTTCGGGAATCGATATTATAATTAGTAATTTTACAATCGTGGCCAACATAGAAGTAACTTTTGCTCGGTTCCTAATTGGCCAAAATTTATGAGTATTTTCTAAGTTGTAGATTTTGAAAAGTTCTTTCAATATACGTAATTTCATTTTATTTATACGAAAATGGGGCGAAATAAAGGAGGTCAAGGAAAAGGCATTTGAACAAACTCAGAGAACTGGGGGTAACTCTGAATTCATCCAATGAGATTATTATGTGTACAGCAGACTATGGAAGCTGCTGTCTCAATCAGCGTGATGTGGATCAGCTCATTAATTTGTTGTTTGTTGTAGGGGTGGATGCAGCCTCAAATCCGAATTATGGCTTAGGTATTGTAGTTGTAGTGAGAGACAATGTGGAATTGTAACTACGTCAACCCGTAAACGTGGAGTTATAATAATATTTCGTACGAAACTGATCACATGCCTCGGAAAAATAATGGCTCACCATGCTTCGCAAGGCTGCCTCACTGTAAGTTTTTAAAGCTGCGGGAAGCCTCGTTAGGCTACTTGCTCAGTCTGTACGCGGCTATTGTATAAGAGGTTGGTGCTATGTAATCTGCTTCTGTTTAATATCATTTTTAATATACTGTTTCGTGTAACTTGTAAATTTTTTTGAGAATTCTTAAATAATCCTACCTATGCTACAATACAATAGTTAATATCAGTTGAGAAAGTGAAAGTTAAAAATTCACTTTTATATTTAATTTAGTCTGATAATGTTAATATTTAAATATTGATATACTATATTTAAGCTACTTTCGGCCACAGAATAAACATTTTCCCAAGAGTCATTCACAATAACCATAACCGTGCCATCAGCGTAAGATACTATGTTACCACTAACATTTTTTAGGCTACCTATGTTATTTGCGTATACAAGGAACAGAATTGGACTCAATGCTGTTCCTTGTGGTACGCTGTAACGTAAAACTTACCTTTACGGCTACTCGAAATTAAGTTACATATTAAAACAGCTGCCGTGATGTCAGCGGGTATGCTCCGACTAGGCAACAGAGGAGTCAGGCGGAGCTCCTTTCATAGGTTGACAAATTTAAATATATATATGCCTTACTGGGCAAATAAATCTGGGCGACAGGTATATTTATAATTCAAATCAAATGCACAATACCCGAAATACTTGAGTGTGTAACTCCCAAACTTACCAATTGATAATTACAATGGAACGACAGCCAATCTAAGTTATTAAGTTTATTCTAATAATCCAGACCATGAGCAATAGTACAGTAGTAATAACAGGAATATATACACAACAGTTTATTCTGTCCTACCTGTATAGTATGCAGCGAACTTAAAAATACTATATATAATATGTGCAAAAAAATCAATATATCCACCATATGGATTCCAACTCATAAGCGTATAGAGAAAAAGAAAGGCATAAACTGTAAATTAGTTGATCGTGAACAACGTGGCGCGGCTTAAGCTTAAGTGCAACCCCCCCTTATCTGTAAGAAAATATTTTGACCGTAGTAAAAAAAATGTTATGCCTAATGTCGTTTACTAATTGATCCACCATATAGATACAAACAATATAATTGAGTATGTACAGTACATAAAATAATGATATATATTATACAATGATATATATTAGGAAATCTAATAAACAACAAAAGAAATGATATCTTAATTCTAGTTCTCAGAATTCAAAAAAATATCTAGAAATGTATTTTACTTTACTGGTATTCGTTAGAATTGTATTTTAATTTCCATCAATTTAGAAGTGATTTTTCTTTAACTATTATGTGTATAGGTGGTGGTTTTCTTAGTACTAATTTAGTTTAAGTTCTAGGATTAAGTTGATTTAGCTTTAAGGAAATTATGTTGTGTGATTTAATCCAAGAATATTTTTGTAAACCCAATAATTCAAAGATTGAAGTTAAATAAGAAAATAAAAAATAACTATTCTATTCAAACTTGAGGTTCTTGGTTCCCTCAAATGGTGATTCAAATCCTGTTGGTTTGAAAATATCCCTGGTAACAAAACTCAGCGTGGTGGGCTAAGTAGACCACAGCGAATTCCCTCGTCGACAACCCAAATCCTGGCCGCCTCAATTTTACGTGCCAGATCTAAGCTTTCACTAAGCAGGGTTAAAATTATTTCCAAATAAAGACTCCAAAAGAAAATATAACTCTTCGGAAGAACCCCATAATATAATATTTAAAAAATCTAAATTACTGTCTCGCTACAACACAAATAGAGAACAACATAGTATTAACGTTCACATACCTTTTCCAGGGCTTTCCTCACTATACTAAATAGTATTTTGATAATATGAAAGCTACAACTATGACTACCATGTGGTTGGGTGTATTAAGACAAATAATCCTCTTAAAGAGTATGTAATTCCAAAAATACTTATCAATACAGATACTTCTCAATCCTCCACAATGCAATTACAATTAATTTCTCCACAAAAATCGGCAGCTACTGGAAGCGGCTGGAACCTCCCCACTCGGTGGATCTTTGAAGCCGAAAAGAGCATTAAATTGTGTGACAAAACGGCACTAAACGTAATCCGATCTAATCCAAAACCTTTTCAGATCTTCTGGGGCACTAAAAAAACCCTCAACTTAATGAATTTACAATCATCTATGCGAGTTATTACCTACATTATCGCTCGTTGAATAATATACTATTAGGATATTAACAACTTTAACATCACTTGAACGACTAAGAAAGTCTAGTTATCCTAAATACTACAGGTTTGTAAAGCAACAAACTGAAAATTGGTAAAGTGATAATCTATAATAAATTCAACAATGAAGTTACAGAAAGCATATGGTATTGTTACATCTACCTTTAAAGTTTGTGACAATCCACTAAAAGTTACAAATATGCCGATATCTTATTAACCTGATATGACACCAACGTTATTAGATGACAAACGATGACAATGACAATAGTCAAAATTTGCTCATTGCAATCCGATCGCTCGCGGCTGTCTTTGTTAAATGAAACATTAGCATTTCAGTAATTTTACTAGATTTTAGAGGAATATTTGTAGTTTAATTCTTCGATTTGTCTGTATATATATTTAAAAACGGCACTAAACGTAATCCGCTCTACTTCTAGAGCAGTGAAGGAACCCTCACGCGTGAATTGACACGTGATGTGACGAGTTTCACGACGTAACAGCTACGCGCATCGAATGTTTCATATTTGCTTTGTTTTTAATTTTTTTCGCGGAAACCAAATCGACAGAGTGGAAGTGTGTATATCGTTGAAATCAGAATTTTAACTGCTTTTCAATGGTTCCATTACAAATTGAAAGTAATTATAAAATAAACAACTTGTTGCGTCAAAATGGCACTAAAAGTAATCTGATCTCAACCAAAACCTTTTCAGATCTTCTGGGGCACTAAAGAAACGCACATGCCAAGTTTCATTCAAATCCATTCATTAGTTTCGGCGCTATCGCGCTAACACACATACACACATACACACATACACACACACAGACATTTTTCAAAAACCACTTTTTTGGGTTCCTAGGACCTAATAACGTAAAGATTTGATGTTATCTCAATTTTCGTTTTTGAACCAATTTTAGTAACCTCTCACAATTTTATTGTGGAGAGGTTAAAATTAATCCATTAACGGATAAATTAAAATTTCATAAATATTGTGTTATAATAATTAATTTATCTATTTCTTGTAGGTGTTCCAAAGCTTACAGTGGTTTGTGCAGAGAATTATCGATTTTCACTCTTTGAATTCTGCTATCACAATTATGCAACTTAATTGATTCTTTATAATGTAAATTCAAAATATTACAGAAGCCAACCTCTTTAATCAGCTGGGATGCCATTACTAAACAAAGAAACAAACTGTAGTTGTCCCCTATTAATTTCCTTTAATATTGGTTCAATTAAGCTTTAATAACTCTGTATCATTTTACATATATGAATATGAAATTGAATTTATTTGGCTACCGGTGTTGTGATATTCCCAGTAATAGTGCAAAAATAAATGCCCTTCCCCTTTTTAGGGTTTCATTTGATAATTGATAGGAAAATAATTCAGTTCAGTGACTGATTTTATGAGATCAAGAAAGAATTACTGAAAACCACTGTTATTTTTTTAAAAATAGATTGTCTCAGATCTTACGAGTAATATAAAAAATTAATCATATTGGAACGAAGAAAATTTTATTAATTTATTTTAATTATTTTAATCATGAATCGATCCATTTTATTAAAATTATTTAGTATATTTCATTACCTCATTAAAACACAATATATTTAATATTAATTTTTTTTTCCCAATGGCTTTGGGCCGTAAACCATGCAGCCAATAACAATTTGAGTATGCAATAAAAAAGAATAATAATTTTTTTGTACCTAAAACTAAACATAACTCAAACCGACAGAGATATTAGTTAAAAACGACAGAAAAAGAGAGGGTCACACGTTTCTCGTCCAGGTGTCGATCAGGACATTATTGTACTTAGACAAGACTAAGGATGACACGCAAAATCGTGAAGCGTTCCACATTTTTGCTGAGCTGCATGCGAGGGCTGATGTGCCCCTTATGCGGCGGTATATTGACGATACCGCACAGAAATTCTTCGCATACAAAATACAGCAGTCGGAGTTTACCAGAGACCTTATAAGAAGACGCAGACACAACGATCCCCCCCACGCCCACCGCCATTTACATCAACTGCTACGAGTTGAACGTACATTAACAAATAGATACGTTGGATCTTAACGATTATCAGATATTACGTAACGAAATCACTTGGGCTACTGTAGCGTAGCAGATACCGTAGGCACTGACTTACCCGGAAAGTGATGTACGTGCCTACGATAAAATTTCTCTAGCTCAGACTATCTCAGGGCGTTAAGCCCAAGCTTACACAAACTATGATAAATTATTAGTTTACTTACTTAACAAATCACTGAGTTTTTCCATATGTAGTGGTCGCAGACGAAATAATGACACTTTCTTTAAAAATGAAATGCACTATATTGAACAATTTACAAAATTGGTTCTCTAGAATATAACCTGGCGATGTTCACAGTTGTGGCCAATATTTCACGATTAATCAGTTATAACATTCATAAAATGCCTCGTGTAGCTACACATCGGTTTACAATATTATCATGAATTGTCATAAATTCTGCCACAAAGGTTTGATTTAAAGAACCTCCTTAAATATATGTAAATATATGCATAAAATATTTAAAAATGTACAGGTTAAAATGCCAAAAAGTATAAATTGATGTCCAGCGGAACCACTGAAGGTGGTCCCCGGTACGTAAAAATAATAAACACACACTTATTTAGGGTGGTACGATACCGAGTCCGGACGTGGAGGAACTGTAGCCCTACGTAGATGTCTTCGGGACACAAGACATGGACCCAAGGATGGGGTTGATGGTAGCCTCACCAGCCCTGGAACCTTCCACTGTGTGTGGATGCCCCGTCCGTGGAACTCTCACTGACGTGTGTAGAAGCCCCGTCCGTGGAACCCTCACTGATGAGGGAACAATCCACCAAAACTCCTGGAAGCCACAGTCGGATAAATGGGGTTGAGTCTCCTTTTAAAGTTGACACTGTATTTCCACAGGAAAGCCTTGTGTAATTTAATATCCTGCTTCCGCAGATAAAATTTACTCACAAACACAAAATATTCCGCTAAACGGAACAACAACGGATTGAGGAAATTTTCTTGAGTTGGTTATTCTAAAATCCATGCGGATGCCTTGGATAAAATCAAGGTTCACAGAATAACAACTAACCAACAAGCCAAGCCAAGCCAACCAAAAAATGTCTGCTTCCGTTTTCCCTGTTGATCACGTGTCACAAATGTGTCGCCCTCCAATGGAGAATAGCGAAATGTGTTACGGACGTGTAGCAGTTGTTATAATGCGGCCCACAAAACGCTAAAGCGTATGGTGGGTCGCATACGCTAGAGGTCCGTAACACAACGATTACCTATCTACGAAGAAAGACAATAACAAAGGACATATACACAGAACTCTTAATACACATAATACACTTGGACAAACCTTCCCTTCCCTTCCTTTATCTCCTCATAAGATTAACATATAAACAATACGCAGAATAAATTAGATGGTATATATTTACTAAAACAGAAGTATTTTTAATTTATAATTTAGAAAACCAGATAATCATGAAAGTAGTTTTTAACCAGAACATATGTTTTATTATTATTAAATAAACAGAATATAGATTTTTGTTTTTCCCCTCTTATAAAACATAATATTATGGTTCCACAAAAACAGTCTTAAGTTTTTATCCTTTATTTTTATTTTATTGTATATAGTTTAAACAGAATTCTTTTTAGTTTCGCACGAAATGTAAATATGTACATAATCATTAAAACAGAAAAATATTTTATTTTATATATGAAATTACACAGTGTTAAAGCAGGTTTTCTCCAGTTTCCTGCAAATTAAATTTAAAATGAATAAAACTCGCAATAAAATTTAATATTCTTTTAAATTGTATTCAGATACATGACATATAAAACTACTTAACCATTTGGAGAGTGGCAATTGAATAAGATAGATTGAAAACTGTACAAGGTATAACGTACTGTCTAACAACGACAGGTCCAGTGGGTACCGTGCACTGCGCTTCGTAACATTGGACACAACATTTGGTTTTTATTGTATCCGTTAGGAAACATAAAAAAAATATATAAATGTAAAATCAGATAAATGAGATACCTAAATAAGTTAATTTTATAAACAAAATAGGTAATAAAATATTTTAATTGGTAATTGGTAATTGGGTAGACCTAGTAAGTAGGGATAACCAACACAGGGTAAAACATAGGGTGTACGAATTTAACCTATAAATTAACTTTGGTTTCTTTTATAAAGTCTACAATGCAGTTGTATACCTTATTTGATCATATCACCAACAGGCTAAGTAAATTAAATGGAGCTATGATATCACAATTTTTAATAATATTTTGGACAAATTTCGTAGATGCATCTTTATACTTAACAGACCCAAAAAACACGTGATCTAGGTCTCCTATGACATAACTGTGTTCGCACTTATCCGAAGTAACAATTACAATTTTAAACAAATGTGCAGGGTAGCAAGCGTGGCCAAATTTTAAGCGTATCAGAGTAGTTATATATTTTCTTTGGGCAGGAAGTTCATTGTGAAAACATGTTGTCGGGATGTCGGTATGAATGGAAGTGTACCTCGAGGGATTTGTGAAACAGAGTTGTTTACATAAACCAGACCATTTATTTCTTGACTCTAACTTTAACACGTTGAATATGTCACTTATACATAACTTGTCATCCAGAGAATATTCCAAATTGCAGCTTCCCTTAGCCAACAGGTCAACCTGTTCGTTATGCTTAAATCCAACATGAGCCTTCACCCAAACAAAGTAAATGTTCCTCCTAGTTGATGTAATTTGAAATATTAATTGTTTTATTTTGTACAAATATTTATTCTTACTGGATTAAAAATGTCAAATCAAGTATAATAGTGGAGAGTAGGTATTCCTTATTGCACCTGATGTATAATTAAGGTTTGTGTACTACTACTGTTAGCACTGGTGCAGTTTCCACAAAACACTTGAACACTGCACTGGATACTACTCTTGAACATTCGACGCGCGTTTCGCTAACCATGTCAGCTTCATCGGAAGATGATTAAAATTAAGCAGGCATAACAAACTCGATTATCCATACTTCTACCTAAATTCTAGACGGGTTCATCGAACCAATTATTACCAATAAACCGAACTATTTGAGATAGGCAGTTTGTCACTATTAATACTATTGTTACATTTTGCAATTTCTAAGCTTTTAAATGCATACAGCTGTCTATTATATATAGTAACGTCAATTTAGTGGAGCCCGACTTAGGGCAAATAATAACAATATTTCTGCTATATACAAATTTAATGTGGTCAATAAAAGACACATGCAAACAATTATCAACAATAATTAATTCATCAACAGACGCTACTTGACATTATACAGTGTGGACCTAAATAAACGCACAAAATTCATATCTTTGGTATGTGTAATTTTTCAAAAAAATCCTCGAACAGGTCGATTTTAGTTATGTAAATGTAAATTCTGTAAATTTTGTCACTATACCAAAATTTATGACGTCATCATTGGTTTTGAGTTATGACGTCATCATAATTTTTATTTAATGGAAACAAACATTTTTGTTTACTGTTTTTGGTGGTATATTCCCTTAGCTTTCTGGTGATATAAAAGAAATTGATATTACCTGAGCCATTCTTTTGGAAAAATGATATTTTATGTAAAAATAGCTTACCTTTCACAAATTCACGAGTAATGTTCCACTTTCTTATGGACTGATAAATCTTGTTACCTAGATTTTTGTTTTAACTAGCATGAAAACATTTGACATAAAAGCAAAACAAAAAAAATAATAAAAAAACAATCACCTTAACAACAGAGAGGTACAGGCCTTTTAGTGTAAAGTGTCTATAACTTTTTCCTGACACACGTGGAACCTCAGTTTTATGGCACTTCTCAGACAGTGTAAAACTTAAAACTAGTGAATGCAATGGCACGTTTAAGTGAAAGAGAACGCATAGCAGTTTTGATGATGGTTGGATATGGTGATAGGCTGAGAACTCATGATGAAGCATGTGATGTTTTCAATTCCAAGTATCCCGAAAAGCAAATTTCCAGATCCACTGTAAGTAGATTGGTGGCTAGATATGATGAATCTGGCAGTGTAGCTGACCTCCCTCAATCTGGTCGCCCTAGCAAAAGCAACGAAACCAAATTTAATATTCTTCTAGAAATTGAGGAAAACCACTATCTTTCGACAAGGCAGCTGGCTTTAAACCATAACGTGAGTCAAACTTCTGTTGCACGTCTATTGAAAAAAGAAATATACCATCCATACAAAGTGCAATTAATCCACGAATTGAATGAGGACGATCCAGATCGGCGCTTACAGTTTTGTGAACAACTGATGGCATTGTGCGATGAAAATCCAAATTTTTTAAAAAACATTGTTTTTCTGATGAAGCTACATTTTCTTTAAATGGGACTGTACATCGGCATAACTGTAGGTATTGGTCACGCGAAAATCCTCATTGGACTCAAGAAGTCCGTACACAGCGACGAGGCAAAGTAAACGTGTGGGCAGGTATGATTGGTGATCGTTTATTGGGATTTTTTTTTTTTTAAGAAAATCTTACGGCCGCAAGATATTTAGAGTTTTTGCGAGTTGAGTTAGTGCCAGCCTTAGCAGTTATGTTTCCGAACAATGAAGATGAAGATATTTCTGCTGAAAACGTCTGGTTTCAGCAAGACGGGGCCCCATATCATTTTGGGATAGCAGTGCGTCAGTTTTTAGATGACACTTTTACTGGAAGGTGGATAGGTCGTCGAGGTCCGATTGAGTGGCTTTCGCGTTCACCGGATTTAACCCCTTTAGGCTTTTTTCTTTGGGGTTATTTAAAGTCAAGTGTGTATTTTAACAGACCGGATACCATAAAAGAACTGAAAGATATAATTTGCTTGGAGATGAGATGAATTGCCCATGTAATGATCCAGAACAGCGTGCAAAGTGTCTACACCTGTCTTGGTCAATGCCAAATGGTTGGAGGGTGCCAATTTGAGCAATTGAAATTATTTCTTTCTCACAATTACTTATGTAAGGTATCAATCAATACATTTTTTTCCAAAAGAATGGCTTAAGGTGATATCAATTTTTTTCACATCACCAGAAAGCTAAAAGAATATACCACCAAAAACAGTAAACAAAAATGTCTGTTTTCATTAAAAAAAAATTATGATGATGTCATAACTCGAAAACCAATGACGTCATAAATTTTACTATAGTGACAAAATGTAGCATTTACAAAACTAAAATCGATCTGTTCGAGGATTTTTTTGACAAATGACACATAGCAAAGATATGAATTTTGGGCGTTTCTTTAGATTCACACTGTATATTATTGACATATCTATCATGCCATCTTGACTTATAAATTCTAAAATCGCACATATATTACATTCCTAATTAATCTTAAGTTACTAATATCTATTCTATAACTAATATCAAGAGTATGTTGGGTAATATTAGATTTTTCTGTTCTATCGTATTTGATATGAGTCAAATGCTCTTGAATTTAGTTTGGACGTTTCTTAAAATGTTTTCTTAAAAAAAATATATGGATGTTTCATTTGTCCAACATACTTCAAATTACCATCTTTACAACTGATTTCGTATATCCCAGACCTTTAACTTAACTCAATTTTATCCTTTGGGTTGCCTAAAAGTTGTAATTTATTTTCGGATAACAATCATAGAATAGATATTAATAACTTAAGCTTAATTAGTAATGTTTGATATTCATGCACCTATTCGTATAGCGCGTATGACCAAACCTCACTCTCCATGGCTAATTGAAGGTATAGGCTAGTATACTTTAACTTGGCGTGTGTATGTATGAGTTAATATTTCCTTTCATTTCATTTTCTCCCATATTGTACACAAAATTAAAGCAATAGTCCAGAAACATTGTCTACGTGGACAATATTTCTGGATCTTTGTGTACAAGAGAAAATAAAATCGTACGGAAATATTAACTCATACATACACACGCCAAATTAAAGTATACTAGACTATATTAAACATATTATATAAGAAAATGGCAAAGCTTTCATAAAATATAGGCAATATAAAATTGATGTAAACTGGGACAATTATAAAAAAGCGCATAATTATGCGGTTGCTGCTATTCGTAGAGAAAAATAAACTTATATAAAATACATGGAGGAAACTGACACTGCAAAATTATGGAAATCATTAAAGTCAATGAATATACATAAAAATGATATTACAGTACTTCCCGACAATTTATATGACCCTACATCTATTAATAATTTATTTGTATCATCCTATAATCCAAATGCTGCAAATGAAAGAAATTTTAGCTTTTATAATAATTAAAAGTACAATATCAACAATAATTTTGCTTTTACTCTAACTGATACTGAGCACATAATATATAAAATAATTAAGGGCATTAACGATGCAAATAATGAAGTTGTATCTTCCAGTGATACTTATTTACATAACGCACTCACTAAATTGGAAACTGGTTATTTTCCTTCTGCTTGGAAACTGACTGTAGTGGGTCTTTTGCCAAAAATAAAAGACCCTTCTCAAATTAATGATTTAAGACCGATCAGCTACTGCTTGTGTTAAGTAAAATCCTTGAAAAACTATTCATGAAGAATAACAGAGATCAAATTATTTAGAATTATCAATCAGGTTTTAGATCAAGACTTAGTACAACAACAGCTTTAATTAACATGAAACAATGTTCTTAATGCATTGGATAAAAAAACTCGCAGTAATGTCGATATTTTTAGATTCTTCGAAAACGTTTGATAAAGTGAATCACCAAATTAAAATATTACGGGCTAAATGAAATCTGTCTAAATTTTATCACGTGTTATTTAGATCAGCGTTCTCAATTTGCCCGCACGCAATTAGGAATTTCATAGATTGAGCTAGTAGTTTCGGGAGTCCCTCATGGCTCTGTGATGGGCCCCCTATTATTTATTCTTTATACAGCAGACACATCTGTTAATTTGAAATGTATGGAAACGCATGTGTATGCTTATGACGTTCAATTAATATACACTTTGCATCCATTAAATGTTGAATATGCATCCAACTATGTAAATACAGATCATCAAATATTAAATGATTACTGTGAGAAAAATGACTTAATACTTTAAAAGCTTTGCTCTTTTGTAGAAAACATGTTTATGAATATTTAACCACCAATATCCACATTTGCATTAATAATAAGATCACTTTTGTAAGAGCGTTAACAGTTGTAGTTTTTTATAAAGATTTTAAATTTACAAGTCATGTCAACTTTTCAAATTAAAAAATCATAAGAAGTTTAAGGCTACTCTAATACTGCCTAATAAAATATTATTAATTATAAAATTAGGAAAAAACTTTGTGAACGTATGATATTGTGCTTAATTATTGTAACCTGACATACTATTCATATCTAGACAAGTCAAACTACACTTATAAATTACATCTACTTAATTTTGTCCACCACATACTCATTACTGAAGATAAATGATTCTTTTCATTTCTAACTGATCTAGTAGCCATGATTTTGACATAAACTGAGAATAATTGAAAGTTATCTTAGTAACAACTATTGTGATAAAGTTATTTCAAGTTATAAATTAGTTTAAATTCGCACTTTCCAATAATGAATTTTTCGAGAGATATGGTCGATATGGTTTATGTTCTGGGCGTGAGTGATAAGGATTGTTTGCTATCAACTCGAATTTATAAGGAGCGATATCCGGAAAAAAGACAGCCCTCTAAAAAATCACTTGAGAGGTTGATGGAAAGATTTGACAATACGGGAAAAGTGAATTATGACAAAAAGAAAAGAACAAAAATGTAGTAAATGAAGAAAACGAAACAGTCATATTTTTGAGCGTGATTGAAGATCCTCATCGCAGTATAATAGAATTGGCAAGAGAAAACAATATAAGCCGATCTTCAGTTCATCGAATCCTACAAAAAAACAAATTTCCTTCCTACCACGTTCAAATAATGCAGGAACTGATTAATAGATATTATGAAAGCTGAATACAATTTTGTCAATGGGCGAAACAGAAAATAGTACAACACAGATTTTGACTTTGTCTTTTTTGCCGATCCTTACATCTCACGAACAAATAACCAAACAAGAGGGTGGCTGAATGCTAGAGGAGGAATTGTTGGAGAATATGTGATAGGACCACATTTTTTTGATGGACATGTGAATGGTCAAATTTATTTCAATTTTTTCAAAACAGCTTGGAAGAATTACTGGAGGATGTAACAGGAATATTAGGGAGAGAATGTGGTACCTCCATGATGGAGCACCTATGCACAACACTTCAGCTATTCACGAACATTTAAACGACGCTTTTCCAAATGGCTAGATAGGAAGAGGAGGACCCTATAGTTGGCCTGCCAGAAGCCCTGATTTGACCAAAGACTTCTTTTCGTGGGGTTATGTTAAGTAACAAGATTTTCAGGAAACTGCTGATATTTTAAGAAATGTCGAGAGATCATTCAAATTCCAATAAATACTAAGTATTATTTATTTCATTAGATTAGGTTCAAAATAACTTTGAATTTTTAAAATAGTGCCAATTTTTGTATTACCTGATACCGTATTTTCCGTACATTATAGCTCAGCCGAATCATCATAATCATACTTTGCTAATAGCCTATATAGTGACAGAACAAGATACGAGCAGCGACCGACCATCACCAGACCAGCTCGAGTAAGGGCTCACGAAGCCCTTTCTAATCTCCATTATGAACTTCAAGACACGTTTGTAATTAATTGGTGTGAAGCACCTCCCTGGATAATTCGTCAAGCCATCTGTCGCCGGGATTTATCATTGATGAATGAGCAAGATACAAGCCCCTTACTGTACAGATCTAGTTTCCTACATATTCTGAATACATATAACGATACAGTCACTATTTATACAGATGGATCAAAAACGGAATCTGGGATAGGTAGCTCTTTCGTAAATGAGGGTGTGGCTTACTCTTGCACACTTCCGCCTGACTCATCGGTGTACACTGTTGACTGTGACTCTCTAAGTGCCACTCAAAGTATCAAGTGCGTTTATTCTGATGACCCTTTCGTCCAACTGATTCTTGCCAGCTTACACGCCATCCAAAATGAAAACAAAACTATTACATTTTTATGGATACCTAGTCACGTGGGAATCGGAGGCAATGAGCTAGCCGATAAGGCAGCACGTCAAGCGGCCAATAACCCAGATGTCGATATTCGATTAATGAGACCCGCCGGCATAAAAAATAACATAAATATACATATCCTTGATGTCTGGCAAAATGAATGGAATACCTCTAATACAAAACTAAAAGTAATCAAACCATCGATTTCACCTTGGACACCTCCTGTTATCCTGACCAGGCGAGAAAGGATTGTTCTGACTCGCTTAAGAATAGGGCACACTGCTACGACAAACTCATATCTGCTACGTGGTGAGGATGCTCCCCGATGCAACTTTTGCGATATGACCCTTACAGTAAAGCACATCCCGGAAGAGTGCCCTAATCTCGCGGCAGCAAGAATGAGATATGGCCCTGGAGGTGCTATGCATCATATGTTGGCCAACTCTGCACACAACCTCCAAAGTGTTCTAAAATTCGTTGGGGAAATAGACCTATTTAATAAACTGTGATATTTTTAAACTGTAATATGCATATGTGTATACATGTGCATGCTGTATACATTTATTTGTTTGAGGATTGTTCCTATTTTCATATGTTCTATTTATATTTACTCGTGAACCGTCCTATATATATATATATATATATTGACGGTGGGATAGGTCCTATATATATATATATATACTTATAAAAGTAACGTTATGTAGCCCACAGCATTACTGGTATGTTGTTAAACCCGAAGATATCTTCCACACATAGTGCAGCCCTCCATATATTCTTTTCATTCAAAGGTTATGTCCAGCTGTTCTCACGGTTTTCGCCTTACAGTGCAGATTTGGAGGTCTCAAATGATTCTATTTTTAAAAGTTTTAATTTAACTTGGAATGTTTGTCGGTCGGTTTTGGGTCAAATCTTTCAATCAAAATTTCATAAGTTCTAATTAAGCTAGAGCTTTGAAATTTTGCAAATGTGCATAAGTCCGGTGACAATACACTTTAACATTTTCATATAAGAAAATAACAAGATGGCGGCCTCAAGATGGCGGACGACTTTATCGTTTATGATCCGATTCGTCTCAAAATCGATATCTGGTGGTTTTCGAGATCGGCAATTATGAATTCTTGGTCAAAATTTATAAATTCAAATGGTGGCGCCAATATTGGAGGCAACTTTTGTCATTTATGGTCCAAATCAATCAAAATCGATATCTGGGGATTTTCGGGTTCGCCAATTACGAATTTCTAGTCAAAAATTTAGTTCAGGATGGCGGACGACTATACCGTTCATGATCCGATTCGTCTTAAAATCGATATCTGGGGATTACAGCATATCAAAAGACTAAAAAGTAAAAAATAAAATTATGTAAAAAAATATTTAAAAAAAGCTTTCATTTAAAAAATGCTCTAAAAAGTAGAAAATAAGCTTTGAAGTAAATCAAACCCATCATTTTGTTACATTATATAATTTTTTTTTATGACATAAAAGCTTGTCGCGAGCAATCTCCTTTACACAGGAAAATCTTGCGACAAGCTTTTATATCACAAAAAAATATATATACAATGTGACAAAATGATGGGTTTGATTTACTTCAAAGAGTATTTTCTATTTTTTAGAGCATTTTTTAAATAAGAGCTTTTTTTAAATATTTTTATAAATCTTAAAATAACAACTTTGTTATTTAAATATTTCTGATAACAACTACGGATACTGAATATATTTTAAATAACAAATTCGTATTTTTCCGTATCATTATTAGGTAGGGAATCTACACATGTGCTGTGCTGTACAGTCCACGACGTGCAAGCGTTTTTTTTTTTATTTTCGTTAGCAAGCCGCTTTTAGCAAAATGCAAAAAAAGCTATGGACATTTTGTTAATTTTATGTTGCTATTTTGTATCGCTAAAATTAATTTCGTATCTTGAACCATTTTCGAGAAAACTAAAAACTGCTAACATTAATCTAACGTTTATTTACATTACTAACTGCGGAAAATAATTTTATACAAGTTTACCTATTGGCTCTACATAACTTATTCTGAAACTTCATCGGCGCATGTGACATGACAATCTATTATTAATGGCCGCTCGATCGATTTGTTACTATTGTTGTTGTATGTACCTCCAAAATTAATTCTGTACCTTAACCGTTTTCGAAAAAACTAAATACCACGATATCTCGGTTGCCATTAACGTTACATTAAAATTGCGGTGTCAGAATTTGTTTAATTTAGAAGTACTTTTGAAAATTCAACTTTTGTTACTTTTTATGTTGCTATTCTCCACCACCAAAATTAATTTGCTACCTTGAACCGTTTCCAGAAAACACTGCTAACGCTAATCTAAATTTAAAAAAGAAACTGAATTTATCCCCTCCCTCATAACATTTATAAAAAAATTAAATTGGATAAAAAAACAATAAGGAACGTATAAAAAGTTACAGCACTACTACAATATTAGCAAGAAACAGTAATTTATGCAGATACAAATTTGTTAGAGTTCTTATAAAGTAGAATAACATCTGAGAAAGTTAATTCGTAAAAATATTTTTTATCATCTATAAGTTTTATTTACTAAGTTTATGAAATCGAGTTTTTAAATCGTTTTTTAATTATTTATCTTATTAGCGCCTAATGTAACAAATATAACTTTAATCAATTAGTAAGTTTTATATAACTTTATATTTGATTGTAGATGGATTAGACTCTGAATATCTACATTACAAGTTAATAGAGCAATTAATAAAACACGAAAAATGGTTTATAGTAACATCTTTTCTTGGTCAGTTTTTGCCTATTTATTCTCTAACATCTGAGGTAATAAACCATTTATTGTTAGCCGTTATGTTGTTAAAGGGAGACGTATTCTTGTACTACTCTAAAGTGAATTACACTTCTTAAACTTTACCGGGAAATCAATATCTTTCGCAAACCACACCGCGATTTTGATCGTTAGTAGAACAGAAATTAGATAAATGATACAAATTGATTGAATGTATCAAATAGTAGAATAGCATCTAATAAATTTAAATGCACAAATATAAGTGCAGCTTGCTACAAGCAACAAAGAAGACCAAATTTTCTGTAGGTATAAATATCGTAAATTTTTAATGTTTTCGTAACAGTTCACTCTCTGTGCTCAAAAGTAATATGTATATTTTGTTTTAAGGTTTCATATATTAAAGCACCGTCGCTGAAATTCAGTAATAGACATAAGTTGAGTTTGGTACAAGTGAAATTATATGAATTTATAAGTGCACAGTGAGCGTTTTTTTATTTAGTATTTGTCTGATGTATTGATACACAAGAACATTTCAAATTCCAGATGTTAAGACACGGATGCTTTCAGCAAACATGTGCTTAAAAAAATGGTCACTTTTATGACTTCTTCATTTCATCTTAAGAGATTCTAGCTAGGCCGACAATAATACACGATATTTTTATTATTGCCATTGTTGCAGAAAACCAATAAAAAATATAACAATGGTATAAATGCAAACAAACCCCCATTTTTTTTTAATTTCTGAACAGACGCCGAGATAATGTGGATAATAGATCTGCCGCTTACATAAATGGGACAGTTTAATGAAAAATAAGTTGTAAATAGAGCTTTTTGATTTTTTGCAAAGAAAGGAGGGTTAATAACTTGCTTGGCAAGCTAAAGCTTTTATAACATTTGTCTAGTAAACTGAAGAGATAAGATAAAAAAATTCAAGAATAAAAGTGCAACATTATATTTTGCCAAGCAGTAAACAAATATACAGTGTGTCCCAGTTTATTTATTACACTTGATATTTTCTGTAATTTTTTAGATAAATTTTAGGTTGGATATCCAGCCTGTATTTTCTGTGGAATCTGATGCTGATTTCAATTGACTATAAAAGGGATGTAAAAACATGCACGTAAAATTATAAATATCACTTCCGGTTTACACTTAAATGACGTTATTTTTGCCAAATAACAAATTTAAAATAGAAAAATTTTATTTTTCAAAAACTGTTGAAACTTTTAAAAGATTTGGAAGAAAATAGGCAATAATATTTTTGTTATTGTTTAGCTTGTATTCCTGTATTATTGAAATATAAACTTGTAAAATAAAAAATAAAAAATCAGTTTTTTAAAAGTTTCTCACAAAATATCAATTTTAGGCGCATAGCACCTACCTTATCACTTTTTTACTAAGAATTGTGCGATTAATGTGGCGATACGAAAAAAATGAAGCTATTTAAAAAAGAAACGAAATTTTTTAGATTATTTTCAATTTATAGCATTTAGCGCAGTCAAAATAGCACAAAAAGTCAATATAAAAGAAATTTTTCCATAAGCAATTTTATGGTTGAATCCTGTTGGGAAGGTGCTCAGAGTACCCAAAAAATTTTTGTACTTCAAGGACCTTGTGCTTCAATTGTTATTCACAATTTAATTTTTTTAACCGCGTTTTTCAACCTAAAAATGTGAATAACTCGAGATATATATGTCCTAACGGGACAAAAAAAACAAAATCTTTGTAATTAAATATTCTACAAATCTATGTTTACTGTAGGTCTTACGAGTGCAACCATAACCTACAAAAGTGAAAAACTGGACAAAAATCGTTTTTTTTTTTAAAATTGTGCTGCCCAGAGCCGCTGTGTGAACCGATCAGCTTCAAACTTCAGAAAATCTATCTTTTACTCTAACAAAAACACCCTGCATTTGGTGTAATAATATTAAACCCAGTATGCGCAATTGAATTTGTTATTTAAAATTATAATTGACCACCATTTTATGCCATTAACTTCAAAACGGATATTTTTTTTCAAAAGTTTAAAACCTAGTTTGGCTATTTTTCTATTTGTTCAAAACCCAATAAAAAAAATGAATTTTTTCGGCCATTTTGAAAAATTTTGAATTTTTTTATCGGATCATCAAAAAAATGTAATTTTAATTGAGGAGAGAAAAGAGTTTATTTTGGTTAAGAAAAAATTAAAATGGCCGATAAAATTAATTTCGTCGAGAACTAACTTTTGAAAAAAAAGATCAGTTTTGAACTTAATGGCATAAAATAGCAGCCAATTAAAATTTTATATAACAAATTCAATTGCGCACACTGGGGTCAATGATTTTGAACCAACTCTTCAGGGTGTTTTCGTTCGAGTAAAAGGCAGATTTTCTGAAAGTTTGAATCTAATCGGTTCACCCAGCGGCTCTGGGCAGCAAAATGAAAAAAATACGATTTTTTGCCACATTTGTAGGTCATGGTTGCGCTTCTAAGACCTTCAGTAAACATAGATTGGTAGAATATTTAATTACAAAGATTCTGTTTTTTTTTGTCCCAATAGGACCTATATATCTCGAGTTATTCACATTTTTAGGCTGAAAAAACGCGGTTAAAAAAATTTAATTGTAAATAACAATTGAAGCACAGAGTCTTTGAAATACAAAATTTTTTTGGATACTCCTTAACACTTCCCCAACAGAATTCAACCATAAAATTGCTTATGGAAAAAGTTCCATTTCAAATTCTATTTTGACTGCATTAATTAGAAGGCGCGCACGAATTAGCATTTCACTTGAAACATTGGATAAGTGGTTGGATTTTCATGAAATCTTCTGTATTGTGTTTGTATTATTATCTAGAAAAAAGCCCCTAACTTCGATTTTGCCACTCTTGTTCAGAAATTGTTGGAAACAATAACCTTGTTGTTAATTTGCAAAAGACGGGCAAAATAAAACAATACAAAAATTTCCGTGTTTTTTGCTAAAAATTAACGACTTTTTACTCATTCAATTTTTGAAAAAATGCGTAGTTTCCGAGATACAATGAAATTTTTCAAAAAAGGAAGAACGGAAAAAATTCATGTAAGCATATTTTTAAAATACAAAGCTTCTTTTCATTATCGGTTTTCCCATAAAAGGCATATCTGCATAGTTTTCCCTTAATTTTAAACAATTTTTGTCTCTAATATTTTTTTTTAAAATGCATATTTTTCAAGATACTAGCATTTGTGAGTAAAATAATCGTAACTTTTTTCACCAAAAAATGTTTATATCTCGAAAAATATGCATTTTTAAAAAAAAATTACAGATAGAAATTGTTTGCAATCAAATTAATGTTCTACTGTTATGAATTTTTTTGATTTTTAAGAAAACATTTTTTCAGTGATTTTTTCTCAGTTTTTGCGACGGTCTTTGCTATTTCTTTAGGTAGGTTGTTCCGGAAAATCTCACAGGTATGCTTTTTCTGGAAAAATCAGTATAGAAAAAAAGTTTTGTATTGTAAAAATATATTTACGTAAATTTTTTAAGATTTTTTTAATAAAATTTTGATTTCCCTTCCCTCCTTTCAAAAATTTCGAATTAATGAATCTTGGAAAATTTGCGTTTTTAAAAAAAATAACGAATAAAAAGTTATTCTTAGCAAAGAATACGGAAATACGTATTTTTGTGATATTAGTTGGTATTACTGCATTTTTCTTGGAATTAGTTGGTATTACAGAAATTCTCATGGTATTACCCTGGAATTGTGAAATTACTAAGATATTATAGTAGTATTACAATGCCAAAATGGAATTAGTGCATAGAATTTTGGCACCGGTTTACCCCTCGGGTATTTAACCATTGAACGAGTTAATATAATTCTTCTTTGTTAGGATACATGCACATTTTTGGCTACATAAAAATATTTTCGCTTTGTTAATCATACAGTTATAATGATAGTATTTAATAATTATATTAAATAGTGGTAAATAAAAATTGATTAATAATAATAATAAAATTAATGTCATGTAAAATTAAGGAAAATTAAAATGTTGATTAAATTGATTCTTTAGATTAACGTCATTAATTCAAGAACACGAAAAATGCTGGAATTGGAAACAAGTAAAAGTAAAAACTTACTAGATCTACCAAAGTATGACTCTAGAAGCAAGAAGAGCAATCAATCGCTTTGTTAGCACAAAATAATTTTTTACACTCAAATAAATCTAACATAAAAGACAAACAGGAACTGGTGCTGAGAGAAACTCCTGGAACAGCAAAATGTACGGAAATAAAAAATAACCAAATAGAAAATAAAAACCTGTAACTAAATTGCAGAAAGTTAATAATGAACGAATAAGACAGGGTATGGACAACGAAAATGAAAGTGTGATCGAGGAAAATGAAAATAATGACCATTCGAATTCCCAGTCCAACACAAATATGTCTTCAGGTAGTAAAGCGCCCTTCAAGATGTAAGATGAAATTGCCATTCTGCCTATCATTGAGGAGTCTTATTTATTGCATCTAAATAAACACAATACAGTATTATGTATAATGTCGCTATGGGCTAATCAACGAACACGTGCCGCTATGGGCTAATCAATGAACGCGTTCTAAATGGCGTGTATCTGTATCTGACGAGAGCGCTACCTCATGGAAATTCTATTGAACAATTCCATATCTTTTAAGCGTTTAACCAGTCATTATTAAGCCCCTCTGAAATTTTGTGGAGGAGTTCCTTATAACAATATGTGGCAAATAGTAATAGGATACACGCAAAACGCTGTTTAGCCCAAGGATGGGCTACACAACGTCTGTGAAGGCTAAACAACATACCACTGATATCTAGTTTGGGCTTTATAATGTCCGTTTATATGTCTATATATATATATATATATATATATATATATTGTTATTATACATGATTTGCAGGAAACAACTACTCAGCGGGCAAATACCCCGACCTGCATTGAATTACACATTACAAATCATGAAAAATTGGTAGCCAATGTCATTTGTCAACTCTCTGACCAGACATAGACCGGTTTCGAACTTATTAGTTCTCCTCAGTATGCCATAGGTCATGGAGCAGACAAATGACAGTGGCCAACCTGCTAGTCTTATACAGACTAATGTAAATGGTATAGTGGTGAGAGGTAATTGAATCCTCTCATGTGGTCTAATGCTACTATACACCAGACATCATAGATGTCTCCGTGGTGCATAGCGACTTGCCATTTTGCAAATACCTAGAGCGGCGACCTTCAGCCCTTGGTGGACTTAACCTATATACTGTTATTATACATGATTTGCAGGAAACAACTACTCAGCGGGCAAATACCCCGACCTGCATTGAATTACACCTTATAAATCATGAAAAATTGGTAGCCAATGTCATTTGTCAACTCTCTGACCAGACATAGACCGGTTTCGAACTTATTAGTTCTCCTCAGTATGCCATAGGTCATGGAGCAGACAAATGACAGTGGCCAACCTGCTAGTCTTATACAGACTAATGTAAATGGTATAGTGGTGAGAGGTAATTGAATCCTCTCATGTGGTCTAATGCTACTATACACCAGACATCATAGATGTCTCCGTGGTGCATAGCGACTTGCCATTTTGCAAATACCTAGAGCATATATATATATATATATATAAGTGTACGCGTATACACCACGTCATGTTGTTCTTTTTGTCCAACTAAGATACTTTTTTTCCTTAATTAGTCAACTACCTTTATGTAAACCGACATATATGCTTACACAATGAGGATGGTTGATATAATAATGAAAGGCCCTTGTCGAAGCCCTTAAAAAAAATCGTATTGATATTCATAACATTAATATTAGATTCAAAACTTTATTAACTCCACCAAAATTTAAAACAGAATTATTTAAGAGATCCTTCACCCATCAGATATGTAAAATTTATAATTTCATTCCGCAGGTTTTAAAAACTTCTTTTTCTTTCTTTCTTCTTTATAAACAACAATAAAGCTAATTATTATAAATGCAATTAGTATAAATGCCCTTTTATGTTTTTACGTTTCATGTTTTATTTCATTCTGCTTCTTAAATATTTTATATAAAATATATACATTCCATTGGGAAATTTAGAATGTAGGGTTAATTTTTTGGGTTAAGTGGAAGAGCAACTATTTTAGTGTTTTTTTTTTCACTAAATTAGTTGAACTTCGCCCTTTGTTTCCAATTAGTATACACTTAATATATGGCTATATTTTCTTTTTCTCTTAATTGGAAATAATAAAGACATTATTACGACATTATTATTATATTATTATATTATTATTATTATTAATTTTATCTTTCTTGCCGCGAAATTAGATTACATTATACTTCTAATATTGTTTCCTTTTCTTTATTTTTATTTCAAGTAGTATTTGCTCTTTGATTTTGAAATAAGTAATAAATATTGTCAACAATGTATATGAGTGTATGTCATTGTGTTTACATATGTATATTTACTTACATATTATATTAATACTGTAAGTTAGTTTCCAACTCTCTGAAGGACTCCAGTTAGTGCTAAGGAACTCAGGACTCCAGGGCGAATCATTTCTATTTTTTCGTGGCCGTATAAAATATATTTATAAGAAAGTTTTACGTTCCTAAGAATAAGACTAGATTATCAAGTTTTGGACCACCCTGTGTGTTTTGCAATACTTGCAGAATATTTATTGGACCATTTTAAGTTTCTTTTCTTTTGATTTCTTCAATAAGTACCTTTTATATTGTCGTAGCTTACAAATCCTTGAACTTTATATTCGAAACTCGAGTGAATTCAATAACATTGATACAGTGAAAATTCTATTTTCTGCTTTTGTACGATCTAAATTTAAGTCTAGCTATGTTGTATGGAATACATATTACACTATACATATTAATGTGATATATGAGACATTTAAAGAGTGGAAAACCTATCCACCAATAGGTTCTCTACATGTCCTTTTTTAGAAAGGTTCAATTGTGATAAACTTAACAGGAGGAAGATTTTTCAGACTGCAAGATTTTATACAAACTGATTATTAATAACATAAAATAATTTAATTTCTTGTAAAAACTAAATTCATATATTCATTAAATACTTCTAAAATTCCATATTTGTCCTACCCTACAATTAGACCATTTTCTTAGACGATGGGTAATAATAATCTACAATTGCGTGTGAATTATTTAATAACAAGGAGAATATTATATATCTAACAGTTAGTAAAGTCAAAATTAAGTGATTAATTTATATCAAAAATAACGATACACAACCTATAATATAAACAGTTCGTTGTTTTCTAACACCTCTCAATGAAATATCCTCTATGGAATAACTTAAAAACAGTATTCCTTAAATAATATTTCTTTATAATTAGCTGGTTTTCCAGACATCGTGTTTAAAGCAAAATAAGTAGCCACGTCATAATCTTCATATCAACGTGATTTTCTTCTTTCTAGTTCATTTTCTATGTTCATATTTTTCAGTAATACGTCTTCTTATTATTTTCAAGTGAACCATTAAAATCATTATTTTCCAACTTTTCAGTTTTCACTTGTTTCTTATTTTTCATACCTTTTAAACTAAATTGATCTTCTATAAAAGTGACATCGTGCCCGTTGATTATTTGACGTACATATGGATTGCATACACGGTAGCCGTTTACTAATGATTTTTGGCCTTTAGCATCAAGCTTTCTTCGTAAATGTTTTAGTGTATGCAAATAAGCAACACAGCCAAATGTTTTAAACTTTGAAACATTCGATTTTCTAGTGTACCATGTCATGGGATTATCTGCCATAGCCATTCTTTTCTAAAGATAAACACACAGTCTACAACATAGTGGGATATAAGTGCTAGAAAATATCAAAATGAAAGTAACAATATTTAGAAAATGCCACAATTAATTGTTAAGGGAAATCATAATTTCAAGTTACAAGCCTGGCACGTTAAGTGTAATAATCGCATACTACCAAAAAAACCCTAATGCTCCTTTAAGTAGGATCAGTCTTTCGGCTGGTGTTTGTTGCAATCGAAGCATTAGCCATAGCCCGGAGAGTAGCTGTTGGTTGCAGTCTGGTTACATTCCTTATAGTAAAATTAGGATTTTATAGAGGAGCTTACGACTGAAATATTATGTTTTAATATTTCTGCCCTCTAGAAGTGCACTCGAACTATGCTAAGCCCAGTCAGGCTCTTTATTTTTCGATTGCAATAGACACTGGACCGCTAGATGGCGCCTGCTTACTATTTTACATGTCGCTATCGTAAAGACACCGTGATGTACCAAATGGTCAAGGGATCCTCGTGTCGTTCATCACATGCCTACCTTGCACTGACGAGAGCCAACAGCTCGAAATTACAGTCAGGAAGTGATATGGGACGACTGGCACGAGAACTCCTTTAAGTAGGTTCAGTCTTTCGGCTGGTGTTAGTTGCAATCAAAACATTAGCGTTTTTTGGTAATATGCGATTATTACACTTAACGCGCCAGGCTTGTAACTTGTAATTCAGCGCTCGACGGGGCACATATCCCGGAGAGTAGATGTTGGTTGCAGTCTGGTTACATTCCTTATAGTAAAATAAGGATTTTATAGAGAAGCTTGCGACTGAAATATTATGTTGTAATATTTCTACCCTCTAGAAGCACACTTGAACTATATACGCATATTTTGAAAATTTTGAACGTTTTCTCTTCCGGACTTTTGCAGTGATATGAACAATAATTAGTCTTTTCTTTTTGAATAAGGAGAATCTGCTGAAAATGCGTCTTATGCACGGAATCGTATAATTAGCGACTGCAATGAAAACCTAAATTAGATATTTTTTTCTAATGACATTAGCGCATTGTATGGAGGACCAATACGGAGGATCTATTAAATCGAGTGACCTGCTAAACCCAGTTTGAATAACTCATTTCGAAGATTTGTCTACGGAAATTTGTAAACGGAGTCAAAAACGCTAATTTTGGAAGTATACTTGGCGGAGAATATTAGAGGTCATATGCCACTTTGCCCAAGATCAGTCATACCACCCGCAAAAAATCTTTATTGTTTACGTCATCATTATGCTTTACCGCTGGAACGTCACTTGTTACAAATAGAATGCCTGGACCACACCACGTTATGTCGCAGGTAGTTTGAAATGTCTCAGTTCTAGTGAATATAATTTCAACCAAGTTCGCTCCTGAAAAATGTAAGGAGCTAAATTATGTTCAAAGAGAATACGCAGGTGCACGAGCCTACCTAAAATATTAACCGCACACTGAATCTTTGTGTACTCTCGATTGCTCACTGTCAATTATTATTCCTTGGATATTAGTTAGAATCTATATTACTCAAGTTCCTCATACTAATCCTGTGTTGTATGTTGAAACAACTTTAATTTTTGACTGTAAATTTTTTAAAGAATATTTCTAATTATTAGAGGTGATGGAAAACAGGATTAATGAGACACAAACAATGTAAAATTATTTCTATATTACTACAATAAAATATATGACCCTGGGGCCATGGAACATAAAAATACATCAATGTCAAAAGCAAATCAAGAGTTCTATAAAATCTGCGGTATTCGATTACGCAATCAAGTCACAGAAAAGTAACTAAACTAATACTTAAAATTTTACAGCAACAAAAGTTAATTTACAAATATGAAAAAATCTAGAATTTTTCATAACAAAAGTTAATATACCAACATGACTAAATCTGGAGTATACCAAAAAATAGTTAAATACTCCGACATTAACCGAAGCCGAAAACCATTCAGGGAACTTAGCTAGAATGTACTTACTGTTTATGATGCACTTTGTCGCATGAAACATTAAGAGGCACTGACGGAAATTTTAGAAATATCTATTTTGAGGGCGTATTGTTCGAAAATGTACAGATTAACCCCTAGTTCACTAAGGGTTCACGCACTAAATAAGGGTCTGGGCCCCAAGGCAGTCTTTATTTCACTAAGAAAGTTTCTAAAGTTTACACTTTGATAAGACAGTATAGTAAATATACGGACTAATACCGTCATTAACAGAACTTAACATCGCAAGCTTGTAATATGACGACTTGCCGTTTACACCGTAAATACATGGCGGCTGTCACTAACAAATAAAACTTCTATCTAAACTGGAACTTATGAAGGTAATATCATCATATTTTACGTAATGACTAGTTGCACTCCAGAGTGGACAGTATTTTCAGCGTTGGATGCACCCCAAATCACGAACGCCTTGGATGTGACGTCATTCATGGAGTGCGCGGTAGTACTAATTGCTATAGTAAGAAGTATGTAGGTTTCTCATTAGCAGTCCGTGGTAGTGGTTAGGTTGCCCGATTCTCATCGCGGTTGGCGGATTGGCTCTGGGCCGGGGCGTGGCAATTGTATTATTTTAAACAACAAATAAATATGTTGGAATTATTGGAATCATACGTGAGGTCGAAAGTTCGAATAAACTTTTTACGGTTTTTTCTTTACTACATTTTGTTAACTAAAATACGTAATACAAATATTTTTTTAGGTTAGTTCATTAGGTGAAATATATTAATATTATTTGATGTAGAGTGTGGAATGCCCGCGCTCTGTGGGCTCCCACCAATCGTAGCCCCGCATATATTTCCCTATCCTGTACGTAGTAGGATCGGCGAATATGCCGGAGCGCACCCAACATTAAAAATAGTGTACACTGTGGAGTGCACCTAGCATATTTTAACATCAAAACGAATCTACAAATATAGTTGAGTACAATGCAAAATAAAAAACGCAACAAAAACTTTACGACCTCGTTAAAAAACCACTACTCTCTATGCTTTCTCGACTGCCAATTTAAATGCTTAACTTTATAAGTTTTTAATACGTCGGCTTGTTTGATGATATCATAACGACTGGTTCGCTGGCATTAATAATGAGCCCGTCAAGTTTTTGTTGTGTTTTCTATTTGCACAGCAAAATTGTGCTCGACTTTAACTAACATAACTTTACACATTATTTCACGGTAATACTACACTTGCAATCTTTATTTTTAGCCATTTTAATTCGCCGGTTCGCCTTATTGTTGTCGGCGGACCCATCGCCTCCACGAGAATCCGCTCGGCGCATCGTCTCCTTTTCATCGAAATGACGTCAAAAATCTAAACCAATCAGGGAATCGGATCCAAAAATGCACCAATCATAGCCTTAAAGTTGAATACAAATAGATCGTACGCTATAGGTTTTGTTTGTACAGATTTATATATGACATTTTACTAATATTTCGCTAAATTTACACACGATAAAAAATTAACCGTTACAATGTGACCAAGAGATATTTGTATTAATGGAATTACTATATTTATTATACATTATATTTTTGAAAGAACTCGTGGTACGAATTTTACCAAAATACCGTCTTCTTATATTTCTCTTTGTACTTAAGGAACCTAAACTTGTTTTATCCTGTGTAGTGGGTGTGGTCAGTGTTCCCAAAATACAGGAAACTACTTCCCTAGTCTCTAGGGGAAAATAGTCTACGCTCAAGGATCAGGCGAGTGTCGGCTAATTAGAAGTGAGAGAAAAGTGACAAAAATGACATGAGGCAATAGTGAAATCTTAAACTCAACTTCAGTGTAGTATCCAAAAACAGCACCAGTAGAAGACTAGCTGGTAGCATATCGTCTGAACATAAAATTTTGTATTTCATCTCTTGCGCTGAAAAAATCCTCATCAGAGTAGAAACTACATATCTCTACCTACGAAGGTGTGACACACTACAATATCAATAAAAATTACCAGAATTTCTATGTAAAGTCCCTCAGAAAGAACGTGAACGGATAGTTCTTGATAACAGTAGAGAAACCATGGCCAAGTCCACTTCACTCCAACTCTCACTTCGCTTCTATTTAGCTTCTACTTTACACCCACTTTACTTTCGTATCACTTTCACTTCACTTCCAATCATTTCCATCCACTTCGCTTTCTTTTGTATTTTCTTTTGATGAATTTATTAGTACTCAGTAAGAAGTTACAGTGTTTATACTGTTTATTCTATTTTCCAAAGAAATGTAGTGATTTATTTTGAAATACACATAATAATCTCACATCACTTCAATATCATAAAACTTCTTTTGTAGCTAATACAGTCCCCAATCAAACTATTGTTTTATGGATAAGCTCAAGAAATAACTATTTAAGATACAGGAAAGCCAAACATTGTGTCATTCTTGGGCTCATGACAGTCAAGATACCATATTCTCCATGTGCTTGTTACATTCTAAATTACCAAGATGTAAATTACACAGAATAGTAGATGACACAACTAGGTTACCCATTTTTTCCGTGCACTAGTATATCTATTGTCATACTGTTCTCGTGGATTAACTGCCTCATGCTAAATGTATAAACCAAAGCTGTTGGAATAACTTGAGTTACACAGTAACCATCTCCAATTCAATTCAAAATAACTTTATTTAAGATAAAAATACAGAATGTCTTCCCCGAATTTATCCTGGAGCCAACCAAATAACAACAATGCAAAAAAATGTGATAGATGAGGAGCTGAATAGGGTAAACATGGTTTGCCAAACGGCAAGCACGCAAAAAAAAAGATAAAACTTAACAACTTTTGCTTGCAGGTGTTAAGTTAGTATCTTATCGATATACTTGTCTGTATACAGCTGGTGTTACTCATTCGCTGTGCATTTCCACATACCCATCGGGATCATATTCCATATTATAAATATCTATTAAACTCGCAATTCTTGCCTTTTTTATTTATTTACAAAACCAGGAATTTTATTGACATCTATCATTTCTAATTTTGTTTTGAATTTTATCACAAACAATTTGCGACTACTTTTGCAGCGATACGACTAGTAGAAGCAGATATATTTATGACGCAATATAATAAATAAATAAATTATATAGAGCCACAGACATAAGTTGACAATTTACTGAAACAAACACGTGTGGGCAGAATCTAATTCCTTGTTTCTTTCCAGAATAATTCTCACTGATGTCACGTTCAGTCAACGTAGTGTACATCATTGTGCTTTAATGGAAAATTGATAAATGTATTTTCCGCTGTTGGACTGAAATATGTATTTCCTTCTTTTTAGTTTTAAAACTGAACTGAATAGAGTGAATGCATTATTTTATAAAACATAATGTAAGAAAATATATATATCATAAATTAAGCTGCTCTGTTTTATAGAATTTATAGAAGATATTGGCGTTAATCATTAAAAAGACCAAGAGAGTTAATTTTCTCAAGTAACACATGAGTACCATACAAAATTTTATCCCATAGCTGCATTTATTATAGTTTAAAAATTCGATAAATTATTAAAATTTATTGGAGCAATAGAATTCGGGTTTAAAAAACGCTTTCTTCTAAAGATGCTATTAGACTATGAACGGAAATCCAAATTCGAGCTGCCAGAAGCATTTTGTATAACAATTTGACAACCGGTGCTTTTAGGGATTTTCGACTCCTCTGAATCCGAAAATGCTTGGTGCCAGAGGGAAAAATAATCCGGAGGCCCGTTATTCAAGATGATCCAGTATGTTGGTTGTTGACATCGCTAAATTCAAATTTGATAATACCATGGTCATATGGCTCACCGGAAGTCCGTAATTAAAGATGGTGGTTAGTATGGCAGCTATTTTTAAAATGTTGCAAATATGTACTTATAGAGGGATTTTAGGGCGTATCGGGGGTTCTAGACACCGCTGAAACTAAATATGACAATATCACAATAGAAAACCCACTGCGAGTCAATAATTCATGATTGTGGTCAATGTCAAACGTTTAAATGCCATAAAATGAAAGCATTTTTTCACCTCCGACGTGAGCGCTTTCCAGTTATCCTTCTTTATTTAGTAACCCTAGGAAAACCAATACGTTACTAAATGTTTGTAGATCCGAGTACAAACTAATAGATTGTATACTGTATAGTATGCCAGAGATACCGAATGCATTTTTTTTTACGAAACAGATGTGTTCTAGCCCGCGCAATGCAAGTCATATCAGGCAGCCGGCTCTGCGGTGAGCTCAGGACCTGCCTGCGAGTGTAAACTTGCATTAGTGAAAAGTCAAGGGTAATGGCATAAATTTCTGGAATACGTGACAGCAAAAGTCAGTCTTGCTTGGCAATTGGAAGTATTGTTGCTGCTCTGGACAGACGCTGGTGTTTGCAATCTGTACCAATCCAAACTTGCCACCGTCAATTAACCGACCGCAAAGGTGCGGTACTTAAAGTCATTTGATCTGCTCTCCGGACTAGGAAATCATCCTCTGGAGGAGCCCACTATTTCTTATGTGGAGAAATTTGTCGTCCAACTCTACAAGGTCAGCACTTATACATATCAAACTAAAACTTCGCTACTGCTTCCCACTATGGAAACTTTCTAAAATCATTCTTTTTATTCTTACAGGTGGTAGCACCAAACTTCCACGGGCGGTGAGGCACGATATATTCTATTTGGGACAGTTAAACCTGAGGGACTTCCGCCCACAAGTGATGCTTTAAGGCTACACACACTGAGAAGTTATTATCAAGTAAGCATTTCTTTAAAGACTACGCCACTTGTTAGATCCTCCCTTATCGGATCCTCGAGAAATGGGTTGGAAAGCTGTAGATGGGAATTTCGTTCCAATTCTCACGACATTGGAATGAGTTTCGAAAAACTGCAAGGACATCCTAACTTGTGGGTGCAAGACGGGATGCGCCTCCCGGACCTGTGGCTGCCGGAAAAGTAATTTGCCTTGTCTAAACTCATTCACCTGCCAGTGTATCTCAAGTGCCACTTGATTAGAGACGTGCAATTAGTCTTAGAGTTTTTAACGCTTCAGTGTTATTTCTAACGTGCCATAAATATGACAATGTGACCCGTTATTCTGTTTTTATCACTTTAAATTAATACATTTTTTACTATCTTTCTTCCTAAATAAGTAATAAATCTGATAATTTTTCCTGAACATGTTGACTTTATTCCTCTGAACGCAAACAATGCCAGTAGTACACATAACAATCCTATAAGAATAGCCGCCATCTTAAATTACGAACTTCTGTTTGGATATATACGTAGTATATTATTAAATTTGGTTAACGGTGTCGAAAACCCCCCATACGCCCTGGATTCTCTTTACATATTCATATTCGCCATATTACAAACATATCCGCCATATTAGTCTCCATCGTTAATTAAGGACTTTCGGTTGGAAGTGTGATTAGGAAATTATTAAATTTGGTTTTATCAGTGTCGACAACCCCCTGATACGTCCTCCTGTATTCTTTCATATCAGGAATATTTCTAAAATAGCCGCCATCTTAAATATCGGACTTCCGGTCCATTTCTTGATCTGACAGCAGGCATTTGCGGATTCAGCGGGATCAAAAACCCCTAAAAGCACAGCTTGCTAAATCGTTATATAAAATACTTCTCACAAGCTTAAAAATGTTCTTACTCAAAAATGTTTCTAGTCTATATAGTTGCGCTGCACATTTTGTAATAACACTCTGGGCTACGATGTCACTTTCTGTCACCGTAGAATTTCCTCGAGACTTTCTTTATAACATCTTGTCTGACAATTGATTATAATTTTCCACCGAGTCGTCGACATATCCTTCAGCTACAGAAGACGAAGGCCACCCACCGTGCGTTTTAAGGCCTAAAATATCTATTGCTTGATTTATCAGAATAGTGGCAGAACTCCTTCGGAATGCATGTCTGGTATAAGTTGATGGATTCGGAAATTTTAAGCACTGTGCAAAACTGGACCAAGTTCCTATGGTATTAGTATGGTATTTCTCTACCCACTAGTTCATGAATGTATCATCTCGAATTGCCAAGGATAAATGAGCTGACTTTGGCTGCTTTGGTCGTAGTACTATTTTTTTATTTAATTGATTCCATTAACTGTCTCGTTTCCTTCATTTATTATTGTAAACGTTCGTGATATATGCATCTTAGTGTCGAGAATATTTACTATAATAAACATATCTTTATATTCAATGCCATTTATTTCCATATTATCTAGTTGCTATTCCAAATATCATTCCTACTTTTATATTTAGATAGACTTCATCAGAAAAATTATATAAAAACTTGACATATTGATTTCTTCACTTTGTATTCAATATTTTTCAACTTAAGAAAAGCAAGTAACGTCGCATATTTTGAAATATCAACAGCTTTATGCCAAAATATTGTAGCTTTGAGCATGGAGTAATCAGCCCATAAGCTTCCTGGAGACACAAAAAACAAAATAGACTAGCATTACCTTTTCTGTGATATTTTCCAAATTTTCTTGTTACACCACGCTACAAATAGCTGAAAAAAGGTTTTTTCATATCTCTCTATCCCTCATATATCTATTATCTATTCTTACTGGCTTCGGATGTTTGAAGATCTCGACTTCATCTTCATCCTCAACCAGTAGAGAACACTTACTGACCTTAACACTTAATATATTATGTCTGTACATCTCCTCCTTTTTGTCAATCTTAGTTTTTTTTTATGGCATTTGGACATAGTCCGTACAGCCAGATACACTGTCCTATTATTTTATAAAGCTAAAGCTAATTCTAACAAGAGATTTTTTTTTAATACATTTATTTAGCGTCGGCCTATTTCCGCTACTGAAGCCTAACACCGACGCCTGTAGACGAGCTACCCCCAACCAGGAATTTTGCCGAACCTCTTCCCTTAACAAGAGTAGGGATCTTTTACTTGCCTAACATTTAATAGACAAGGGACCGACGGCTTTACATCCCTTCCGAAGGATGGTATATCTCCTATACAACCCTCGCCTAAGGTTGTATAGCTTCCGCGCATACACTGATATACAAACCGCTGGAAGATGTGTGAGATGAGAACGCGGTTTCCGTTGGAATGGTCACCCATCCAAGTACTAACTGCGCCTATCGTTGCTTTACATCGCATACCGAAGTATGTACATAGTAAAGACGCACCTACGCTCGCTCCCTTCTAACAAGAGAAAGTTTTTAGAAGAACACAATGGAACAAGGGCACACGCTTCTCGCCTAGGGGCCCGTCAAGGCATTTTGATTTTACACAACACAGGTAAAGGCCTCGGTTTATACATAAAAGGTTTAATCACAGGAATGCCAACTCTAACCTAAATTTTTATGCTATTTTTTAGATATCAGACAGCCTAGAATATCGTTATTATTAAGACATATTAAATATAGTAGGTTGAAAGAGGTTTCTATCTTTAAATTTATCAGTTGTTTATACAATTCATTACTTGCGTCTGTGTGTTTGTTACAGTTAAAGAATAAGTGATCTAAATCACCCTCAATATTGCATGTATCGCACAAATGTGTAGGTGAAATTCCTATTCTGAAGAGATGTGAAGGGTAACAACCATGTCCAAATTTTATTCTATTGATAATTGTTATGTACTTTCTACGTAGATTAAAAGTGTCATGCCAGAATTTGGATAGAATTTCAGGATTAATTTTAGTGTACCTTGTGGGGTTGTTAAAAACAAATTCTTGCCACATGTTTGACCACTTTCTTTTTATTAAAAGTTTACAGGAGTTCACAGCATCATCGTAACTTAATTGTTTTGAAGATTCTAAACTGGATGAAATGCTTTGTTTAGCGATTGAATCAATTTCTTCACTAAAATGAATACCAATATGTGCTTTGACCTACATAAAAGCTATGCGACCCCCATTTGCGTATAACTGTCGAATGATTTTATAACTATGATTAAGGGATGTTAAAACTGACAAGGAATCCGAGATTATAATATAGTTATTATTAATATTTGCTTCTAATTTAAATTTGGCCGAGATATTGTATTGGGGTATTATGAATGCACATCCTGTTCCTTGGGCAGATTTGGATGCATCTGCATATACTTTTGTGTAATGTGACCATTGATTTAGGTTTTGTAGAAAAATGATTTTCACTATAGATGGGAACGATAGTTAGAAAATTAATGTCAAGGTCAAAAAACTGAATATGAGTTTTTTGACCAATACAGGTTCCATTAATTTGAAAAGGCTATAAGTATCTCTGTATGCAGCACACAAAGGCGGGGAGTTTTTTCTGCCAATATTTTCCTATCAAATCTGGAATACTTGTTTTGAAAATTTATTCAAGAGGTCTGAGTTTTTGGTTTTTGACTTTAGGATGAATTTCATCGCGAGATACTCTCTCCTTAGTTGCAGAGGTGGTTCAAATGATTCTATGTGCAGTGGTTCAATTGGAGTAGATGACAGAGCTCCTAAACAAATACGGAGGGGGACTTGTTTTGTATTATATCGATTCGTTTAAGGTTTGTGTTTGAGGCGGCTCCATAGAAGATTGAGCCATAATCTATAATCGATCTCATATATGTTTTATAAAATAATAGAGAGGTGTTTTGATCAGAACCCCACCACGTTTTGGTAGTGGTTTTAAGGAAATTCAGTCCTTTGTCACATTTAGATGCGATGTTATCTATAAAATGTTTCCAGGTTAGTTTTCTGTCCAAAATAACACCCAAGTATTTTACTTCATTTTTCATTGGGAAATTGAATTTGCCCAATTTTATGTTGGAAACACTTTCAATGTTGTGCCTAGTAAAGATTGTTACAACTGATTTACCTACTGAGATTTCAAAACCCTTGTTTAAAAGCCAAGAATAACATTTTGTGAATTCTCTATTTAATGTGCTCTTACAAATGTCAATTTTTTTATGTTCGTATGATAGAACAAAGCCGTATGCGTCAATCTTAGTTATGAATATAATTTGGTAAAGTAGGCTTGTTGCATTTTTTTTTAATAAATAAACTGTCACCGTAGTGTCATAAAACTGTAGAAAAAATCAACTTCAAATAGCATCCTTGTCTCGTTCAATATTAATGTTAATTCTAAGAGAAATTAAGGTTTTTCATATAATCTTTTCAATAAATAAAGTATTTGGTGTTCTACAAAAAAGAGTGAGTTATAAGTCATAACCCACTAGTGAGTTATAACTTCAAGTTCATAGTCTCAAGGGCAAATTTCTCTTTAATATTCTGTTTGGAAGGTAAACGGCCTTATTTTCGAAATGTGTCAATCAAAAATTCATCTTTGTATAAAAAATATATTGAGATCAGGACATTTCCTAATTAATTTTTTTTTACAAATTGCTTTATCCCAGAAACAAATGGATAAATAATCAAATTTCACCACGAATAAGTTTTAAACAATGCAAGTCTAGTACCTTCAAATTATGGGCTAACTGTGAAGTGACGGTAAAAGGGAAATACCCAGAGCTTAGCCGTAATGGACGAAGTAATATTGTCTTTGTTTTTTAACTATTATTAGTCTTAAAAATATGAACGTAGCATCATATTTTTTAGAAGTATTTGATTTTATTAAACGCAAACACGTTACCAAAATTTGAAGGAATAATTATAGAACATGATGATGTTTGCTACCAATTCATATTAATAACTCAAAAATTCTAAATAGTGTCCTTTGCATAGAACAGTTTCCAGGTAATAAACCTTAATTGAAGCTATTTATCGCATTAATTTTCAGTTACTCGAATTTGCCATTGCCAGTTTTGAATATTCTGGAGCTCACGGAATTAATTGCTGAGCGTCTTTTAATTTTCTATGCGTTACATATTTGGCAAGATCAGGTTTCATATTTCTCTCAGGATACATATTGACAAGACAGTAATTTAGGAAGTTACACGTCAGTAATATGTTTTTAATATAATACGATGTAATGCTGTGATTACCCAATTCAATGCCATTTCAAACGGCGATTTAAAAGAAGATATAATACCGATAAACTGAAAATCAAATGGACGGGTCTCAGAATTTCCTTGATAACACTGTTGACATAATCCCTCACTTTCTAATGTTACATGAGGATTAGTTTTCTAACCCTTATAAACATGATAGAATGCTTACGCCTTGGCTGGAGCCTCACTAATAGAGGATATACATTACGATCCTCTTACCCAAACCCTAGTTTATTCTGTGTGGGAGTATGCTATAGAGCTAAAATAAACCACAATACTTTGTTTAACGGCCCAGCAACCGTCATACTGAATGCGATGATATTTGTTAGAATTCGGAATCAAGAGTGTATAAATGACACAGTCCTTCATGTTGTCGAACTAACTGAACTGTGCGCATATTCAATTCATTGTAATTTATATTAATTGTACTTTAATAACAGCTACAATTACGTTAATCGTCGTAGCATATTATTACTGCGTGTCCTAATCTAACTAAACCTTACTACTATTATTATTAGTACTATTGTAATTACTGTTTTTTTATCCTGTACTTGGAATATTCTATTGGGCAATAAAATGTATTATCTTTGTAATTATAAACGACGTTTTAAATCCAACGTCATTGGTAGATTACTGTTACATCGTCTTTTCTACGGTAAAAATTATTACTTTTTAATGCCATTATAAAAGTCATTTACAAAACGATACAGAACATTGCAAGAACACAAAATGACAGTATATTAACACCGTGGATAGAGATATTTGCTCTGTGCAACGTAATAGTTAATGATAGTAGAGGAAATGAACACAAGAAAGGTTGCAAGTTCTTAATCGTTGCTACTTTAATGTAAAGACTTGACACATTCTGCATTATGGTTTAAGTTTCGGCAATACATGAAATCGGCTAAAATTCATATCAGAGGGGTTTTTGGGATCGCTGATTACGAATCCGAAGTGAAAATTGACTTATATTTGGTGTACCAAAACATCAAAGAATATCTCATAAATAAAAAAATGCTGGATGGTTAAATATGGAAAAATTATGCATGCTGCCGTACTTTTCCGTAAAATTATTATTAATAAAATGCCATCCTATCTACACAGAAAAATAATATTTCGTACTGATATTCATAACATTAATATTAGATTTAAAACTTTATTCCAACTCCAAAATTTAGAACAGAATTTTTTGAGATTCTTCACCTATCAGATATATAAAATTTATAATTTCATTCCACAGGTTTTAAAAACTAAAAATATTCACAGTTTCAAAACAAAATTCAAAACGTTTCTTCTTAATAAACAACAATAAAGCTGATTATTATAAATGCAATTGGTATAAATGCCCTTTTGGGTTTTATGTTTTTTTTTACGATTTATGTTTTGTTTTGTTCTATCGCTTTACATTAAGTATTTTATATAACATATATATTCCATTGGGAAATTTAGATAGTAGGGATAATTTTTTGGGTTAAGTGGAAGAGCAACTTTTTTATAGTTTTTTTTTCACTAAATTAGTTGAACTTCGCCCTTTGCTTCCAATTATGCATACACTTAATATATGATTGTATTTTCTTTTTCTTTTAATTGGAAATAATAGACATTATTTTTATTATTATTATTATTATATTCCACACACCTTGTTCTAATTGTTATTTCATTGACTCTAGCGCATTATCGCCTTTTGTCTAAGTAATTTTTAAGGAGCTCATATGGGGTACCTTTTAGGCCAACACCTTCCAACACTCGTAAAAGTTGGATGTGGCTAACAGTGTCAAACGCTTTAGCAAGATCGACGAAGGTGCACAACGTTGGATACTTCGTCTTACCAATTTTTGATGTAAAATATGCTATAGCATCCTCCATCGATATGCCATCTCTGAAACTAAACTGTCTATTCGATAAAATATTGTATTTGTCAAGATACTTAACTAAACGTTATGATAATAGGGAAATGGGTCTGTAGTTAGCCACATCCATCTCGTCTCCATTTTTATGTAATAGCTGTATTACAGCAATCTTAAAAGCCGCTGGGCAAATGCCCTTTTCAAATGCTAACTTATTATGTATGCTAGGGGTTTTACAATTATGTGAGCTACATACTTTAAAGTTTCTGCTTTAACATTGTCAATTCCAAGGGCTTTTTTGTTTTTAATTTATGGATTGTCTCGAATACGTCAACCTCATCTGTCTGGGTAAGGTAAAATGAGTTTGACGTATTATTGTAGATATTTTCGGTTGCTAAAAGTTCACCAGTTTGAATTATTCCATTGGCAAGCTCTTCCCCAATTTCAGTGAAGCATTATAAATACACCACAGGTAATGACGACCCCCTTTATCCCGGAAGGCTCTAGAAGAGCCTTGTGTGGGAGGGGGCTACACATTTAGAGACAAGGGACACACACCCAATATCCGTGTATAGTGAAAAAATCCCTCTCACAGTATTTTCCACTGCCACGACCGGGGATCGAACCCGGAACTTTTGGGTGAGAGGCAAGTGCGCTCACCTCTCGACCATCAGTCATACATAAGTTTGATAATATTGGATTAATAAAGCTGAAATAAAAAAAAATTAACTCTAATCGTTTCAACCCTTTACTGGGGGTGAACATAGAATGACCTCCCAAAAAATACGATTTTTCCTAAATTTTACTATAAATTGATGGGGTAAAAATGTGGAAATGTTACTAATATTTTTATCAAATTATCAGTAATAAAGGATATACACCCTTAAAAAATAGTTTAAATCGCGTTTAAAGGGCGAATAGCGCACAATTTCGTTTTTAAAAGAATGTTCTTGGCTACCAAAGGGGTGAAAATCATTTTTTAGCTCCATAGAGTTTGTATCTAATTTCTGTATTGTTGTTTCCAGGGAATTTTCAACATTTTATTTCATTCCTGGTCAATTTTGCGAAAGGGTTAAATGTGTCCTTATAAACAATTTTTTAGAACAAAAGATATTTACGCTGTTTCTATTAGTTTTTAAGAAAAATATAAAGATTAAGGAAGTGTTTAGAACATGTTTTTGCATAAGAATACATAATTTGAAAATATTAGTCCTAAACCCTTTCGTTCTGTCCTCGAATATTGTTACATGGCCTATGTCCATTTAACAGTTTTATATAAAAACTAGTGTTTTGGTTATATTTAGCACGATCTGTATAACATTTTTGATTCAGGTTTTGTAAGTGAAACTGTTTTCAACTAACAGAATTTTACTTGTATAACTGCTAAACCATTTCACACTGTTTTATGTACTTATTTTTATATCTTAGGAACTCAAGTCATGTTTTTCTACACTATTATGTATTTCCGTTCTATACAGCATCCCAGGAAACAATTAACAATTTGTCTACAAAACATTTATTTACATCAGATACCTATATTTCAATTTTTATATTCTTATTTACTATGTAAGTACATATGGTTATTTTCATTACCTTTTCTCATTCTATATATAGTATATCCTATAAGATGTAATATATTTACTGAGTTATCACAATACGTTTTTAATATTTATTTGCAGCTGTTCATATTGTTGGTTATGTACAAAATAGAAATTACAAACTGGGGCGAAGGCAAATCAGCTGTGGTAAGGAAGTAATAAAAACTATTATTATAGATTCCTTTTATCGATCATATGCCACTATTTTAGTTTTGGCTAAAGGGACTTGTAGAATTGCGACCTGCAAGTTGTTGCGCTTAACTCACCTATTGACAGTTGGCCATACCTGTACTATTTTTATATTTTATAGTTTTCAATTTAATTAGGGAATTAGATTTCTCAAGTTTATTCGGTAGCATTATTTTCCAGTAAGTAGGGCAAAAAAGTTTACCTTATCAGTAAAACTCACCAGGAAATCATTTGCTTGCAGCCTTTGTACTAATTCGAACGTATATAAATTTTAACTGTGGATTTCAGTAATTAATATTACATTTTTTATATCCACGTTAGCAACAACATACAGGTAATTTCATTTATTACTCATTTAAAATTTAGTTAATCTTCAATTTTTGTCTTTGATGTAATTTCAATTATTTTTAAAATAAATTTAAATTCAAGGGCAATTCTTTTTAATTTAATAAGTAGTTAAAATACTATATGTACCACATGGTTTTAAAATATTTTTTTCCTTTCTTTTTCATTTTTTTTTTTTTGCAATTTATAGTTTTTATGAAATCAGCTTAGATGCTTATTTTTGTATATACTTATATACTTAGATATTTAAATTCTTAAATACATATATATTTCTATATATTTATATGTACTTATATGTTTATGCACATATATACTTATACTCTTCTGTATAAGTTTCCGCATAGCTTCTACATTCCTGCATAGCTTTTGCACAGCTTATCTTTCATATAGATAAAATTTAACTTTTAATAAACCACATAGTTGGTTAATTTTCCTACAACTTTCACTCCATTTCATTAAGAGACGTAAATTGCCAAGGAAACTTTAGAATCCATTCTCGCAACAAGAGACTATTGTGGGCCTGGATTGCTGTTCCAGAACCAGTCACCTCAACAATAGTCAATCTAGGATCCTGGTATAAATTAGTCTCTATTTCTCGAATAACCAGTCTACTATAAATCAAACTGAAATTGTTAGTAAGAGAAATAAAATGATAGTTTAAAATGAATGTTAAAATATATTACACGAATAATAGATAGAAATTTAAAAATATATATATATATATATATATATATAGTTGCCAGAGCCGCAAATCTTACTATTTTCTCACTTTCATATATTTACCTCTACTACCTAATATAATTCAATGTAGCTAAAATATTATGTTTAATAACAAGTCGCTTTCAACATTCAACAATGGCGGAAGAATAGGTTATGATTGCACATCTTATGTGTCATGTATTTTTTACTGTTTCCGTCAAAAGCTGTGCAAGGAAGTTAAAGTTTTCAAATTTTGGGGCCTCATAATCATGAAAGAATACCTATAACACCCAAATAAACAATAAATTATTTTCTTGTATTCTTCTTCTTCTTGTTGTTGTATTTTCTTATATTTACCCTAATTAAGAATAGTTCCGTTAATCACCTTGGTCGGTTTGGTTACAATTTTTGTGTTCCGTAAATGTCTAATTCCCGAAATTAATTTGACTAACGGAACGTGGTTCCTGAAAAATTGGTACGGTCGTGAGCAAAAAAAATAGGACGTCTTATAACGGTATTTTGCTAAAATCTAGTTGTGTACATATAACTTTAATTTTTGTGACATTGTCAGTTAGTTGTCATAATTTATTGTAAGTGTGCAAAAAACTAATATGCCTCATATAAGAGATTTAGTTAAATCTGGAGTTATTGCTCAAGCAGAAGATGGATGTTCAATGAGACAAATTGCACTGCGTTATAATATTGACAAAAATTCGGTGTGTAACATTTTAAGAAAATGGAGAATAAACGGTACGATTAGTAGAACTCCTGGATCAGGGCGACGAAGGATATCAACTCAACAACAAGATTTGCAATTGGTAAATGCTTTAGTAGAAAATCCATTTTACTCAGTTATTCAGGCTGCTGAAGAAACGAATTTTCCTGGATCGAGTAGTACTGGTCGCCGGCGAGTAAGAGAATAGGAGCTACGTTGTCATGCAGCAGCAAAGAAATACTTACTTAAAGCTGAACATAAAGAAGCTCGAGTAGGATTTGCGCTTGAATTTTTAACACATGATGTAAATTTTTGGAACAATGTAATCTTTACAGACGAGAAAACTTTCCAGTCAACACACAGAGGTCGTATTCGTGTTTACCGCCCTCCGAATACTCGATTCGATGAGAAATATATATCTAACAATGATAAAAGTGGTAGATTTTCCGTCAATATGTGGGCTTAGATGTCGGCACGTGATCTTGGTGTTTTGTGACATATTGAGGAACGATTTAATAGTGAAACGTATATTAGGATTTTAGACAATATTATGCTCCCTTCTGTGTCACAATTATTTCCCAATAATGAGTTCATATTTCAACAAGACAATTGTTCTGTTCATACTGCTTATACGTAACTAACTGGTTTCAAGATAACAACATCAATGTTCTTAACTGGCCCAGTCATAGTCCAGATCTTAACTCTGTGGAGGAAGTATGGGGGTTACTCGTAAGAAGTATCCAAAAACGAAATGTGAGACCACGGAATGCCGAAGAATTTCTGGAAATAGTAAATAATCCATGGGAAAATATTATTACTAATGATTATTGTATAAGGTTATTTAATTCTATGCCAAACAGACTTATATAAGTTATAAATAGAAATGGTGCAATAACGAAATATTAATAGTTAGTTTCTTGTTAAGTAGGATATCGTTAGTCCTTTGATCTGGGATTTCTACTAATCATACCGTTTATTCTCCACTTTCGCAGTGCAATTTGTCTCATTAACCATCCATCATTTACAATAGCAATAACTACAACATTAAAATAAAAAATAAATTAAAAGTGATATCTGTTTTATTTCGGCTACTCATTACATATTCAAATAGAGAGAGATTTACATTAGAAAAAAAAAGTTTTCCTATTTTTTCTGCTCACGAGAGTAAATTATTTGCTACCAAAATGACCAATGTATTTGAGTCGGTGAATGCGGTGGTAAATGGGTGGGAGTCTGTCAAAAGTAAGATGTCAAATTATGCATGAGTGTGCTTACGAGATAAACAAAGATTTGTGGACATAAAAAGATTTAAGTGTTTAAATTTAGGTTATCTTCTTCCACGTTTATGGCCTTTACCTACCCTATAATATAGTTTGTTATAAAATTTAGGTTATGCTGTTCTATGAACTACTGAGGACACGTCAAACCCTCCATTTGTTTGTTACTTTGCGTCCCGTTAAATAACCATAATCGGGCTTACCAAACGAAAACCGCTGTCAAATTTTCAGTTACCGGTTCGGTTATTGAAGTTTTTTAACGGAAAATATCCCAAATATTCCTTCCGATTTGATAGGTGGATTAATTTTAAGTTGTCTCTGACAATAGCTTGACATTTTATAGTTGGAAATAATAAAATGTCATCTAGCGTCATATAAATGGATGTTGTGAATAAAACATTGCTGATATCTCTTAAGCAGGATATTAAAACGATAAATGAAGTAATTGAAAATATATCTCATATAACTGGGGAAAGCAATGAAATAAGATCATGGTTATTTCCTTCCAAGCCACACCAATTTGTTAACGAGTTATTGTACCATGAAGTGATGTCCGGAAATAATATGAAAAGATATATAGAATTAATTATAGATAGGCTATATGTTGGAATGCGATTGATTTTAATTTACGTTAATGCCAATTCCAAAGAAGTTAGGGAGAATCAATTTGTTCACAAATCTAAACATTTAACACTTGGTTTTACTCTCCAAAATCTATGGGAAACTGTCTCAGTTAACTTTATTCAAAAAAAGAGGAATGATCCGAATAAGGAAGTGACACCAAAGGAGGATAGCACCACAGTCAATAATATTAATATTAGCAAAGAAACACAAACTGACAACATTGTTCTTAATAAATGTGATAGTTGTTCTTCGGCTATGTTATGTATGAAAAATTTATTACACACTTTGGGAAATGAAAAATTTAGGAAAAAGTGTTCTGAAGAAATGGTGTGCCCTCAAATTTATGATATAACCCAATTTGGATGTATGTTGCAAGCTACTGTTACTATAAGAAGAGGTGTAAATACTCTTCTCGAAAAATTATTAGTCGAAGAACAAGAAAACGATTTACTTCGAACCGAAAATCAGAAGTTAAAATCGGACGTTACCAGCATATCTGAAAAAATTACTTTATTAGAAAAAGAGATAGATACATTTAAAGAACAATCAGAAAGAGACGCCATAAAATTGAGACATCTATCAAATCAAAAGGAATATTTAACTGAAGCAAAAACAAAAAATGAATTTCAAGTAGAAATGCTAAAAGAAGTTATAAATAACTTAAACTTTTCTCTGAAAACTTACAGGCAAAATATATTATTACTAACCCAAGAAAAAAATAGGAATAACGAAGACTATTGTGTCATTTTAAAGAAACAAATATCTCTTATAAAACTAGAATCACTATTACACAAAGAATTTACTGTTATTAATAAAGAACAAACTTGTATGAAAAATTATTTGAAGCCATTAGAAAATATTACTGAAAGCATAAACGATAAATTGAATACAATTAAAAACACTTCTAGTGTTATACAAAAGAGGATTAATATTATACGTAACAATCATCAAGACACTTCAGATTTTATCATACCAAAACTTAACAAATTTAAGGAAACTGTACAGAAAAGTATCAATGAAATGATTCATAATTCAAGCAATACAAAAATCTCAAATGATCCGACATTTAAAGTAATGGGAAATCCAGTGGAAGACTTAACAAGACAAATAGAAGAAAATAACGAAAAAATTCTAGCTTTGCAAAAGGAGAATATTAAACTTAATAATATTGTCAGAAAGTTTAATTGTCTAAAGGCAAAAACCAGTTTGACTTCCGTATAGAAAAATAGCTACTTACAATATGATTTTCCTGATTTATTTTGATATTGTCTTATGTTAAATTTTGTAACCTGTTATTCCCTAAGTACAAAGTTATATTCTGAACTTTTGTGTAAATATTTAAACTCAAATCAATTTGTTTCCTCAAAAAAGAATATTTAGAACCATTTATATTTAAGAAACTTACCAACAAATCCGCTATCGCTAAGTGCATTAGCATAGTGTTTATCCTAGATGGAGTCTTTCTACGTCTTTTCACTAATAGAACTAACACTGTGATATTAGCGATTGCCGAAAACACCATAAGAACACTGTACACTATTATTGATAATCTATGGCCGTCATTAAACCGCATATTTATTGGTAAATGATGCTGAATATCTGTCTCATTGTAAGTAATGGGCCAATTCAATAAGTTCCTATGGTCCTGCACTGTTTCACTGGCGTCAACTGAATCCATCATCCTGACGAGTTTTTTTGGTTATTTTCTTAGTCAAAAAACCACGTTTTCTTAAGGGTATCTGAAACAATAAAATATAGAGTATTATAAGTTGTATAATATAATATAATAACGAAAATATTACGCAACTTATGTACGTATCGTAGGCGTATTAAAATTACCTGACAGCTCCTAGTTTTCAAATTTTAAACTTAACCAGGATTTGAAAAATTTTAAATTCTATTTAAAACACGAATTGTGCAGTAATTTGCACAGTCTGTATACAGCAAGATTATGATTTTATCATATTTTGGGTATCACTCGGGGTATATTCCTAAGTTTTGGAGCTCGAAAAGCTTGTGCTACTTTTTTTTATAAACAATTAAATTTTTTTACCGCATTTTCGAGCCTAAACTGTAAATAATTCCGTTTCAATAAGTCGGATCGAGGCAAACTAAAAACCAGTCTCTTCGTAATAAAATTGCCAATAAATCCTCGTTGGTTTCAAGTCTCTGAAGTGCGTACATAACTTACAAAACTGAAAAAACGAGAAAAAAACTATTTTTTTTTTCATTTTAGTGCCCAAGACCGTCAACTAGACCAATTTGCATCGAACTCTCAGAAAATATACTTTTTGATGTAATAAAAATATCCTGAAAAGTTGACGTCAAACTATTGAATCCATTGACCAAAATTGCATTTGTTATCTAAAATTTGAAATGCCCGCCAGTTTATGCCATTAAGTCCAAAATGAAAAGTTATAAAATGTAGATTCCGATGCCAGCTTTCGAATGCAATTAAAAATATTTTTTTTAAATATAATTTTGGTTACTGTTTTTACATTTTCTGTAACTCAAATAACAATTGCATTTTTTGGCCATTTAAAAAAAAAATAATTTTTTTTTATCAGGTCTGGTAGAAAATTTTGGTACCTTTAATATATAAAAAAAGAAAGTTCATTTTTGTTTAGGTGAATTCGAGATAATATTTTTAGTCGCAAACTCCTCTATAAAATCCTTATTAGGAGCTCTCTTGCCAGCCGTCACACACCACCTGCAGACTGCAGTTTCGAGCTGTTGGCTCTCGTCAGTGCAAGAGACCTCTTTTAAGTAGGATCAGTCTTTCGGCCGGTGTTTGTTGCAATCGAAGCATTCGTGTTTTGATGGTAATATGCAATTATTACACTTAACGCGCCAGGCTTGTAACTTGTAATAATAGCCCGGAGAGTAGTTGTTGGTTGCAGTCTGGTTACGTTCCTTATAGCTAAAATAAACATTTTATAGAGGAGTTTGCGACTAAAAATATTATGTTTTAATATTCCGCCCTCTAAAAGCACATTTGAACGAATTCGAGATATTTAACTTTCTGCATTTTGGCCAATTGTTAATTAACAAATGCATATTTTGAGCTAAAATTTGGATTGTGTCATTTTGAAACCTATTTATTTGATGTCATAAATTCAAATTTTTTTTAAGTTTTATAGAAACTTATTTACAACCATCATGATGTAAGTATTGTTAATTGAGCTAAAAAGTGATTTAGTTGCAAAATGCAATAACTTCCTTGTTTCTTAAAATTCGGAGGACTTTTTTTAAAGTTTTTTTTCCTAGCAATACGATGAAAAACTTAGTTTTTTGTTTGTTTTTTTTTTTATTTAAAATTTGTTATTATTTTTTAATTTTTGTTCATAGAGCTTAGTAGTCGTTGTTTGATAACATACAGAGGACTTTTTTTTAAATATGTTATTTTTTTTCCTCGCAGTGCGATTACCAACTTAGTTTTTTGTTAATAATGAAAGTGAATATTTTTTATTTCCAAATTCATGTTTTTTTTTTATTAGCCTTTACTCGAGTTCGAGTATAATAAAATGTTACAGTTGATAGATTGTGTGTAATAAAAAACAAGTAAAAGGTGTAGTCTATTGTAATTCCCATTCATCTACGGTGCACACGACTATGTCTATAGAGGCCAATTCGGGAGAGCACATGTCGACCGCAGTCAGGACAAACATAGACCTGGTTAGGTCTTGGATTCGGCCTTCTTGCAGCAACATTTCCTTGATAGCTGGCCACAACCCCTCGCCATTCGGTTCTGTCCGCTGCCAGTTGTTCCCATTGCTCGTCTGGAATACCGCAGGATTTTAGATTTTCATGGAGAACGTCTTTGAACCTCTTTCGTTGACCGCCACGCCTTCTTCTACCGCTTAGCAATTCACCATAAAGTGTACATTTAGGAAGGCGGTTATCATGCATACGATGAACGTGACCTGCCCATCTTAGGCGTGCTCTTGAAATACGCGCCTCAATTGGAAGGCTGTTTGCTCCCCTGAGTACTTCCACGTTTGATATGTGATGGAACCAACGGATTTTCATCATACTTCTGAGGTGTCTTTGCTGAAAACGTTCTAATTCTTTCACATGACGACGGTAAGTGACCCAGCTTTCACATCCATATAGCAGTGTTGGAATGACAACTGCTCTGTAGACAGCCATTTTCGTTGACAAAGCAAGGTCGTAGTTGCCAAATACTCTCTCTCTAAGTCTGAGACCTATTCCTCTGACTGTCAGTTTGTTGTCAACAATAATTGTTAGAGCAGTGGTAAACAAATTAAAAAGTAGGGGTGCCAGGACACGTCCCTGCCTAACTCCAGTGAGGGGTTTGGAAAGGTTCGGTTGCCTCATTATTATGCATAACCGGGGCGTTGTTGTTTGTATGTAGACTGCGATATGTACACATGTACCAACGATTCCTAACGTATAAACCTGTATAAAAATCTTTTTTTACTATTTTTCTATATAAATATGAATACTTAGATTAAAATTATATTGTCTTCTAAATATAACATTTTAAGTTTTATTTAAAAAAGAAAATAGTAAATATTTTAATATAAATAAAGGCGAGGATTAATAATATGTTAAAAACATTTTATTATTGAAAAATGAACATTTTTATTCTTATAAATGTACAAAATCGTAATGGAATGGGATGGAACTGGTGGAAATGAGAAAGAGAAAGAAAATGTAAAAATTTATCCTCATTTATAAGCAACTATTCTCTCCGCAGGTACAGTGTATACGAGCATAATTGAAACTGTATAAAAACTAAAAACCGGCAAAAACAGTTGGCATCTCTTGTGCATGGACGGAGGTAAATAGAAATGCTTGTCACAAGAATATGTTAAACTTTTTTGAAATTTGTATTCATTTTTATTGTTTTTTGTTTATTAGATACTTATGTTCATTTCGCCAATAACATATTTTTAAGGTATTATATCAGTTTTAGATATAAAGTTTAAATATTTAAATTTATTAATTATGTATTATAATAGGTATTTATGCACTGCACTGGAAAACCATTAAAACACACTGACAACACATCTCACAAGTCCACATTGACTGTTTAACAGTCGGCATCTCTTTATCTCTTAATATGTATTGGTAGAAAGCTCGCACCACAAAATTCCTCTGAAAATTGAAGTCTGTGGGGGTTTTGATAGTAAAATATGCGTTCAGTTTTATTTGATAGCTTATAATTAACTATTTCTATGTGTACAGTTGGACAAAAATTGGCCTGGAAGAAAGAGCGCTATTCAAAATTTTCGAGATATTGATACTTAACGATTGTTGCAAGTAAAGTAAATATTTTGGCACAAAAATTATCGAAAAGTCTGTAGCCGTTGCTCTAAAAAAAAAAATAGTAATAATTAAAGAAAAAGCATTGACGCTTATGGCAATTTAAAACTTTGAACGTCTGTATCTCGCTTCGAGAACTTTAACAAATCGTAATTTTTCGTTGTATTTTAGCGTTCCACAACCAATATTTCGAAAACGAGCACTTAAATCGAAAAATACCTCTCTTCCAATATTGCCGACCAGAGTTTACTGCTTACAACGGTATAACTATAATTTTTGAACGTAAGATAGCTTAGGAAAATTAATAAATGTAAACCAATCCGTGAATTTATTTACATCGCGGCAGCCGATCGTCGTGCTACCGTCCGCGTCCCGCGCACTGCAGTTACCTATGTTCTGAGTAGACTAAATAATAATTAAATAAGCAATTTTATAGCAGCATATATATTTTTATAAATAATAATTCTTTGATTATTCTTCTGCGTTCATTATTAATCACATTAATGCCGTGCCTAAGTTGTTAGAGATTTTATTAGTTCATTTTGGATTTGACTTGTAGTTGTTATTCTATTGTTAGTTTAATCATACAAAGAATAGTTTCAGTTAGTGCTCAGGTAAGTCGAATTTTCTGAAATTATAAAATTAAATTAAAAACATAATATAGGCATCATTTTAGTGCAGTCTGCCATAAATAATTAAAAATGGATCGAAGTGGAAATTCAACATCCGAAAGTGAGATGGAGTCAACATTTCTTGTTTTACAAACAGAAAATATTTAATATGTAGAAAGTCTTCCCGTAGCTTAGTAAAAGGCTCTGAGAAAACGGTAAAAAGTCTGAGAGAAATGCTACAAATTAGAGATAGTATCTGTAAATCAAGCAACATCCAATTGCGTCAAAATATTGCTAACATTTAAAATGGGGACAAAACATGATTAATTTGGCCTAAATCATGCTACTATATTTACATTAGTAAAAAAAGTACTGAAGCGATGAGCCGAAATTTTGAAAATAAAATTCCATCGGAGGAATGTAAAGTTTACGGAACCGAACCTTCAGTTTCAGTACGAAAAGGAATATTTAATGTAAATAAGTATGTATTTTGTCAAGAGAGGAGTAATGACGGAAGTATATCACAAGTTCTGCCTGCTAATATCGAAAGTAAGATAAAAATCATGGCTCAAAACGACAGCTCTCTTATGAAACGCATTGATGAAAAATCTTGGAGGGTATTAAAAAAAAATACCGATACACAGGTTTCCTCTAACGACAATGCAGCACATACAGATCGCATTTAAATATTGTTTTATAAAAAATTGAGTACTGGGTTTGTGAAACAAAAGGGATACTTTGTTTCGTCGATATATGCTAGATATGCAGATATCGGAGGAAATTTATAAAAAAATAATTAACAAATTAAAGATACATTTCAGTGATGACCTTCAAAGTGTACAAAGGCTAATAGATCAGACACTGTATTGTCCTCGAAATGTGCATAAAAAGATGAAATTCTCCATTTGTATATAGAGACTTCCAAGGAAGATGAAAATTCAATGTTTACAGGATTCTCCGAATACTCTGTTCTATATGATATTGTTAATAATATTAAGTTAGGTATGAACAACATTCCTGACCTTGAAACATTTGGACTTAACTAATTTCAGAAAATATATTCCCGAGCGTTTCATTTGGTTCACCCCTCTTTTAATTCCCTCTGAAAACCATGAAACTACCTATATGCAAATTTTATCACTTCGTAAAAACATAATTTTTGCACATTCTCAAAACAAAATATTTCCCCCTATTAGTTATTAGATAATGGCTATTATTCTTTTACGCACCTAATACCTATATTTTGAATGAATGGACTGCCTTAACTATACTTGTAAATTATTTTTGGGTTTTTGATGAAGAGTCATCTTCCATGAAAACTACTGCTTATTCTGAAAAGTTCTTAGCCGTTCTTTGGATTAAGATTTAAAATGCAGGGTAATTGGAAATTAAAAAAATATAAAATTTTACTAAGAGTAAGTACCTTTCTGCATAATGAATATAAGAAAATCTTATATAGTTTGTTTTACCTCATAATTTTGTTAAAACTTGTGCCACCTTTTTTTAACATGTTTTACAATTTGTAGCCTTTGTAGATGTGACAATTTGAAGGTATTCATTGAAATGTATCTTTAATTTGTTAATTAATTGTTTTTTTTTTTATAAATTTCCTCCGAGATCTGTATATCTAGCATATATTTACGAAACAGACTATCCCTTTTGTTTCACAAACTCAGTACTCAATTCTTTATAAAAGAATATTTAAATGCGATCTGTATGTGCTGCATTGCTGCTGTGGATCTGTACCCTTTTTTAATACCCTCCAAGATTTTTCATCAATGTGTTTCATAAGAAAGCTGTCGTTTTGAGCCGTGATTTTTATCTTACTTTCGATATTAGTAGGCAGAACTTGTGATATACTTCCGTCATTACGCCTCTCTTGACAAAATACATACTTATTTACATCAAGTATTCCTTTTCGTACTGAAACTGAAGGTTCGGTTCCGTAAACTTTACATTCCTCCGATGGAATTTTATTTTCAAAATTTCGGCGCAGCACTTCAGTACTTTTTTTTACTAATGTAAATATAGTAGCATGATTTAGGCCAAATTAATTATGTTTTGTCCCCATTTTAAATGTTAGCAATATTTTGACGCAATTGGATGTTGCTTGATTTACAGACACTATCTGTAATTTGCAGCGTTTGTCTCAGACTTTCTAACGTTTTCTCAGAGCCTTTTATTAAGCTACGGGAAGACTTTCTACGTATTAAATATTTTCTGTTTGTAAAACAAGAAATGTCGACTCCATCTCACATCTCACTTTGGGATGTTGAACTTCTACTTCGATCCATTTTTAATTATTTATAGCAGACTGCACTAAAATGATGCCTATATTATGTTTTTAATTTAATTTTATAGTTTCAGAAAATTCGACTTACCTGAACACTAACTGAAACTATTCTTTGTATGATTAAACTAACAATAGAATAACAACTACAAGTCAAATCCGAAATGTTAGTTTTTAACACGAAAGAATTTACTTAGAACTGATAAAATCTCTAACAACTTAGGCTCGGCATTAATGTGATTAATAATATGAACGCAGAAGAATAATCAAACAATTATTATTTATAAAAATATATATGCTGCTATAAAATTGCTTATTTAATTATTATTTAGTCTAATCAGAACATAGGCAAATGCGGGACGCGGACGGTAGCTCGACGATCGGCTGCCGCGATGTAAATAAATTCACGGATTGTTTTACATTTATTCATTTTCCTAAGCTATCTTACGTTCAAAATTATAAAAGTTATACCGTTGTAAGCAGGAAACTGTAGTGGACAATATTGTAAGAGAGGTGGAATGCTAAAATACAACGAAAAATTATGATTTCTTAAGGTTCTCGAAGCGAGATACAGACGTTCAAATTTTTAAATTGCCATAAGCGTCAATGCTTTTTCTATTATTAAATATTTTTTTTAGAGCAACGGGTACAGACTTTTCGATAATTTTTGTACCAAAATATTTACTTTACTTGTAACAATCGTTCAGTATCTCGAAAATTTTGAATAACGCCCTTTCTTTCAGGCCAATTTTTGTCCAACTGTACACATAAACACAGTTAATTTTAAGCTATCAAATAAAACTGGTCGCATATTTTACTATCAAAACCCCCACAGATTGAAACATTTTGTTCAGCCGTGCTCTCTACCATATGTCCTCTGTATGTTAAAAACAAGGAAATTATTGCATTTTGCAACTATACTCCATAAATTTTTTTAAAAAATAATAACAAATTTTAAATAAAAAAAAACAAAAAACTAAGTTTTTGATCGTATTGTTAGGGAAAAAATAACATATTTAAAAAAATAGTTTTCGGAATTTTAATAAACTAGGAAGTTATTGAATTTTGCAACTAAATCACTTTTTAGCTCAATTAACAATATCTACATTATAATGCTTGTGAATAAGTTTCTATAAAACTTAAAAATATTTTTAATTTATCACATGAAATGAATAGGTTTCAAAATGATACAGTCCAAATTTTAGCTCAAAATACACATTTCTTAATGAACAGTTGGCCAAAATGCAAGAAGTTAAATTTCTCAAGTTCACCTTAACAAAAATGAACTTTCTTTTTTTAAAATTAAAGATCCCAAATTTCTCTACCAGATCTGATAAAAAAATTAAGTTTTTTTTAAAATTGCATTCGAAAGCTGCCGTCGAGATCTACATTTTGAAAAATAATTTTGAATTTAATGAGGATTTATTGGCAATTTTATTACGAAGGGACTGGTTTTTATTTTACCCCGATCCGACTTATAGAACCCGAGTTATTCACATTTTAAATTCGAAAAATGCAGTAAAAAAACTTTAATCGTTTATAAAAAGAAGTAACACAAGGTTTTCGAGGTCCAAAACTTAGGAACATACTCCGGATGATACCCAAAACAGGTTAACATCATAATCTTGCTGTATCCAGACTATACCTATCTCTTCATTTTTTTGGCCTTTATTTTACTGCACTAGGAGTAAGCATAATATGATATTTATAACTTTTATAAAAAAAAAAAAAATCTTTTGCAGTCTTAAATGTAATGAAAAATAAATACTTTTTTGTATTTGATCCCTAAAATAACTATTTTAGAGACTCATTTTTGAGTTCGTAAAATGAGTCACGGGATGTCGCTATTGCCGAATAAATCTGCAGAACATGGGTCAAAATCATAAGAAACACATACCAACCAGTGAAAAGGTAAATTTAAGCTTTAATTACATTACTAACTGTATAATAAATGCTGTGAAATGCATATATACGCATTTACTAGTAATTAAGTTTCAGGTTCGGGTTATTCAACCAAAAAAATAACCAGCGACTATAAAACTGACAATTAGGGTTTAAAATTTTTAACAGAAAATACATTTCTGTCATGTACTTAAAAGACTAAAATAGAACTAAATAATTTTTCAACTGAAATGTGTTTGAAAAGGGCTTTTAAACCTTCGCTTCATATTATGTATGCAACTCGCTCTGGTAATATCGAAGTGATTTATTTAAAATTTGACACGGAATGAAGATGATTTTAAATTGTTTTTATATGAAAAATTAACCTACTGGCACTTAATCATAAAATACTAGAATAAAGATTTGTTTTCGCTGGTAATACAAGTAAAACTATTTGTTATAAAATGTTAAGTGTTAAAAAAAGAAAAATTCCAGAAGCTCTTTTTATATTTTTATCTCAAAAAAATATCCGAATGACGAATATCTTATTTTATTATCACTACAACGTATAGAAAAAATCTATTACGTCACTTTAGAGAGCCTAAAGTCATTAGATTTATTAATCAACTACACAAGCCATCCGTCTTAAACTTTGACAGGTTAATTTATACTTTATATTATGTATGGCTTATGCTAAATATTTTAAAACGAGAATAATAGAGTGTGCATACATACTAAGCAAATGATATGATGGATGATGAAAATTCGTTTTCATGTTCTTATAGTTCAATTACTTTCTTTAGAAATCTCATAAATAGGTTATAAACATCCAATACACTAAACATGTTCACGACCCACTTTATTGTACCTATCAGGTTTATTATAATATTATACTATTTATCATAAAAACTATTTTTACTTCAATTACATCATAAGATTGAAATATTTACAGAATGTTATAAATTATGAATGCTATATTTGTATATGTCGTTATATTCATGGTTTTTGGCTATTTTCTTTTCTATCGATCAGAAAATACACCCTTTCTGGAGAATTTTTCCGCCAGAAATTAACGTTTTCCCAGGCTAGGCCGGAAAATGGGCATCAGAGATCGGCAAAAGCTTTTACTGATCTCTTTTTCGATCTATAAAGGAAAAAAAATGCTGTCAATTTATGGTATAGGTGACTTCGCTTTGTCGTTGCTATGGAAACGAATTTGTGTTAATTCTTGGGGTGGGTGTCAAATAGATGAATACACTTAACTTTTACGAATTTTCAAAAATCAATTCACAAAGCATGGAAAATATGGAATTAGATTTTGAAGCGTTACAAGTAGGAAATGAAATTCCCAAAGAAATTTTGGAAATACCCAGGAAGACGACAATCGATATTTCTTAATATATGATTTGCAGGAAACAATTACTCAGCAGGCAAATACCCCGACCTGCATTGAATTACACCTTACAAATCATGAAAGGATGGTAGCCAATATTATTTATCAATTCTCTGACCAGACATAGACCGGTTTCGAACTTATTAGTTCAATTCAAAAATACTTATTAAAGGTAAAGTGTACAAAAAAGCTGCGTCCCCAGGATCTGCCCCGGGACCGACCCCGCGACCACCGCGGGGCGGGGATCGCGAAGTCTGTCGAGACAGGCCTGGTTCGGCGAAAGCAACAAATTAAAATTAATAAAAACTCAAACTCCTTTTAAAATACAAAATCAAATTAGGTGGTAACATTACAAACAGGCTTAAAAAATAAAGCTTAACTAAACACCGAACATTAAAAAATTAAAAGGACACTCGCGAACATAAAACACTGTTAAATTTGGACATAGACGGGCTGCGCTAGGCTGGCCTAAACTGTGGCTTTACAGAATTTTTATTTAATAAATTTTCGGTTCCGTTTCAAGGCTGATGCGTAGGAAAAGTGAATTTAGAAACAGAAACGAAGGAACAACAGACAACAAAAATACACAAAAATAAAAGAAGAGGGGGACAGGAAAGAGTTAAAAGTCGATGAAAGGTATGAAATATTAGTGAAAGGTGGATAGTATTAGAGAAGGTATAGTAGATGAAATTTTGGCTAGAGTGGCTGCCGGAAGATTGGTAACGTCTGGTAAGGTAAGAGGTGTTTAATCCGAAATGGGGCTTATGCTGTCTATTTTGTGTAATGTGTCTTGTTAGCGGACTATCGCCCAGCTTGAACAAATAGAAGTTTTGAGAGATGTGCTGGACGTAGTCGGCTATCGGGGTTATGTCGTTGCAGCGTTCGTAGAGGTCTCTGAGGGAAGTGTACCTTCCGGAATTTGATATGAGGCGCATATATTTGTGTTCCAACACTTTCAGTTTTCTCATTGTCGTGGCCGGTATGCTGCACCATTGGCTGCACCACGCCGGCGCCGCGTATGTGATAGACGACCTGACCACCATCGTGTACAACAATTTCTTATTCTGTCTGTTTAGTCTGCTGCCCCTGACCATGAACGGATACAGACTCCTGGACAGGGAGTAGACCGTCCGTATGGTTATTCGTTCTCACCAGTATGCCATAGGTCATGGAACAGATAAACGATAGTGGCCAACCTGCTAGTTTTATACAAACTATAGTGAATTAAGTAGTGGTGAGAGGTAAGCGAATCCTCTCATATGGTCAATTGCTACTATACACCATAGATGTCTCCATGGAGCATAGCGGCTTGCGATTCTGCAAGTACCTGAGAGCGGCGACCTTTTAGTCCTAGGTGATAGTAACCTACTGTTATAATATACGATTTGCAGGAAACAACTACTCAGCGGGCAAATACCCCGACCTGCATTGAATTACACCTTACAAATCATGAAAGAATGGTAGCCAATATCATTTGTCAATTCCCTGACCAGACATAGACCGGTTTCGAACTTATTAGTTCTCATCAGTATGCCATAGGCCATGGAACAGAGAAACGATAGTGGCCAACCTGCTAGTTTTATACAAACTATAGAGAATTGAGTAGCGGTGAGAGGTAAGTCAATCCTCTCTATGGCCAATTGCTACTATACACCATAGATGTCTCCATGGAACATAGCGACGAATATAACAGTAGGTTACGTCCAAGGTTTGTAAAGTAAGATAGGTAGCATGGTAACTTGAACGGAATGGAGGGGTTACGATGAAGGCGGCCATCTTGCGCGTCATCGTGCCTGCTGAAACTTAATTGTACGTATGCATTTTTTGAGACGTTGCGCTTATTTGTTGAGTTATTTCGAAATATTTGTTGTTTTTGTGTTTATAATCGTGCAGTTATAGCTATTTAGTGTATAATCTAATTGACAATTACTGTTAAAGAGAAAAGACTCATAGTATATAGAAGTTTGTAACCTGTGTATTTACAGAAATAATTTTAAGGTAAACAGTTTTTATTATTTTCCGTTCATAATAATAACAAATAACAATGTTACATACAATTATTAGATGACTGGAGGAAAGGTTTGTAGTGTAGCTGTTTGCAAAAACAACTCAAAAAAGGCAAAAAGAGTGGTGAGATGTTGATGTTTTTTTCCTTCCCTAAAAAAATTACCTAATACAGGAAATAAAATTTATTTTCATATGATACAAAGAAATATTAGAAAAAACCAATGAGTGATTTTTTTCTTATTAATTGCTGTGTCTAATATGACATGATAAAACTTAATGGTCCTCTCTTGTTAAATTTTATTAATAAATTATTGTATGCACATCTAATTCTAATAAAAAATTTGCATTAATTTTTTTAATAGGTACTACATAATTGTAAAGTTTGGCCTGTGGAAACATTTATTCTACTCAGTACGTCATAAAATAAGAAATTTTTCTAAGTAACTCTTTTCGTTAGGGCGAAAATTAGTATCATGTATGTTTCTTCATCTATCTTTTAACTTATTAAATTCGCTAAGAATTCTATAAAGCAATGAAATCAAGACTGAAGTCTCGGGCAAGAAATTGCACACAAGATTAAAAGAACTTACTTCAGTTTCTTGATATAAAATGTACTTCTTTAACTGCATACATTAATTAGTTATAAATTTGATATATAGTAATGTCAATTTTAAATTCCAAGGAAAACGTTATCGATGTTAATAATCATTAATCAAAAAGGTCAATTTATTAATTTGTGCTTGTACATCAAAAAATACAAAATACGGAATTCAAATTCATAACTAATTATACTTCTATACTAATGGTTTGAATGCCAGAAATTCGAATGAGCAGGCAGAGTGACGCGTTCCCGCATTTTAAATAGTGATCTCTGATTGGTCGAAAGTTACCATGCTACCTATCTTACTTTACAAACCTTGGGTTACGTCCACCTAGGACTCAAAGGTCGCCGCTCTCAGGTACTTGCAGAATGGCAAGTCGCTATGCTCCATGGAGACATCTATGGTGTATAGTAGCAATTGGCCATAAAGAGGATTCACTTACCTCTCACCACTAATTGATACTTTGCCGGAAAAATCTAAAGTGTGATAGGACAAGGCCTACGAAGTATTTAAGAATTATTGGTGTTGAGCAAAAAACATTAAATGTGTAAGCGAAAAAGTCTTTTTGACTTATTTTGCTGCAAAATCCCAAAAATTGGTCTCGTCAAGGTTATGAAGCTTATGGTTAATGCTCAAATCGATACTGGCCATAAGAAAATGTAGACATTAGCAAGTTTTTCAAACTAATGACGTCCATAAAAAGGAGTCTACTGGTTATAAAGCGAAGAAACCTAAGATTTTGATAAAAGAACAAATTGAAACCTTTCTGAATAATGCTTCCGATAGCGAATATCTTGCACTCAATGTATGCTAGAAAGAAAAAGTAAAATAAAAACTGGTTACAATGTATTTTATTTGTATTTTAGGCGCTTTTAATTATAGGTTAACCAGGTGCATGTCACCACGAGGAACTCATCCGTATGGCGACGAATGATAACGAGGATAAGGAAAAAATGTTGATCGTCAATATCCTCAACACCAAAACTAATATTACCAGTTAATTTAATGTAAATTCAAAAAGATATTTGTAATTATATAAGAAATATTTACAACTAAGACCACCGCACACCAACCATGGACGGCTCTTCATATTTTATAACAAAAAAAGTGTTAAACCCAAGTTGTAGGAATGCATAATGTGGGAAACGCCCCCAAAAAATAGCGACCTATCTTGGATTAGAAAATCCAGACGAATTCACAGGCCACTGCTTTGTTAGTAGATGGATGCGATGACATTATAAATTTAAAAAGCCTGGGCGATGGAAATCTTCCACCGTAGCAAATAGCTACCTGGAAGATTGCATCCAAAACAAAGTCGATATACAAGCAGCATGGTCCAAAAAAAATATATGTCAAACCAATTTTGTTCATACCATAACAAAAAATGTGACAATTCCAAGCATACCAGACACATCTTCCCTTCAAATATCTAACGTTCGTAATTGTGTATTTAACATAAATATTACAAAATAATTTTACCTATAGTTAATTATTATTGTTTGTAGTTGTATTTTTCTTAGAAAATTTATTAAGAAATAATAAAAATTGAAATTTTATAATATCGTCGGTCAGAAGAATAGTTTATTTAGTTAGTTGTTTGTCGTTTTGAAAATTTAATGAAATATTGAAACGGCCAAACCGCACATACTTTCTCGCGTGACTAAAAAATGTCGAAGTTTCTGACGATTATAATACATACTTTCTAGTGTGCTCGAAAGTAAAAATAATGAAAAACTGATTTTATATCAGCGTCAGTTGAAGAAAATGGTCTCTTGCGACTCGCCCTAGAATCTGATTGGGTTGACCTGCAAAACTCCTATTTCCGGTCTTGTAACGTAAATTACTATTCCTTGTTATCGTTGACATAATGTCGTCTTTTGGAGAACATTAAAAATTTTAATCAAAGCAGTACATGGCTGAAACAGCATCTGCCCCATCTACCAATATGTACCTTAAGGAACCAAACTAATGAAATAAATACCGATCTCTATGAGACGGTAGTAAATATATCCTCAGCATTTATTTTAATATTAATATTTATTTACAAAAATTACAGAATTACGTAATAAAGTACCTTAACTAAGGACTTATAGTTATAGACTTTAATTTGTTTACCACCGCTCTAACAATTATTGTTGACAACAAACTGACAGTCAGAGGAATAGGTCTCAGATACCGTTTTGATGGCGGTCTCTTTAACATAGGGCGCTTTAGAGCTTTCACGAAAACACGCACACGATTCATTTGTGATCTCCAGTATGCGGATGACTGTGCACTTTTAGCCTCTACGCCGGAAGAGCTTCAAGAACTTTTAGATGTGCATGCCCAGAGCTATGATTCCTTGGGACTTAAAATCAACATTGGAAAGACTAAGATTATGTCAACTCCTCATCAAGTGAACCAAATAGACATTACACTTAACGGAAGTTCTCTTGAAGTAGTGGATCAGTTGGCAACGTTGTTAATGACAAAGCAAACATGGACAGCGAGATTCGCAATAGAATTAACGCTGCATCTAGAGCACTCTGGGGACTTAGAGAGAGAGTATTTGACAACCACGACCTTGCTTTGTCAACGAAAATGGCTGTCTACAGAGCAGTTGTCATTTCAACACTGCTATATGGATGTGAAAGCTGGGTCACTTACCGTCGTCATGTGAAAGAATTAGAACGTTTTCAGCAAAGACACCTCAGAAGTATGATGAAAATCCATTGGTTCCATCACATATCAAACGTGGAAGTACTCAGGAGAGCAAACAGCCTTCCAATTGAGGTGCTTATTTCAAGAGCACGCCTAAGATGGGCAGGTCACGTTCATCGTATGCATGATAACCGCCTTCCTAAATGTACACTTTATGGTGAATTGCTAAGCGGTAGAAGAAGGCGTGGCGGTCAACGAAAGAGGTTCAAAGGCGTTCTCCATGGAAATCTAAAATCCTGCGGTATTGCAGACGAGCAATGAGAACAACTTGCAGCGGACAGAACCGAATGGCGAGGGGTTGTGGCCAGCTATCAAGGAAATGTTGCTGCAAGAAGGCCGAATCCAAGACCTAACCAGGTCTATGTTTGTCCTGACTGCGGTCGACATGTGCTCTCCCGAATTGGCCTCTATAGCCATAGTCGTGTGCACCGTAGATGAATGGGAATTACAATAGACTACACCTTTTACTTGTTTTTTATTGTACACAATTTATCGACTGTAACATTTTTATACTCGGACTCGAGTAACGGCTAATAATAATAATATAGTTGAAGTAATCAGTTCCCGGCACATAAAAAACGCAACAAAAATTTTACGACCTCATTAAAGTACCATCACTCTTTTTGCCGTCTCGATCGCTTACCTTTATAGGCTTTTAATGTGCGTCGGGTCGTTTGATGACAGGCATGCCGCATGGCCGCGGCGATAATAATTATATCGTAAGGTTTTTATTGCGTTTTTTTAGTGCAGGGAAGTCCTTACTTGGACTATACCTCAGTACAATATAGGCCATTCAGTTAAGGGAAAAATGGCTATTGGCTCGCAAAAGATGAGGTGTTTCCAATTTTTTATATGTTGTATAGACTTAAACGCTAATGAAATACCCAAGTTTTCGGCCTTGAGAAATTGCCGCTTGAGCCGCCATCTTGATTTAAAGGTGCAATAAATTGATTTTTTCAAAATAACTTTCCAACTGTTGATTCCACGTCAAAAATACTTTACAATAATCTTAAAAAATACAAGATTACCTACATTTTTTATATAAACTATGTTTCATATGGAACGATTAACTCGTTCTCTATGAGACCTATGAAAGCAGCGCACTGATAAACATTCTTCCAAAAAGTCATCAAAACCCGTAATGGTTTTCTTATGATTATTTCTTTCTATTCTTTACATAATTGTGATTAATTTGTAAAGTCAAAGTAAGATCCCTTAATGGCATGTTAACTTTATCATGGTATACTTAGCAGGCTTAATTCACACATGATGTTCTGCTTTATGTCACTATTTCTTCCTCCTTTTCAGGAGGAGGTAGGCTGACGTCATCATTAACCTCTTCGCCCTCAGTGCCATCTTCTAACTTATTCTCTTCGCTTCTGATAATCTGAACTTCCATTGAAAAGATTTCCCCATCCTCGTCTTTGCTGTCGATGCGAACTTCTGGTGCATTCTCGCACGATTGACTGTTGTAACATCCACATTCAATGGAATACTACAATCCAACTTTCCTGCAGCCGCATGGTCCGCCGCATCTTTTTTTGTAAATGCATGATATGAATTTCAACAAAATGTCGATTACTAGCTGCTCTGCCATTCTTACTGGGGCAAGCTCATTGATGGCAAATGCCTAGCCTCAATCTTTCGGATTCTTGTGAATTTCATTTACAATCACAATAAAGCAAATAATAACTGCTTTTCAATCGGTCACACCAGCAATTTTAAAAGCAGTAGAAACTTCATTTCAAAGACACTTAGAGATGTGTTAATCAAAATGGGCAACATGTGGAACACTTATTATAATTTTCCCTGTTCATTCATTTGAAATAACCTCTCATTTTTATGATTATTCTTGAATTTTGTACTTATTGCTGAATAAATCGAAATGGTTACAAATAGCCATATTAGCACATTAGGCCAGCGTCAGATAGATTCACATCGTTTTAAATCGGACAAGATTTTACTGTTGGAACCAGTTCACCCCCAATTTTGGGGCAATACTGCTTTAAAATAATTTGTTTTGCAAATATCTCAGTTCTGAATGATTGAAAAAAAAAGATGGTTATCAAAGTTACAGATAAGTAAATTCTCTATGGAAATGGTTCAGACAAATTTTTATGTAGTATTAATATTCTTGGAGTTACAGGCGGGGGAAGTCAAGCACCGTATTGCATTCACTCTGTATATCGACACTTTCCTATACACTTCCACGCTTTCTACTTGCTATTATGTTTAATTGTCACTTTTTAAATTTAAGGAAATATATTTATTATCAATTTTGAAACTACAAATATCTACAACTATCGATGGTTACTACCATTATGCGTTTCCACACCATCTTGCGGCAGAACATATGCGCGTTTTTTAAAGTGACGTCCCCAATAAGCCTAATCCGTTTTTGTTTATTTGGTTAACTTACTTCTAGTTCTTTTATAATCTACTGCTAATACATTGCATTAGTTTGATTTTTTTTAAGTTGAAGGTCCAAAACGTTCCCTTGCTTCAATAAAACTGCGAGTATCGGTTTCATTATTGTCTGCATCGTCTTTGTCAAATTCAGCCTCCTTGTGTTTATCCTGTTCTAAAAAAGCTCTTACCTTATCTTCAGTTTCTTCGGCTTGATCTTAGTCATCTACATAGATTTCGACATTTGTACATGTTTGTCCTTGAGATCCAGAACAAATAATAGAGCATAGTCCATCTTTTCTACAAGTGCATGCGCCTTTGCAGAATTTTGTACACGTGCAGCTTATTGTTTTCAAAAGTTCTTGTGGAACAGCTCCGTTTTTGGTAATAATAGGAAATAGACCATTTTTTTTCAACCAACTCCAATCTTGAGGACTTTTAGTATTACCGTACCACTGCTGAATTTGACATTATTTTCTAAAGTGTTGGAGTGCAACAGACTCAGTTGGAGGTAACAATGCAAGGTTACATACGTTTTTTGCCACTAACATTTGTACCTGAATTCGTTCAAAGAATACTGTTCGGGTTCTGCTCCGTAAAGAGCTAAGATCACTCTTTGGCTTATATATAACATGAGGGTAAGAACTCATATTTTTAAAACATTCCAGATATTTTGGTAATCCTGCAGATTTTTGTAATAATTTAACGAATTTTGCTTTGCCTCGCCTAAAAAATGCAGAAGTTCTGTCACATCCACTGTATACATGGAGGAATAATATGTTATCCGCAACTTCTTTTGGGTATTTAAAAGAATAAGAATAAATTCATTCGTTCGTTTTCCCCTTGCTTGGCTTTATAAAATACATGTTTGAACAATGTGTGGATAATCCTGCCTTAAGGATTAAAAGATCAACGTATTCACCAACTATAATTGCCGAATTGTAATGAAGTGATATATCTATCGCTGAGTTAATAATAAGAGAATCAGCATCTTTGGCGGCCTGCTCAACAACTAAACCTCCAGTGGTAAGCTTTTTGCATAACAGTGAAATAAGCCGATTTTAATTTTGATCGTTTCATAGAAACTTCTCCTGTTGCTGTCACAGACTTGTCAAAATTTATAGTTGCAGAAACATTTATTTGAGCTCGTCATTGACGCCCAGCAGTTTGTGTGCTTTTATCTGATGCATCGGTAGGTTACTCGTCAAAGACAATTACGCTATTGGCTCTGAAATATTTCTAAATATCCTCTACATACCTAACTAGGATAGAACTGAATGTCTTTTGTTGACGCCACACAACTCAATGAAGTAATAACCCATCATCCACGATGTGTATCTTATTGTCAAAATTAATTTTAACAGTGATTGAGGAAAATAAATCATAAAAACTCGATTTTTTTGTTTCTCGCATTCCATCTTCATCAAAAAGTGAAAACGAATAAGAAACTGAAAGTATTGCTGCAAATCTTTATCAGATTTCTTAGCAAGTAAAGTTCCTTGGAAAAGTCTGATCGATAGCCGAGTGGGTTAAGGCGCGAGGTGGCAATCGCGATTAATCACACGGACATCGCACCACCGGGTTCGAATCCTGGCTCCGGTACTGTCACTGTCGGAGGAAATGGTTGTATGTCCGCGTTTTTTCAATGTGTAACCCCCTTCCGCACAAGCCCTGGCTTCTGGAATTGGGGGTTGTCTAATTTCTGTGGTGTTATTATTTATTATTATTATTATAATAACGTTCAGTTAACTGCAATGATATCATTGTGTATTGCATTAATTCACACATAGGAGGTAGAAGGCATAGAAGTGCATAGGAAAGTGTCGATATACAGAGTGAATGAGATACGGTGCTTGACTTTCCCCTCCTATAACTCCAAGAATATTAACACTACGTAAAAATGTGTCTAAACCATTTCGATAGAGAATTTACTGGCATAAAAATTATATTCAAACGATATTAACCCAAAATTGGGGTTGTTCCTGGAGGCGGACGAGGAGTAAAAATTAACAGGCCTAAAACGGGTCTATTTTTTTTTACATTTATTTAACATCGGTGTACTTCCGCCACTGAGGCCTATCACCGACGCCCGTAGACGAGTCTTCCTTGTGAACACGAATAAGCTCCTTGTGATTGTAAAATTTAAAAAATTTGCGCCGGAGAGCTTTGATAAAGGCCCTAGAGGAGATTCGTGCACTTATTTTCGATTGGAGAGTATCGGTTTAAGTTTAAAAAAAAAATGTATTTTCTGCACAAGGGTCAAAGGCTTCACCCTGTTGTATATGTAGTTGGAGCATTTGGTCTTTCATGAACGTTTGAAAAAACACTCTTTATTGTCTGTGTCAGAGTATTTTCCACCACCCTGTCTCTTCTTGAAATAACACACTAGTTTAAAACGAAATTAGAATATTTATTTTTTAAACACTTCACAGATTTTATTTAATACGCTTAAAATTGAAAGTAGATTGCAAAAATGTTAACTTTTCAACAACGAAAGTTTTGTCTTGGAAAAATTAAAAATTAACTCGATTTTTGATTTGAATTGAAGATTTGTATATTCACTTTTTGGCGAAGGTGCGAGTTATAATAGTTTGAAAACTCAGATGCGCGAGGGTAGAAGAGATTTGTCGTTTTTTACTTGGAGCTCCAAGGAAGAACTAGAAATCGATTGTAGAACGTGGATCGAATTTGATTTGCCAGTGATCATTGTAAGTATTTGTTCCCTCTGGGGGTACATCGGCGATCCACCCTGAAGGTGCTTGCCGCAGGTTGAATTATTAGTATTTTGTCGTGCTTTTAGCTGTCTGTTGTTAGCATGCGGTGGTATTTGACTGTGGTGGCATGTGTGTGATTGGATATGTTATGTTAATGTGTTGTTTTTATGTAGGATTAGTGGAGTTAATAACTTGTAGGTGGCATCTTTTAGCATAAACGAATCGACGCGTGCGGTCTTTTATACTATCGTTACTGTTGCGTTTGCCGTACACCGCGAGGCTCGCACAATTTTGTAAGCTGGAAAGCTACCGCCCATTACGTTCGGGCACGGTCTCAAGCTGGATAGGTCCCCGCCCAGTCAGTGCGGGCTAAAATTTGCACAATATTGCATCATAAAAGAGAAATTGATTGAATTCCGAATTGAAAATTATATTGTCGTGTAGGTCTTAAAATTAGAAATCTTCTGTTTTTTAAATGAAATCTGAATCTGCTTTACTTTGAAAGATATTTGATAAATTGTAAGGGGATTAATTTTCTGCTACACCTTTAATACAATTTTGCAGATGAGCGTTTATCATGAGGCTGCGGAAATAAATTTTGATAACATAATTTATTTGTACTGCGGTCTGTAGATTTGATATAAAATATTTGTGCAGATACGTAAATGTTGAAGGAGCGAAAGTATATATTGATGAAGAGCTGTGGAATATTGTGTAGAAAAATTAATGATAATTTATTATTTACCGAATATAATTTTAGATTGGACGAAGAATGGCTTGTAAAATTTTTATTTAAATGAATTAAATTTTTATACCGGGAGTGTGCAAAGTGTCTTATGGGTGGTTTGATAATATACAGGAGCTATAATTTTAAAGTTATTATTTTAAGAAATTTGAGCTGAAAATGGGCAAATTGAACGTTTCGATATTATTTTAGGCATCTTTAGGAATTTTCGGATTGTAGTGAATCTTTTTCGGAAAATATTTTGAAAAATTGGAATTTTTTGATAATTAAAGATATACTGACACTTTTGTTTTCTAGTTTGACAACGCGAGCTGAAAGGCGGATTTATTTGTCAAATTTTGATATTTTTTAGAGTTAAGTTTCTAATGAAACGAAGTATATACTGTAAAACTTGAAACGATCACCCGTCTAAGTACTAACCGCGCATATCGTTGCTTTACATCGCATATCGAAGTATGTACATAGTAAAAATGCATCTATACTCGCCAAAAGAGATCTATAAATGAACTGGTCCCAATCTTTTGTCCGATTTAAAACGGTATTTACGCATTCTCAACTCCCTGGCGACCAGCCTACATACAAAAAAAATGTTGGTTTATCATTCCTACATCATATGGCCGAACAAACATACACGGTATTCCATTTGAAAAATTGAGAAAATTCAAATCAAAAGTTTTAAATTGAAAAATAATTTTTGACCACTCTGTATATTTTTAGGAAGTAAAGATAATTCAAAAATATTACAGATGTTTCGTAACTGGGATTTAAAATTTCTTTTCTGAAAATGCATAATGGTGACTATTGATTTTTTCAAAATGCATTATTTCAACAACAAAATCACTCTCTCGAAATGGTTGAGAGATAGTCAATAATAATATAGGAGTGAAAGGGGTCTAGAAAGAAGCTTCTAAAAATGTACTGTTATTTATAATATTCCATTTAAAAATATGGCACTAACAGTTTTGATTCACCCTATATGTTTGAACATAATTTCCAGTTATAGACTTTTATGTAGTTTACCTGCATTTCTTTTAATTTCAAGAGTAGAACTCTACTCGAGCTATCGAAATCGGGTGCACTACTGCCCGATCCTGTATATCAAATCAATCAATCACATCAAATTTATTCGTCATCAATTAGGTTTGTACATAATATTTATAATTTTTAATTCGTGGCTATATAATAGTTTAGTATTTTATATTTAAAATTATTGTTGAAAATGCTAATATAATAGAAATAAATCATACAATATATATATAATAATGTCATATCTTATTTTAAATGTACACCTAAACACTTGAAGTGTTTGTTTTGTGCACATTTCTCAAATTAATCCTAATTACTAATTTTTATTTTACTTTGAGCAGGAGAATATAAATATTTATATGGTAAAAGTATATTTGAAAACATTAAGTGTAAACCTTAGGCGATATATTAATTTCGTAAAAATCTAAGACCTTGTTTGCAGTATGTGTATTTTAATCACACATTTGTATTCCAAAATATCTATAATTTTTTTTAAATTATCTTTTACATAAATCTTAGTTTGAATCTTGTATTTATTGTAATTAATGTTATTTTTTAAGTTTAAAGGTAATATATTATAAAACTTGGCATTATGGTAAAAAACTGACCTTTGAGAAAAGTTATTTTTAAGGAAAGGCACTAGCAAGTTTTGACTATGATGGTATCTAGTAGAATGTGCACTATGAACATATTCTGTTACTGGTGAGTTAAATTTATATAGTAAACAACGATACGCATATAAAGATCTAATATTTAATATATTTCGTTCTTTATACAAGTCTTTCGTCGAATATACTCTCCCCTTACGAAACAGAAGTGTATTTTGTGTTACTTGTAATTTTTGTAAATAATTTTTATATATAATCCTCCCCAAGCTAAAATATCGTAGTTCAAAATCGACTAAACGAGAGAATTGTATATAGTTATTAATTTTTTTTTATTCAGAATATCACAAATTAAATAGAATTTGTGTATTAATCTTTTTTTTAATTTTGATGTTAATATAATCTACATTGGCCTCCCATTTCAGATGCTGATCAATTATTATTCCAAAATATTTAATTGCGTCTGTTTTTTTAATAGTTGGACATTGACAATTTCGTTTGGTACAATTTTTATTATGTAGCTTAGTACCTAGTTTTTGTGGTTGAACAGAGCCTGTAGTGGTAAAAGATAAAAATTTTTTACTCTTATTAAGAAAGTCCCGAAGTGCCTCTAAACGCCCTCAGTTCTTTATATACGGTCTCCCACGATGTTGCTGCAAATATTATTACTGTATCATCAGCATACGAAATAATGTGAACATTTATGTTATTTATGTATGTAATATTATTTATATATACTAAGAATAAAATTGGGCCCAGTACAGTCCCCTATGGGACTCCTGAGGTAATCTGTAATGAGTCACTTTTTTCCTCTTCAATTTTGACGCATTGACTTCTTTCATTTAGATAATTTTTTAGAATTTTAGAATAACTTCTTTCTCCTATGATTTCTAATCTAGTCAAAAGTATATCGTGCGAAAACGTATCGAAAGCTTTGACTAGATCCAGAAACAGCCAGGCATTTCTTATCAGAGTCAATATTATAAATATTATATTATATTCAGTTCGACATTTTTTTCTGAATCCATATTGTGTACAATTTAAAATATCGTTTTATTCAAGGAATTCAATCAGTCGGGTTTTTACGCTTTATTCAAAAATTTTTGCTATATTATTTATAAAAATGGGCCTATAATTTGTTAACATTGTTTTCTTCCCTTGTTTGTATACCGTGGTAACTACTGATTCCTTGTATTTTAGTGGGATATTGCCACTCATAAAACTTAAATTTATAATATGAACCAAAGGTTGAAGAATATAATAATCCATCATTTGTGAAAAAAGCAACGGAACGCCGTTACCCCCAAATTCATTATTTTATGATACAACCAAAAATATTTACTCGATTTCTTTTATTATTTATAAATACTAAAAATGACACAATTTAAAGCAAAGAAATCCGAAGTTCTCAAAAAATTGTTTTACGAAAATATATTAATTTACTGGGATATAAGAGATGGCAATAAAAAAATATAAGAAAATATATCAATCATTTTTCCCTTTTTCGATCCTTATTCCCTTATAGGCCAGTCACCGTAGACACAAAAATCGCGTTAGGTTGCAAAAAATTGCACTGTTCTGATTTTTTGGTAAGCTGTTAGGATAGATACCAATAGTGTCAAACCAAGTTTGCAGCTTAGAGAAATCCGTGCTAACTGCGTTGTGCTCGAAAAACCTTGAAATTTTCGGAGTTTTTTCAGTTTTTGGCTTATACCTTCTGAAAGGTGCATCCTACGGAAAAAGTCAAATTGGAAAACTGGTTTTCAGCCCAAAAGATGAGGCCTAGGTTATTTCACAACTACAACTCATATAAATATGTCATTTTTATAACATTCTATAGGTAACTGTGCAATATCAATAACAATTTACATTGGGAGGTCCATTCCTTGAAAAATCCGATTTCCTTAAATTTTCGTTCTTTCCAGATAATAAGGGAACTATTGGCCCTACAGGGTTCCACTTAAATTAAAACAAAATAACTGCTCTACAACTTCATCTTCTGTGACTTTCCTCGTAAGATGAGTGTTTCAGCCGATATCCTGCTCGGAAAACTGCTAAAGATACAATTTCAAACTTTTTGGAAAAAATGGCCAATTTTTTAAGCGGTGTATCTCGGAACCTATTGGACCTACGGAGCTGCGGTTGCACTATAATTGTAGCAAATTTTGTCTACATTAAAAGCGTACATTGCGAAAAATTCAAGGTTTTTCGAGCACCACGCAGTCATTGTTAAAGAACACGCCAAAACCCTCGATGAACTTTTCGAAACTGTAACAAAATCCGAACATTTCACATGAAAAGCGTGCTTCAAGTAAAAATGCCGTTGGAAGATGTTTTTATATATAAATTCACATTTTCGCTCTACGGAGCGTTTTTATGCCAAAATCTTGGAAACTCATCAAGGAGCGTAATTTTAGAAAGTGTAGTAGATGTCGCTGCACGGAGATGTAATGTCGCCTCGATCACAAAATTTAGAGAGTATAACGAAAACCGACTAATTCAGAAATTTTGAAAATAAAAACCCTTTTACGAATCCACGTTATGCAGCACTGCAACTCATGCGTCGTTTTAAATATGAGGACAAGTTATCCAGTTCCTAGTCAAAGTATTTTGAAAGTTTTAGCGAAAATAGCCCTTAACGTCGAGGGTGCCCTATCATATTCTAACAGTCGATTTTCACGGGAAAATGATGGATTTTAAGCATATTTGCCCTAAACCAGTTCCTCTGTGATTCGGTGTCAGAGAAGTATAGTTACCATGTACTTAGATGTGCATGGGACCGCCTAGCCTTAACGTATGAATTTATTATTGCAGAATGTAATTCAATATCGTTGCGATTCAAGTATTTTGAAGCTCCGAAGAGCGAACTAAATTGATATTGAACTGAAAATACGTCAATAGATAGGCAAACAAGATCCTGCCAAAATTATAAACATTGAACTTTTCTTGAATCTTTTTGTGTAATCGTTAGCTATAAACCGCACATTGGATGATAGTTGGTTACATTATGACTCGTTCTGTTCCTCACTATGTGTTGTACATAGGCCAGACTATAGTTTGTCAATACATTTTTCTTGAACGTTTTTGTAAAACATAATTTTTTAAAAAGATTTAATATATATTTTTGAACTTTATATTGTCTTTTTCTTGTGTTTTCAAAATTCCTTTTCAGGTTTAAATTTAAGAAAGTGTTAGTATTTACTGTGTTAGATTTATAGTATTACGACCTCCAATTGGTACCATCAGTTAAGCAACGAACAGTAAGTATAGATTTTGTATTATTCTCCATTTTGAACCCTTCTTTGTGAACGTTTAATATCCATTTTCGAAAGTATAATAAAAGTCCTTCAGACGTGTAAAGATGGATCGTTCACATTATCACAGGTCTTTCGAAGCTGCAAACTTGGTTTTACACTACTGGTATCTATCCTAACACTATACCAAAAAATCAGAACATTGGAATTTTTTGCGACCTACGATGTTTTAAATGACTGGCCTATTAATATATCCCGTGAATTCAATTTTTTGAGGTATCATGAAATATATCATTAACTAGCTACTGTTTCATATGAAATATAAAATTAATTACACCACGTAAAGGCAAGAGAAAAATTGGGGGTTATCGAAAGATGCCACTTGCACACGACTTAGGGCGAAACGCGACTATTGCTCTTTTTCTCCAGGGTTCGATCCTCATCTGCAACAGGCATCTTAAGTATGTCTTAATATAATTTAACACCTTCCGGATAAATCACAGTTTGGATTTAGGAGTTGAGTACTGCATGTTGACTGACCTAATATTAAGTAATGTTTCACCATCAACAACGCTCGAGTACTGATACTTTTCTAGCTAAATTATACTTCAACACTATATTAATCATTTTTATCTGTCAGTTGTGTCAAATCATAAAATTTTATTATGATTCATACGAATGTTGTGGAGCAGTTCACGTAATATAAGATATAAATTTTCCAGCTTTATTTATGATATATTAATTAATTTCGCATCTAACTGAAAATGAATCACCTTAATCTGAAAATGGTTTCAGTTTTAATTAGATGTGTTGAATTAAGTTTGAGGTAAAATATGTTTATTTTTATATTTAGATTAATCATTGGCTGTAACAAGGATTAAGATGCCTCACAGTGATGAGTCTTTTCCTCGGGTAAAGCCAAAGCTGTAGGTATTTTAACAGACTAAGTTTTCAACTTTTTAATTACTTTTTGCATTTTGAAATAAAATTTAATTTAATACAAAAATGATCGTAAACTTTATTCACCGATGTGTTAAAGTTTTATTTATATAATCGGTGAACATTCTTTATGATTCTCATTGCTGTTTTTGGAAAATAATTCAATTTTTTAAGTTAAGCTGCTTACTAGCTATCTCTTGATGATGCCAGCTTGGTCGATGAAACACATTTCGGTACATTATGCAGTATTTGTGGTGTTGTAGACACTTATCTTATCGCGAGGCGAGCTCGGCTCAGACCATTACCTTGTGGGAGCCAGATTGAGACAAAAAATTTCAGTAGTAGCAAGAGGAACAACATACGACACAAAAAATGGAAAATCCAGTCAAGGAATGGGAATACCAAACAAATATACAGATAAATCTGTAGGAACATACTGAAAGCAGCAACACAGAAATGGAATGGAACCAACTGAGAAGCATCATAATAGATCCAGCAAATGAAGTAATGGAAGAAAAAAGGAAGGTAAGACTTAATTAAACAACTACAAAGAAACACCAGTAATAATAGAGAATTATACAATGAAAAACGAATGCAAGCCAGCAGAATACGTAGAAGAAAGAAAAGAGAAGCAACGAGAACAAAAGTGAGAGATATATTAGAACAGAATAATCAAAGGAGCAACAGAAAGTTATTCAAAAGCATAAAAGAAAACACAGAGATATTTAGACCAAAACTAATTTAAAAAGAAACTATGTGCAGAAAACAATGAATGTGAATACCATACAGCAGAGCCCAATATCAAAAACCCAACTTTTGAAAAGGTAGAATACGTAATTTAAAAACTTAAAAAACATAAAATGCCCGGTGTGGATGGAATCACAGCAGAGCTGGACATAAGGACTAAAGCATCATCCTAGAGAACTTAATTTTCTATCAAATCTATCAGACAAAGAAATTTTGCTTACTTTTCTCCCAGTTTTTATAATTTCCTTCCAAATAAGGTAAAATATATAAATTCTATTAGTTTATTTTAAAAAAGTCAAATATTTATTTTAATAATTAAAAAACTGAGATTCACAAGCTCATTGACATGAATGTTAGTTAAGTACTTGTAAATGGGTATATGTATGTGTATATGTGTATGTGCATATATATTTAAGTATAGTCATGATATAAACATTAAAAATATATTTATGTATGTGGGTGTGTGTATGTATAATATGATATAATAGCTATAGTACTTAATAATTGAAAAACAATTTTACTCTCTGTTGTAAGTAACTCTTCTGAATAATTTTATATTTAAATAAATATTATGAACTATTTTACTCACAGACAGTCTAGACTTTGTGAATTAATTTGTTTATCTGATGTAACACAATTTATTAGAAATATTCTACATACGGGGTGGGGTGTCCCAAAAGTCCCGGAACGGTCAAATATATCGCAAACTGCTAATCTTTTCGGAAATATTTTTTAATTAATTTAAATATTTAAAAATCTATCCAATGACACCAAAGTTGACTCCCCCACCTCCCTATGCAGGAGGAAAGGGGCAAATTTGAAAAATTAAATGGGAACCCCCATTTTTTATTGAAGAAACGGATACGGTACGGCTAAAATTACGTAAGGTTCGTCTAGAACATTTTTTTGAATTCGCTACAGATAGCGCTGTAATCGCAAAACATTTACATAAAGGTATAGTTTGATATAATCGGTTTACACCGGAAACAAGAAAATACGTGTTCAATATTTTAAAAATGAAACTACATGCAATACATCGCAGAAATGTTATTAAGGATAAATATTTTCAACAAAAATTCAGAGAAAAAACGTAATGTTTATTTGTAAAAAAGTTTGTTTGGTTCTTTGAAAAATTAAAAGGGAACACCCATTTTTTGTAAAAACATGGTGCTTATTTTAGGTGGTTCACGTAACGTGAATCACGTTGCCTCAAACCAGCGTTAATTTTTTTCGTGCTCAAATTGATAACCACCTTTTTCTTGGCAAAGTCCTAACTGAAAGTAAACTTCATCGGTAACTTTCTGCAATACCTCTGGAGTTATTTTATTTGACACATATTCTATTCTTTAGTTCCTCGAACTAGTTTCATAAACTTGGTTTATTAAGTAACCCCCGTCAATGAAGAATAGTCCAACGTTAACTGTTTGCGGGTATTGCGTATGATGCTCTTTATCCAATGGGGCTTCTCAATGGCCCAATATCTCATGTTTTGCTGGTTAACAGAGCCCATCATGTCAAACGTAGCTTCGTCGGAGAAACAAGTCCGGAATAGAAATTGGTCATTTCTGTCGCATTTTCGCGTCGTTTCCTCGCAATATTCCAGTCTGCAGTTAATCATCTCCAATAAGTTCTTGTACTAATTTCATTTTGTACGGAAAATGATTATGCAACTTTAAAACTCTCTGAACAGTAGACTTATTTGACTGAGTTTGTTGCGGTACTTTTCGGATTGAGGTGTGGGAATCATCTTCAAAACTTAACAGAATTTCCAAAGACTTCTCGTCATTTGCAGCAGTTTTAGGTCTTCCAGATCGCGACTCAACTTCGATAGATCCAGTTTGCAGAAAACGATAAACTGTACGATAAACAGTCGATTTAGAAATTTTACAATCATGAAACGTGATGACGAATAAATTCGCAACCTCTTGGTATGAACTTTCTCTATCGCCATACCCACGCATCATGAGAATGGTTATCCTTTCCCTCTCTGACAAGGACATCGTTGATTAGAAAAAAAGCACTCACAATTTATAAAATTTTCACTTAAACAAATTGAGCTCTTGTCTCCAAAAAAGTTGAGAAAGGAATAAACATTGAATAATAAAAATAATGAAACTACATGCAATACTTCGCAGAAATGTTTTTAACAGCAATTCAGGGAAAAAGAACCAAATAAACTTTTTTACAAATAAATATGTTTTTCTCTGAATTGTTGTTCTTCCAACTTTCTTGGAAGCAAAAACTCAATTTGTTCAAGTGAAAATTTTCTAAATTGTGAGTGCTTTTTTCTAATCAACGATGTCCTTGTTTATTTGTGAAAAAAATATTATTTATTAATGTATTATTTGTAAAAGTATTTATTTGTAAAAAGAAATTTGTTTTTCAAATTTGCGAAGAACGCAAATTCGAAATAAAAAATGTTGGTTCCCATTCAACTTTGGTGTCATTGGATGGGTTTTTAAAATATTGAATACGTGTTTTTTGTTTCCAGTGTAAATCGATTATTTCAAACTTACGCCTTTATGTTAATTATTTGGGATTACAGCGTCATCTGTAGCGAATTCAAAAAAATATTCCAGACGAACCTTATGTAATTTTAGCCGTACAATCCGTTTCTTCAATAAAAAATGGGGGTTCCCATTTAATTTTACAAAATTGCCCCTCCCCTCTGCAGAGGGGGGTGGGTGAGTCAACTTTGGTGTCATTGGATAGGTTTTTTAAAATATTGAACGCGTGTTTTTTTGTTATCCGAAAAGATTAAGTTTGCGATATATTTGACCGATCCTGGACTTTTGGGACACACCGTATAAAATGGGGACAAGACATTATGAATTTGGCACAAATCATGTTACTGTAGTTAGCAAAAATGTATTGAAGTGCTGCGCCGAAATTTTGAAAATAAAATTCCATCGGAGGAATGTAAAGTTTACGGAACCAAACCTTCTGTTTCAGTAGGAAAAGGAATATTTAATATAAATAAGTGTATATTTTGTCAAAAAGCACTCACTCAAAAGAGGCGTAATGACGAAAATATATCACACGTTCTGACTATTAATATTGAAAGTAAGATAAAAATGATGGCCCAAAAGGACAGCTCTCTTATGAAGCGCATTGGCGATAATGATAATTGCTATGGAAACAAAATATCGCAAAATGCTTTATAAAATCTTGGAGGGTATGAAAAAAGGGTACAGATCCATAGGTTTCCTCTAACGACAACGCAGCACATATAGATCGCATTGAAATATTGTTTTATAAAGAATTGAGTACTGGATTTGTGAAACAAAAGGGAAACTCTGCTTCGTCAATATATGCTAGATATACAGATCTCAGAGGAAATTTATCAAAGAAACAGTTAACTAACAAATCAAAGATTTTAGTGATGACCTTCAAATTATCAAGACTATGAACGCTAGATCAGATATTGTATTTTCCTCGAAATGTTCATCAAAAGATGAAACTCTCCATTCGTTTATAGAAACTTCCAAGGAAGACGATAGTCCGATATTTACAGGATATTCCGAATATTCTGTTCTGTATAATATTATTAATAATATTAAATTGGTTATGAACAACTTTGCGGAGTTTGATACATTAAAAAATTTGGACTTATTTAATTTCAGAAAATATATTACCGAGGGTTTAATTTGGCTCGCCTCCCGTTTAATTTCTTCTGGAAACCATGAAGCTACCGATACGCAAATTTTATCACTTTATAAATACATAATTTTTGCACATTCTCAAAACAAAAAATTTCCGCTCATTAGTTATTAGATAATGGCTATAATTATTTTATGCACCTAATACCTATATTTTGAATGAATAAACTTAACTATTCTTGTAAATTATTATTTGTTTTTTTTATGAAAATTCATCCTTCATAAAAACTACTGCTTATTCTGAAAAATCCTTAGCCATTCATTGGATTAAGATTTAAAATGCAGGGTGATCGGAAATTTAAAAGAATATAAAATTTTACTAAGGGTAAGTACTTTTCTGCACAATGAATATAATCAAATCATATTTTGTATTTATTTATTTATTGAGTTACAATATCCAACAGATCGAGGTCTATTTACAGGATAAGATTAGGACAAAAGCAGATATAATACAACAAAAATAAAAGAAACAGGTAAATAAGAACAACCAAACTCAAACTATGTTGTTTGTTTACCTCAGAATTTTGTTAAAAATTGTGCCACCTTTTTAAACATATTTTTTAAATTGTCAAGCAATTTTGTATACTTATGCCTTTTTAACGCCTGCATTATTGCTTTTCATTTGCAGTGATATTGTTGAAAAATCGAAAACAAAAAACAATAAAACGCAGGTTGCGGTAATTAAGTTCCGTCTTATTCACACAGGCACATAGGCAACTAGATCGCGTGAGATGCGAAAGATAAAGGAGGCAGGTCGACGACGGTCGGCTGCTGCGATGTAAATAGATCCGCGGATTGTTTTACATTTATTAATTTTCCTGTACTATCTTACGTATAAAAATTATAAAATTTATACCGTTGTAAGCAGGAAACTTTAATCGACAATATTGTAAGAGAGGTATTTTTCGATTTAAGTGCTCGTTTTCGAAATATTGGTTGTGGAACGCTAAAATACAATGAAAAATTACAATTTGTTAAGGTTCTCGACGCGAGATACAGATGTTCAAAATTTTAAATTTTCATAAGCGTCAATGCAATTTCTTTTATTTGATATTTTTTTAGAGCAACGGCTACAGACTTTTCAATAATTTTTGTGCCAAAATATTTACTTTACTTGTAACAGTCGTTCAGTATCAATATCTCGAAAATTTGGAACAGTATTCCCAGGCCAATTCTTGGCCAACTTTACACATAAACACAATTAATTATAAGCTGTCAAATAAAACCGGTCGCATATTTTACTATCAAAACCCCCACAGAGTGACACATTTTGCTCAGCCGTGCTCTCTACTATTATGTTAAAGGAACAGTAAGAGGTTATTTTTTGCTAACTAATACAAATTATAACAAGAATAATCATGAAGTATTTTTTTATGTTAAATACACAGCTTTAAGATTATGTTTACGTCATATCCGATATTTAGAATACGAACAATTTAAAAAAAAATTAAATAGTTTGACGAGCATTTATGTAATATGTTGGAGTCCAACCCTGACGTCCGACCCTGGTAGCCCTCTGACGGACATCGGCAGCATAACTAGGTGCTGACCACGACGGGGGATTCACTTCGACACACGCCTTGGTCGCCATTACATATTAATATTACAAACGTTATACATACATCATAATCCATAATAAATAGTTAGTGCACACCGCTAGTTTATTTCCCTAACATCAGAAGTGGTTCGTGAACTCAAGATGCCCCGATCAAGGAAGAGTCGCAAAAGGTCCAAGAGAAATCGTAGTTCTTCGTCATCCTCTCCCAGCACCACCGACAGCAGCACGAGTTCTTCTCGCTCTTTCTCCCGACATCGACATCAAAAATACAAAAAAAAGAATAGTACAAGGTCGTATACACCACCTTTAAATAATCACGAAACAAATTCAACAGCCTCGGTAAGTGACAATTTCAATTTTGCTGTAAATAGTACCGTAATACCTGAATTCGATCCAATGAAGGATTCTGTCACAGAGTGGTTAGATATAATTAAGCATTTTGCGAATATACATAGTTGGAGTGAATCAATAATAAAATTTCATGCACTGGGAAAATTACGAGGTACGGCTCAGTTATGGTACGAAAGCATTATTCGGCGTGAATTAGGTTGGACGCAGTATAGTTGGAAATACTGGAAAGAATTATTGGCGAAAACTTTTAGTACAAAGCGAAATATTCATGAATTGTTGACAGATCTTTTGTGCCACAGACCTAAATTTGGTGACAGCTTGTATGAATTTCACTTTAAGCATTTAGCCAAGATCGAGAATTTACATGTAAATTTCAGTGACGAGGATAAAATTTCGCTTATAATAGGGAATATAGGTGATAAAAGTATTGCATCTACTGTGGAGGCCGCTAACATAACAGACATAAATATGCTGAGCATTGAGCAATTATTTAAAAAAATAAAACGTCCAGAGTAAGAAATGATATTGTTATAAATACAAACAAACATTTATCGTTTGTTCCAAATCACAACTGTCAGGGCCGTAGTTTTAAAAATTCGACAAGCGAAAATTATATGGTCAGTTATAATAATAGTAATAATAATCCAAAGCAATTAAGTGGGAGTTGCCATTCTTGTGGGAAATCTTCGCATTTTAGAAGAGATTGTCCTTTCAGAAGAAAAATATGCAGATTGTGTAATAAACTGGGCCACATTCAAACAGTTTGCTCGCAAAATAAAGGTTTAGAAAGATCAACAGGGGTAAAAAGTAAAGATATACATTTAATAAATTCAACTGGAAAAGAAAAATTTTATAAACCCATTTTAATTAATAATAAAAATTGCACGGCTTTCATGGAATTTGGAAGCGATTGTTCCATCATACAGAAAGGAGTTGTGAATGAATTAAAAATTCCAATTAAATCTTTGGATACCGAGGTTAACCTTGTGGGATTTCTTGGCGTTGGTGCGTTAGTATATGAGTACATAGAAGCATATATTCAAATAGATGAAGCAAAATTGTTATGTAAACTCTACGTCTTGGATGATATATCCTTTACACATGACGTTCTAATTGGTCGAAATTTCTCCGAGGATGATTCTCTTGTATACAGTAGAATAGATAATTCTTTGACTTTTAAAAGTAAAGAAAATTTATATGATTTTGATTTTCACATCAATCATGGGTTAACGAATAATTTAGATAAAAATATATTACATAAATTATTGAATGAATTTAATACTTGCATGTATCAAAAAATGATACATTTAGGAAAAGTTTCTTCTGTATCGTTACAAATTTTGTTAACCTCTGAAAAACCCGTTGCATTTCGACCCTACCGAGTAGCAGAAAAAGACAAAGAGATCTTAAGAAACACGATTAAAGAACTCTTAGATGCAAACATTATTCGAAAAAGTCTATCTCCGTACGCAAGTCCAGTTATCTTAGTAGATAAAAAAGATGGAGAAAAACGTATGGATTTCAGTAGTATGAATTTTATAACTCAGCAATATGGAGTTAACATTCTGAATGAATTATTAGTACTTACATTAGAAGTCTACTGAAGAAAGTATTCGAATTTCTTAATATTTTCAAGAGCAACCACGGCTTCGTAGGGAATTCTTGACCTAGTAGTGTGAATGTCCTATTTTACCCTGAATCGGTCATTAGGCAATACATCCACAATTTTAAACGGTCCTTTGAATTTTGGCAACAATTTCTTACTCTTGTTATCGTTAGCTGGGATACTTGAAATTCTAGTTAGAACTAAATCTTCAACCTTGAAGCATGTACCTGAACGACTCTTTTTATAAGGTACACACTGCTGAAACGGTATTTCTCGGAGATGAGCTCCATATGCTGAGCATTACTACACGTTCACGATATTCTGCATTTTTCTTATTCATAATACGTTCTAATGGAGGAAGACTCCAACATGCTGAGTCCGTTACAACCATTAGAACAACTTCCAGCTGTAATTCATATGAATCAAATCAAATAATACTCCTTCCACAGTACTTTTGCGTTCGAGGACGAACCATTATCAGGATGGCCGAATGTTGGAGTCCAACCCTGACGTCCGACCCTGGTAGCCCTCTGACGGACATCGGCAGCATAACTAGGTGCTGACTACGACGGGGGATTCACTTCGACACACGCCTTGGTCGCCATTACATATTAATATTACAAACGTTATACATACATCATAATCCATAATAAATAGTTAGTGCACCCTGTTAGTTTATTTCCCTAACAAATATTAGATCACTTATATTTCTTTAAAGATAAAGGTTTTATTTCGTTCGTAACTTTCCACTTTCAACAAGTATTCTGCCAGAACAATCCATGCTATTGAAGGTATAAAATACAAATTACGTGAGAAACTTCACTAGCTTTTTGATTACTACTTTATTTCTCTATTAACAAAACAATTGTTTCGCCACATGTTATGTTTATAAGGTAACAAAATAAAAATCAAAAAAATAGTGAAGTTTCTCTTTTGCTGTCATTATGGATTGTCTAGTAATGCCCGACATATTTGTCACAAATTAATTTATTATGTTGGTTATTTTTCATACACTGGTTCTAATTCTCTAACTGGTAATCCCAGGTTCAGTGTAGTTCAATATTGTGTTCTGAGATTATTCTCAACAAAAACTGATTGTCAGATTTAATACATTTTATTTCCGTATATATGTTTATATTTATTTTTTAGTTATTAACGAAAACAAAGATTCAATTTGGAAAAGCAATTTCCTCAAGCACTTACAATTAAACTAGGGTCGACTTCCTACTTTCAAATAAGAAAGAGAAATTGAAATACTCACATAATAAAAGCAATATGTTATAGAAGCAATAACATTTAAACAAGAGAACTGTAATGTCTTGTAGAATTAAACAGTCTAACAAAGAACAAAAATTTATATAATTAAGAAATGTTAATTAAATTTAAATTATAATTTATTGCTCTGTTTACTTAAAGAACTAAGAGGTCACTGATAAGTATTCTGAACTTAAGAGTAAATTATGCAAACTGAATCATATAGCGCAAATGATATTTAAAATGTTCTTTAGCAGTTCATATACTTCCTTTGATTAAAAAAAAATGGTCTAGACAAAAATGCCGACAATATAACAGTATCAATCACCTACTACATTTACATATGTCTGATTTCTAGATAAAAGATATAGGCGATATTATCCATGTAGTCTGTATTATCGAAAAATAAGTAAATATAATTTTCGATATAAATATGAACCCGCAAAATAAAGCACGTGATCTATGAGTGAATAGTATTATTACCAATTAAATAGAAAAAAGATATTTTCTCAGGAATTAATTAAATTTCCTAATGTTAATAATTAATGAGAATTTAACTTTTTACGTTAAGTTGTTAGTTCTTGATATAGAATATGATGTAACAAGCAAGGCTTTATAGGAATCTTGTAGAAAGTAAAGGCCTCTCATTCATTCGCTCATTGCTCATTACTCATTAGCAAATAGCTGTATTTGCTGCATTGTCATTTTAATAGACCGTAATAATAGTATTTTATAAAATAGTATGTTGTTTAAGTATTTAAAAGTACTTAAGTATAGAAAAAATATCAATAAATTTTTGTTGACTATTAATTGTGATATAGAAATATAAAGTATAAAGTTTTGAAGTATCAGAAGTTATTCTGTGAGCATTTTTGAGTCGTTTCAAAAAATTGTTATGCACAGTTCTTGCAGGAAAATCTTCATTTATATTTGCTCATAGTCTTAAACAGGTGTAACTCGTGAACTGTGATCGTATGAAGGTCACTTGAAGCTCATTTTACAGATAATTTAATTCTTTTCAAAAAACCTTTAGTGTCATTATTGTTTAAAGCCAATCAAAAAATGACAATTTTTCATGTTTATCCCTTTTATCTCCATTCACTCGTTATCAAAACAATTTTGTACATACACCTACACCTATAAATTTTGATTCCCTTTAGCTTTCATTGGACACACTATATGCGTACGATCTATCGTTTTCGAGTTTTTATCGATTTTATCATGAAATAAGTGTTCTGATAGTATGCTATAAAGATGTTTAAAAATTCATATCTCTACCAATATTGATCGAATGGAAATGAAAATAAAAGTAAATTGTTCGTAATCGAATTCTCTACAACATTCATTTGAAACATTTTGCGATCCAAACCACCATTTTTGAGATTTTAGCAAAGAACGCGCGCGTTTCCGTTACGTCGCAAAACTGTCAAAATTTCAAAAAAATCTATCTCGGCTCCAATAGGTCGTATGAAGTTAAAAAAAACGGAATTGTGCGGATTTTTATTACCTATAATTTGCATGTGTACATATTTTATAGTAAAATTGATACTTTCCGAGATTTTGCGACAAACTGAATTTTTTTACCTATTTTCTTCTAAAAGTAAAACTGTACTTTTGCACTAGTGCACTAGTTTTAATTTTTATTGAACAGTATATTACATGTGTACATATTATAGAGTAAAATTGATACTTCCGAGTTTTTTGAGAAAAATCGATTTTTTTACCTATTCTATTTACCCCTATGCTCCACCGGCGTCTACGGGTGGTGACTTTTAATATATTAAAAAGTACCACAAAATAAGCCCGTTCCCAAAATTTCGGTGCGCTCTAAATTATTTCATCCAAATTTTCCCATTTTATTGGGCTATATTGCTAAGTAAATTCTGAATGGATGTGCCGAAAAAGCTGTGGTTGTTATCCATTATGTTTGTAATCAGGGGTTTGTTTAATAAATATTGTGTAATTAGCACCAAAATGGAAAATTCTGAAAGACAATATGGAAATTTCGACCGATGTTCTGCAAGAAGCCAAAGAAGCTACAACCAATCTACAAGATTGTTATAGCTGAAAAAATACAGGGTGAGTGTTAAAGAACACGCCAAAATCCTCGATGAACATTTTGAAACTGTAACAAAATCCGACTTTCGCATGAAAAGCGTATTTCACGTAAAAACGCCGTTGGAAGAGGTTTTTATACATTAAATCACATTTTCGCTCTACGGAGCATTTTTTATGCAAAAATATCAGAAACTCACCAAGGAGTGTAATTTTAGAAAGTGTAGTAAATGTCGCTGCAAAGGGACGTAATGTCTCCCCGACCACAAAATTTAGAAAGTATAACGAAAACCGGAAATTTCGAAAATAAAAACCCTTTTACGAATCCACGTTGTGCAGCACTGCAACTCATGCGTTATGTTAAATATGAGGACAAGTTATCCAGTCTCTAGTCAAAGTATTTGGAGAGTTTTAGCGAAAATAGCCCTTAGCGTTGAGGGTGACCTTTCACTTTGTAATCATCAATTTTGGCGGAAAAACTATGTATTTTCCGCGTATTTGCCTTAAACCGGTTCCTCAGTGATTCGGTGTTAGAAAAGTATAGTTACCATGTACTCAGATGTGCATGGGACCGCCTTGCCTGAACGTATAAATATATAATTGCCACAATATAATTCAAAGTCGTTGCGATTCAAGCATTTTTAAGCTCCGAGGAGCGAACTAAATTGATATTGAACTGAAAATATGTCAATAGATAATGCAAGCAAAAGTCCACCAACATTATAAATATTGAACTTTTTACTTAATCTTTTTGTGTAACTGTTAGCCATAAACCGCATATGGTAGTTGGTTTCATTATAAGTCGTTCCGTTCCTCACCATGTGTTGTACACGGGCCAGACTATAGTTGTTACTCATTTTCTTGAACGTCTTGTAAAAACATGATTTTTTAAAATATTTAATATATATATTCTTGAACTTTATATTGTCTTTTTCTTGTGTTTCAAAATTCCTTTTCAGGTTTAAATTTAAGAAAGTGTTAGTATTTACTGTGTTAGATTTATAGCTTTACGACGTCCAATTGGTACCGTCAGTGAAGCAGTTAAGCTAAAACGAACAGTAACTATAGATTTTTGTATTATTCTGTCTGAAATCAGTCGCTTCGAATCTTTCAGGTGAACATTATAATATCCACTTTAGGAAGGGTATTAAAAGTCCTTCAGACGTGAAAAGATGGATCATCCACAAGAGCAGCGCAACGAGTCAGGCGATACAGACTTCGTTACTAGTATAAGGGAAAAATTGTGTACAGGAGAGCAGTTTTCTTTGTGAAAAATCGAATATGATGACAGTAAATGGTAACATAAATATAAATAAATATATAAATAAGTGTAAGTGGATTCTTTGTTTTCTTAATGTTCTGTATAATAAAGACAATAAATAAGCTGCTTGGACTTTTTTAATATTAAAATTACTCTTCAGTAACTAAATCACTTTACCTCACTAGTGACCTAAAGTATACTTTAGCTCACTACTTTAACTCACTAGTGGCTTATGGGCCACTTTATATACCGTTAAATTCTCATCAATAAAGGTCACTTTATACGAAAGTGTTGGATAAAGTACATTTTTTATGAAGTAACTTAATAATAGAAACTGAAAATCTGCTTGAAAAAATTCCCAACAATTTATTACTTTGGTTTCTTTACTATGATTGGTGCTAATGAAAGAAAAATGGAAATAATTATTAAGAAGAATTTGAAGTTGTCACTATTCTTTATCAAGAAAGTGTAAGTCTGTTTAATTTAGCAATAGTTCAAAGATTGAAGATTCGTTATTTGTATTTTCAGTGTAATTTACGTAGTCAGATCAGTATAATATACAATATGCTATAATAATGACCACATTCTAGAAGCAAGCGATTTTGTAGCTATTATATTGAGTTAGTGAGGTCATTCTAATTTCTTATGGTAGGTTATTATACAATACGATGCAGATGTAATGAAAAACATGTTTAAATATTATTGTAAAAGGTTTTGGTATATTCAACAAATTATCATACTTTATATAGGGATCCATATTTTTCTACCAAAAGTATTTAAGCGTAAATATAGATGGTGTTGTGAGATTTTTTTTGTTTGTACATAATTCTGTAGTTCTCGTTATACCACATATTAATTATTAGTCTTAAAATTTTCTTTTGATTTATAAAAATTGTAACCCTGTTTTTAGCACTTTCTCACCACATTGCGTTGTAGGATATAATGTGAATAAGGTAGTGCACGGGAAATGTTTGAAAGTCCCGATTTATCTAGCGTGCTTTATGCAAACTAGCGAAATAGGCTTTATTCGGTTGCAGGCATGTTCGACGAAATAAGTACTGAGCAGCTTAGTGCTCCTCAACAGGCTAATGTTGTCAATAAATTGTACATTATGTAGCAGCGGCCTCTGTAAATATAAATTAATAAACACGGTTTTCTATTGCATAACATCAGTTCATCTCTTTGACACTACAAACTAACTTTTTCTAGTGTAAGACTTAATATAATAATAATAATATATTTATTGATTCTTTTGGCCAATAGTTACATTGGATAGAATATGTCAAAAGTACAAAAAAAAATACAAAAGTAATGTTTAGTACATTAAAAAAAATCTCGGAAATAAATTCGATAAAATAAGAATAAAAGTATACATTATAAAACAAGCCACATAAAAAAGGAGAACAAATATATAAATACAAACATATAAACATATAAGTAGGGACATCAGATGCACACATATAATGCACAAACAGTAGTAAAAAGCATATCGAGTACATGCCAATAACATAATAAAAATTATTAAAAATTATGTGCCATAGTTAACATATTCTTCCAAATAATAAACACTATTTTTACATAGAAACTCTTTGAGTGTTGTTTTAAATTTGTTAATAGAATGAAGTTCTTTCATGTGTATAGGTAACATATTATACAAATAACTCCCTGCACAAATGGGGGATTTTTTAAACAGAGTAAGGTTGTGCTTATCTATACATATATTTTGGCGATTGCGCGTTAGATAGGCGTGGTTATCAGGGTGGATTTTTAATTTATTTTTTGCACCATGAATATAAACAAGTAGTTTATACAGATAAATACATACTAATGGTAATATTTTACTTTTTTTGAATGTGTTCCGACAAGACTCCAGCATTTTCATGTTAAAAATTCTTAGTATCCTTTTTTGTAGAACAAAGACTCGTTGCATATCTGAGCTTTGACCCCAAACAATGATGTTGTAAGAGACTTTGGAGTAGAATAGTGCGTAATAAATATTAATCAGTGATTCTTGGTCTAGTTTACTTTTTAACATAGTAATGGCAAAGCAAGATTGTCTCAACTTACAGCACAGCTGATCAATGTGATTTGACCAATTAAGATTTTCATCTAAGGTGATTCCGAGGAAGTTCGTATTTGATTGAATTTTTAATTGTAACTGTTTATGGATATGTTTGCATTATCACCACATATTTGTTTTAACTTGGTTTTAAAATACATACACACTGTTTTTTCGTAATTTATAATAAGTCTGTTTTTGTAACACCAGACATGAAATTGCTCTAATACTAGATTAACCCTAAATAAAAGTTCTTCCAAGTTGTTTGCCGAAATCACGACAGATGTATCATCCGCATACATAAAAATTTTTCCATACGTTATAAAATTCGGTAACTCGTTAACATAAAGAAGAAAAATCAGAGGACCCAGCACACTGCCTTGCGGAGTTCCAAGGCTGGCAGTGTGTTCATCTGACAGAGACTTTTTTATTTTAACCAGCAAACGCCGATCAGTTAGGTATGAAATGATCCAGTTGTTTATGTTGCCCCGAATGCCAAATTTCTCTAATTTTTCACATATAAATGAGATGTCTAACATATCAAACGCACTAGAAAGATCAAAAAATACTCCCATAACGTAAAGATTTGAATCTAGACATTTATTAACATATTGCACAAGATCAATAGCAGCAGTCTCAGTAGAGAATTTACTTCTGAATCCATGCTGGCATTTTGTTATTAAGTTCTGTTTATCCAGGAAACAAAAAATTCTGTTAGCCATAACTTTTTCAATTATCTTAGAGAATACACTGAGCAAAGATATAGGTCTATAGTTTTTTATGTTGTTTATTTCCCCTTTTTTATATATCGGAATAATTATTGCAGTTTTTAATTTTTCCGGGAACTCGATGGATTTATTAATAATTAACGCAAAGCAAAGTGTAAATTCGTCAACACATTCTTTTATCAATGCTGTTGGTACCTCATCAAACTCAGTTGACCGTTTGTTTGACAACTCGAGTATAATATTTTTTATTTCATCGTATGTTACCGGGTTAAAAAACATTGATTTATCATTCATAACCATGCTTGTACAGTTATTAGACAAGGATGGAAAATGTACGTTTAATTTATTATTAATATCGGTTGAAAAATGTTCTGCAAAAATGTTTACCAGCTCATTTGTATCATTAATTTTACAATCATTGTAGTCTAAGACTATATTAAATTTAGTTTTTTTTCTATCTAGCGTTTTATTGACTATATTCCATAAAGTTTTCGTTTTATTCTGCGACATATCTATCATATTTTTGTTAAATTGTTGTTTTTCTATAGCTATATTCCGTATGTATAATTTTTTGTTAATTTTGTACTAAGAGTTTAAATCATCGTCTCTAATTATTTTTCGTAGTGAATTCATTTCTTTCAATTTTTGAGATTGAGTTTGAAGTGCAGGTGAAAACCTAAATTTATTGCAGGAACTGTTTTGTTTTACGTTATTATTTACTCTCCTTTTTGGAAAAGCCGTTTCAAAACTATATTCAAAAATATCCCAGAATAGGTCAAAATATGCATTTATGTTATTTATTCTGGAGTTGTCAAACAAAGTCAGATGTGCATTAGAAAAAAGAAGTTTAAAATATTCTATTGAATATTGATCTACGTTTCTACGGTAAATATCCCCTGTCTCTTCCAATGACACATCGTTTGTATTGTCACTGAGACAGGTCAGTAATTGTGCTGTGTGATCTGAAATTCCAGGTTCTATAATCTTATAGTGTACATTTTGTGAATTTGATATTAGATAATCTACTGCAGTTTGAGACATTCCTCGCTCATTGTTTTCAATTCTAGTTGGAACATTAATCATAGATTCTAGACCAAAGCTCTGCAACACGTCATGCAGTATACAGTTTTCCATATTTAATTTTAATTCTTACAATTATTTAGGTGTTTCCGCTGATACGGTTACTGTAAGGCCATGAGCAAACATCGTTTGATTGCCGTGGGAACGATGTTTGGGGAGATCATTAACATACATCAAAAATAGTAACAGGCCCAGAACATAACCCTGAGGATCTCCCATTACTATATCGTGTTACTTTGACTCCAACTTGCTTAATCTAACTTTAAATGTTCTATCCTCCATGTACCTCACTATCCATCACAAGGTATGTGCCCTCATACCTGCATGAAACATTTTTTGTTTTAATATAATCTTCTCAACAGTGTCCTATCAAATCCTTTTGATACGCCGAATAGCAGCGTCACTACATATTGATTTTTAATTCACTGGAATTAGATTCAATTCAAGCAAATTAAAAGACGTATTCAAAATATTACTAACCTTCGATGAATACTAACCTTACATAGCGTCTTATAATTTTTAGGAAGATTGGAATTTTATTTTCACCATGGAATGCCGTAGGTGAAACACACCATATTGAAACAGTTTAGTTTGTTCATTTTTCACTTATTCTCTTTCTATTTTATAAAATAAAATCTAAAAAAGTATGTGCAGTTACACAGAAACAGTTCGACAAATGCATTGTTTTTATGGCTCAAGATTAAATTAAATTTATGCAGTAAGTTTGCGGTGAAGTGTAATTTGATTTTCTAATGGCGTAAAATGTTCGAAGGATTTTATGGAAAGTAATTTTATATCTTTTCATCATTATTTTCTTAACGAGAATTCTTTGTGCGCTTTTGAAGTTTCAAAGGGTTGCCTCAATTAATGTCTATTTTATTTGGAGATGCAATCTGATTTATTGTAAGAGATATTCACGTCATCGTACAAAGTGTTTCTGTACGTCGAGAGACTTCAAAGTTGAAATAACCCAAAATGTAGAGTTTTAATTAATACCTGAGCAAACACTGAACATTTTATAGAAAATATTGCACATTTATTAAAATAATACATTACTACGATCTAAAGTTCACAAAAGCATATGAGGTCTTAAGTCTTACTACTCCTTTTAGTGAGCGAGAAACAATAAAATAAATCAGTTCTAAAGATATACAATTTATTATAGATAATATATTTACAGACAGACAAAATGTTTAAAATATTGCATAATGCAATAACTGTCTAGGATTTTAAGTTAGGGAAATATATTATTATTAATTTAAACAATTATATAAATAAGAAAACATATTATATGTAAAATAGTAATACAAAGGTAACTTAGATTTTGCACCTGCAGCTCCAGACTTCAAGTTAGAGTTTGAGTGTTTTCCAGATGATCGAGGACAATTTTCTAATATAATTTTTACAAGGCCTCCAAATCTCGGTTGTGAAAATAGTGATAAGAAGATAGGAACTTTATCAGATATAATTAAAAGTATACGGAATCGTAAAATAATCGTAATATCGTAAAACTAAAATCGTATACCAAAATAGTTGCCAAAATTGAAAGTTCAGAATATATCAAAATAACCAAAAAAAGATATACAAGATAGTTGGTGCTATCTTATACCTTGTCCAAATTGTCTACAATAAAATTACCAAAGATTAATATGAAAATTAACTTCTAAGATCGAGCATGTGTTTATTAAAAACTAAAATAATGTATTTTTCTACAAATAGTTATTTTTTATTTATTTGATTTCGTCATGATTAGAACATATTATTTATTTATCTGGCCGATAGCCGCGTTGGTTAAGGCACGAGGTGGCAATCGCGATTAATCACGCAATCATCGCGCCACCGGGTTCGAGTCCCGGCTCCGGCACTGTCGGAGGAAATGTTTGCATGTTCGCGTTTTTTCAATGTGTAACACCCTTCCGCACAAGCCTGTGGCTTCTGGAATTGGGGGTTGTCTAATTTCTGTGGTGTTTATTTATTATATTTATTTTAATTTTATTTATACTATTCAACAGGTGGTGCCATCCAGTTACAGAATAGGAGAAATATTATTATTATTAGCCGTTACTCGAGTCCGAGTATAAAAATGTTACAGTCGATAAATTGTGTACAATAAAAAACAAGTAAAAGGTGTAGTCTATTGTAATTCCCATTCATCTACGGTGCACACGACTATGGCTATAGAGGCCAATTCGGGAGAGCACATGTCGACCGCAGTCAGGACAAACATAGACCTGGTTAGGTGTTGGATTCGACCTTCTTGCAGCAACATTTCCTTGATAGCTGGCCACAACCCCTCGCCATTCGGTTCTGTCCGCTGCAAGTTGTTCATATTGCTCGTCTGCAATACCGCAGGATTTTAGATTTTCATGGAGAGCGTCTTTGAACCTCTTTCGTTGACCGCCACGCCTTCTTCTACCCCTTAGCAATTCACCATAAAGTGTACATTTAGGAAGGCGGTTATCATGCATACGATGAACGTGACCTGCCCATCTTAGGCGTGCTCTTGAAATAAGCACCTCAATTGGAAGGCTGTTTGCTCTCCTGAGTACTTCCACGTTTGATATGTGATGGAACCAACGGATATTCATCATACTTCTGAGGTGTCTTTGCTGAAAACGTTCTAATTCTTTCACATGACGACGGTAAGTGACCCAGCATTCACATCCATATAGCAGTGTTGGAATGACAACTGCTCTGTAGACAGCCATTTTCGTTGACAAAGCAAGGTCGTGGTTGTCAAATACCCCCTCTCTAAGTCCCCAGAGTGCTCTAGATGCAGCGTTAATTCTATTGCGAATCTCGCTGTCCATATTTGCTTTGTCATTAACAACGTTGCCTAAGTAATTGAACTGATCCACCACTTCAAGAGAATTTCAGTTAAGTGTAATGTCTATTTGGTTCATTTGATGAGGAGTTGACATAATCTTAGTCTTTCCAATGTTGATTTTAAGTCCCAAGGAATCATAGCTCTGGGCATACACATCTAAAAGTTCTTGAAGCTCTTCCGACGTAGAGGCTAAAAGTGCACAGTCATCCGCATACTGGAGATCACAAATGAATCGTGTGCGTGTCTTCGTGAAAGCTCTAAAGCGCCCTATGTTAAAGAGATCAAAACGGTATCTGAGACCTATTCCTCTGACTGTCAGTTTGTTGTCAACAATAATTGTTAAAGCAGTGGTAAACAAATTAAAGAATAGGGGTGCCAGGACACATCCTTGCCTAACTCCAGTGAGGGTTTGGAAAGGTTCGGTTGCCTCATTATTATACATAACCTGGGCGTTGTTGTTTGTATGTAGACTGCGACATACTTCCACAAATTTCCTAGGGATACCTAAGCGGAACATAATTTTCCAGAGCACTTCCCTGTCCACCGAGTCAAACGCCTTGGTTAAATCAATGAAGGCCATGTGGATTTCTCCTTGATATTCGAGTGCTTTTTCTTGAAGCTGTTTAAGTGTGAAGATTAGATCCGATGTGCCTCGGTTTGGTCTAAAGCCACTCTGTGTTTCAAGAAGTAACTTTTCCATAACAGGTGTTAGCCTATTTGCCATCGCTTTAGTGAGTATCTTCCCTCCAACAGCCAGGAGAGCTATACCCCTGTAATTTCCACAGTCCGCAGCGCTCCCTTTGTTTTTGAAGAGGTTGATTAAAAGTGTATCACGAAACTCCTGCGGAGCTTGACCACTTTCCCACACGACATCAAACAGTTTTTTAAGGTAGGGTATGAGCTCTGACGACACAGCTTTAAAGATCTCAGCTGGGAGTGAGTCGGCGCCGGGAGATTTGTTATTTTTTAGCTGCCCAATGGCGGTTAAGATCTTTTCCGTTGTTAGTGGTTTATCTAAGTCTTCGAAGGTGTCATATTGAGGGATAAGATTTATAATATCGTGATCGGCTTGACTTTGCTGGTTAAGAATGTTAGAGTAGTGTTCTTTCCATCGGGCTCTTATTTCCTGGTCTTCTTTGAGGAGATTTCCATTTAAATCTTTAATAGGGCACATATTTTTCCGACTGGGGCCGTACACTGCTTTTACTCCTTGAAAGAAATTCCTGTAGTCGTGTGAATCGGCGTACCTTTGAATTTCTCTGGCCTTGCTTGCCCACCACTCGTTCTTTATTCTTCTGATTTCGCGTTGCGTTTCATACTTAGATTGGGTAAAAGCTTCTGCTTTTGATGAGTCATTGGGGTGGTTGATAGCGTTTTGGAAGGCAATATGTTTGCGGTCAAGAAGTTCTTGTATAAAAGCTTCATTATCATTGAACCAGTCCTCCTGTTTTTTACTTGCTGCAGTGCCAAGAATTTCCTCACTCGCACTTTTTAAACTGTCCTTAGTTTGTGTCCAGGTAGCAGCGACATCTACAGAATTGGTTTCTTCTAGTGCACTCAAATTCTCTTGAACTTTTTGCTTTTGCTGTTCGACGGTTTGTTCGTCACGCAATTTACTAACACAGAGACGGAGTCTACGTTTTACTTTAGTTCTTCGGTGTTTGGGTCTCATAACAATTTTCATTTTAGAGACAACAGGACGATGATCGGTCCAACATTCGCTATCAATGCCTTTGTAATTTGGACGTCCTTGAGATGCTTCCTACGTACGATAACATAGTCCAGTAGATGCCAGTGACCTGATCTGGGGTGACGCCAGGTGCCTTTAAATTTATCCTTTTGACGGAAAATAGTGTTTGTTATAACTAGATCATGTTCGGCGCATTTAGTTAGGAGTAGTTGACCGTTAGCGTTCATGTTGCCCAAACCGTTCTTGCCTATGATGCCTGGCCAGGTGTCTGCATCTCTCCCTACTCTAGCGTTAAAATTGCCAAGAATAACGAGTCGTTCCGTTTTAGGTATTCTACAGAGGGTTTCTTCCAGCTGTTGATAGAAGCTTTCCTTGGTTTCGTGACTTGCATCCAGAGTGGGAGCGTAGGCGCTTATTAGATTTACCGCGTTGCGTTGAGGAGAAATATACGAACAGAAGAGAAAAGTACGAATAATCAACAGTAAACTGGAGGTGCAAGTAAAGTAGCGCATAGAAGAAATATATTTTTTTTGTTGAAACAGGCTTAAAATGTCATGAAACGTCGAGATTTTAAATTTAACGTAAAAAAAAATTCTGTCTGTCGGTCTGCCTTAACTTTTTTGTGCGCACTTTTACTCTGGAACCGTCTATGATACTGACTTGCAATTAGGTACACTTATGTTTTATAACGAAATCTGGAAATTATATTTTGATTTAATTCTGTTGAAGGGTTCGGGGATAAATGGGGTAAATAAGGGTAAATAGGTAAAGCAAGCAGGTAAGGGTCCATAATATTGTAATAATCAAAGTTGTTTATTATCCAAAAAAAAAAAAACGAAAATATAAATTTTGAAGTCTAAATTTTGACTTTTATGTTTTTATTGTGTATGTAATAAGAATAATAACAATAAACATCTTTATTGAGTTAAAGTGTATATACAATTAACAAGAGGCGAAGTTTAGCCTAGTAGCTATTCTTACACTTAACTCCCTATCTTTTTACGTTAAATTTGTTATATGAACAAGAATTCAAATTAAGAAACAGAGTATGCTGTCGAAAATATTGAACTGACAAACATCATTGTGTCATTGTGTAGAATATTTCTATCTTACATCTGCGTTTTATTATTGTTCTGTTGATTATTTACAAAATGTTTACCAAACAAGAACTAATTCATTTGATTAAATGTTATGAAAGTGGAGACGTCTCTTATCAATATACAATTGATCATTTCCACGAAAAGTCACTCAACACAGTGGTATCGCGTTAATCACTGCCCAAACTTGTAAACAAATTTAATGAAACTGGATCTGTGGTACTTAGATGTCAAAAAACTTAAGAAAAAGCATAATGAAGACGATGCAGATGAACACTTTTGGCAATAAATTAAATAATAGACAATCCGAAATTATCTTTACGGAAACGCTCACAAAGTCTGGAAGTGCGCAAAAGTCATTTGCAGAGAATTTATATGTAAAACGAAGTTCGACCGTTTAAGCCAAGATTCAGATATACACTAGAAATGGAGATGAAGAAAAGCGATTGAATTTTTGTTTATGGGTCGGTGAGAATTACCTCGTAGATAGAAGTTTTCATAGAATGATCTTTTTTACTGATAAAGCAACATTTTGTACCAATGGTCACGTGTCATCACAAACCAATCATAATTGGGGTTTTGAAAATCCAAACAAAAAGTGAATGTAGTAAGGTCTGTAGAGAATTTATTAAAAGGATGGAGAAATATGTTGAGGTTGGAGGAGGCTATGTAGAATATTTTATTTTTCCTACAAACGTTGAAGTTAATGTTAGATTATGTGATGTTAATGTTTGAACAAAATTGTAAGTTGATGCAATTGTAAAAGTCAAAATTTAGACCTCAAAATTTGTATTTAGGCTTTGTTCTCGATTATAAACAACTTTATTTTATAAACATTTATCACAAATCATAAATAAATATACTGTTCTCTTGAGACATTTTGATGTTTTCTTAATTCATTAACACCCGGTACATCTGATCCAATATTTTTATACGTTGAACTAATTTTTTCGACAAGCAGAATTTTTTTAAAGAATGACTCCCGTTTTCTCGTTTGTCAAATCCATCCGAGGACACACTGTATATATTCATAATTATATGCTGTCTTAGTATTTATATTTACAAAATTTTAATTGTAGTTTCCATTTCGATGTAAATCGCAATAGCATTTAAAATTCACATACACTTTTTTACTTCCTTTTAATAGTCAATTAAGAAAATGCAAAAATCCAACATTTCCAATTTTTTTGGAAAATTTATTTATAGACCACAACTTTTATTTTTGATGTTCAACTGTTTGTTTCTTAGCAGCATCGAATTCCTTCCAAAAAACTACGTCAAACCAGTTTTTAAATAAAAAAACATCTCAAGTACTACCGAGAAAATTGAGGATATCGCATTAACTGCGCCACCCACCCGTACATAGTGATCATTTAAATAGGTTAGACAGGAGAAGTAAAAAAATATCAGTGAAAACCTTTTCCAGTAGAAATTGTAAACTAATAAGTATTAATAACATACATTATTTATAACATAAAACTGGCTACGTTAGAATATTTCATGAATGAATAGGAATTCGGTCATACTCAACAGTTTACTGTTTGCTGAAAGATTTTTTCAAGAATATCATGACAAAAAGAAAGCACGTTTTATATTTATATAGGTATATACTATTGGTATAATAAATAAGTGCGCCTAGGGACTGGTCCAATGCTAAGAATAGATTTACGAAGCCTGACATTTTTGGAATTGATCTGAAGTGTTAAGTCTCTGTTTTATCCCTTATGTTTTTACCACCATCTTAGAATTCTGTATGAAAACTCGCCGTATACGTGCTTATTTTACGGGCCATGGAATGCTTTATAATAAATTTGTTTGCTTGGCATAACACTGCATATATAATAATAATAATAATAATAATAATAATAATAATAATAAAGCAGAAGGGGCTAACTTCCATCTATTAAGCCTTTGGTGAGTAGCGCCACCACTTACTCCAGCTAGGGGTGCAAAACCGAACCGGCAGCCCTAGTGCACCCGGGAGGGGAAAGCATCTTCCCCTCTGGTGTCGGTCGTGGGCCTGCAGGGCTAACCACCCACAGGCTCTAACCTTTGGTTCCGGCAGGCCGAAGACTGGGCCCCCACGATCGACCCCGTTCGGATAGGGGTCAAGGGCAAGGTGGTGGAGCCCAACCGGATAGACCGCCCGTTGACGACGTACGCAATGAACAAGGACGCTTTGAGTGGACAGATGAACTGAGGGATGAGCTTCTGCATTGTTATGAAAGCAGTGAGCCCGCGCGGAGGGGGTACATGGCGCGGATGCATGCTCTGTGGTGTGAGAGGCTACCAGAGCATAGCGCCTTCACGCCACAAAATCTGCGTGACTATGTATCCCACCTTCGTAGTAGGGGCTACGTGAGGGCTGCTCCTGGGCCGGTGAATGAGGTGGCCGAAGAGCCGCCACATTCACCGGTTGAGGACGTGGCTCTCCTCGTTCCGCCAATACCAGAGGGCCTCAGTACCAGAAGGGGGTTACACCGTCTGAAAACCCCCGGGCCACAAGACCTGGCCAGAGTGGACGCTGAACTTCGTACAGCGCTACCAGAAGAGGCTGACATCTGGCACATAAATTGTGCCGTGTATGCCGCTGCTCAACGCTCGTCTCAGGTGGAGAGGCGAAATACCTCTTCCCCACAGGAGAGAGCGCAGCGGCGCATACAAAAGATGGAAGCCAAGATCCAGTCGGCGAGGCAACACGCATCCCGTATCCAATGTGTGATGGACTATATGGCGGCCAACAGGCCGTTCACGCCTAAAGTGCGTCGATTAGCCGCCAACTTAAGACGCGTCCATCACACACTCAATGAGGCAGTGCTGCGAACCACCAAACAGCACTGTCTCGATAGGATACGGATGCTAGTGACTTGCAAAAAGTCATTAGTGAGGCGGGCGAGGGGGCTTGCGGAAAATAAACTGTTCCGCGAGAAGCCCTCGCGCCTTTTCCAACCGCCTCCGCGTGTTGTAGACAATCCGCCGACTGCAGATCAGGTGGAGAACTTCTGGAAAACGCTGTACGAGGAGAGGCTTCCACTCAACCGAGATTCTCCGGCCCTTGCACACTTTGAAGCCTTTTGTCAAAGGCTTCAGCAACCACAGGAAGTGTGCGAACCAATAACCCCAGAAGAGGTTCGTAGGGCTCTTGATGGCTCTAAGAACTTTGCTGCTCCAGGTCCCGATGGGATAAATAACTTTTGGTGGAAAAAGTTATCGAGCACCCACCACCATTTGGCCAGAATTTTTAATTCCTGGTTAAATGGGGAGCAGCAAATCCCTTCTTGGGTTGTTGAGGGGCGGACAGTGCTGATCCCCAAGAACGGAGATTTGTCCAACCCAAAGAATTACAGACCGATAACCTGTCTAAACGCATGTTACAAGGTGTTTACACGCATTTTGTACATGCGGGTGCTCCACGCAGTTGAACCGGTTTACGAACGGATATATGAGCAACGAGGGTCGAAGAGAGGTGTCGCTGGCTGCAAGGAGAACCTGTTGATTGACAGATGTGTCACGCAGGACTCCATGCAGTATAAGCGGAACCTCTCTATGGCCTGGATCGACTACCGCAAGGCATTCGACATGACATCGCATGAGCTCATTGTTCACTTGCTCCGATGTCTTGTGGTACCCGGTCCCGTAGTGAGATGTATTGAAGAACTGATGCCGCTCTGAAGGACTCGCTTTACCATAACATCGGGTATCGATAGAGTCCAAACAGAGTCGGTAACATTCAGAAGAGGAGTATTTCAGGGAGATTCCCTCAGCCCCCTTCTGTTTTGCATCTCACTACTGCCATTATCCGTCTCGCTCCGGAAAACCCGTGGCTACAACTGCGGTACCCCCGGCGACAGGAGGCATAAGGTCACCCATCTATTTTATATGGATGACCTTAAACTTTATGCCTCTGGAGAGAGGGATCTCCAACAGTCCCTTAGGGTGGTACAGGAGTATACGCAGGCTGTCGGTATGCAGTTCGGGTTGGACAAATGCGCACTGATCCATCTCAAGAGAGGACGATGCGGTGACTATGGAGAGGACGCGCAGCTCGTGGACGGAAGCATCTTACACCATCTAGATGCCGGAGAGTCGTACACTTACTTGGGTGTCGAGCAACGCTCCACCCAAGAAGTGAGTGTAGTGAAAAACGCTCTCCGCGGCAAGTATCAGCACCTACTCCGACAGATCTGGTCTTCAGAACTGTCGGGGAAGAACAAGGTGTCTGCTACAAATATGCTTGCCGTTCCGATCCTTCTCTACTCTTTCGGAGTAGTGAAGTGGACTAGAGAAGAGCTGCGTCAACTCGATGTAGTAACCCGCAAGAAGATGCATCTCAATAGGAGCTTGCATCCTAAATCGTCCGTTCCACGGTTATATCTCCCACGGCATCGGGGAGGCCGTGGACTCTTGAGCTTGGAGAGTCTCCATAGCAGGATGGTTCTGGAGGGAGCATGTAAGGTCATCAGGAGTTCGGATCCCCTCCTCTGCATGGTCCGAGACCATGAAAATGCAGAGGTAGGAGCTTTTCTCTTTAAGGCAGCACGCAGAGCAGCCGATGAACTTGGTCTCATCTTCGACGTCGAGCGGGTAAACCCCGACTCTGTCACCGAGTTGGAACCCGTTCGACTAAAAGCCCACATTAGAGCTGCAGAACACAACATCCTTCTGCAGCTCCATAAGGATAAGCCATTGCACGGGATCTTCTATAAAAATATAGAAGACCTCGGCTTATCCGAAAGGCTGACCTTCGCCTTCTTAAGGTCAGCTGGGCTGAAGTCTGAGACCGAGGGATTCATAATGGCTTGCCAGGATGGTGTATTTAACACTCTCGTCTATCGACGTCGTGTCATGGGTATGGAGGTCCCTGATGTCAGCTGCAGGGCCTGCCGCAGGGCGCCGGAGACGGTAATGCACTTACTGTCGGCTTGCCCGACTTACGCAGTCTCGGCCTATATTCATAGACACAACGCAGCATTACGAGTGCTTTACTATCATCTAAGGCACTCGTATGGGATAGATGAAACACCAGTGCTGCCTTACGTTCCGGGGGATATTGAGTCCGTTGTGGGGAATGAGAAGTGCCTAATTTATTGGAACACTCGTTTCCCACCGTCAGGCAAATACAAGCCAACAAGCCTGACATAGTACTCCTCGACCACCAACTCAAGACAATGTATGTCGTGGAATTCTCAGCTCCCGCTGAGAGCAACATTGTCTTGAAAGAGGAGGAAAAACGGACAAAATATCGAGATTTGCTCTTCGAACTCCGCAGGCTTTATCCAGGCCATTCTGTTAAAATAGTGGTACTGATTATAGGAGCCCTCGGTGGAATGAGACAGACGCTGCTTTCAGAACTAAAGATCATACCGGCATGCCGAGATTCGGCAGAGATCTTAGCCGGCAGAATGCAGAAGGCTGTCATCCTCGGTTCATTACGTCTACTCAGGGCACACGATTCGCGGACCCGGTAGTCACTCACCCCACGGGCGTGGGGAGTGGCTATTGGTATTACCAGCTCCCCTCTGTGAGGGTCGGAGCCACAGAGTAGGGTGACTGGTTTTTTGTAAAAATAAAAAAAAAAAAAAAAAAATAATAATAATAACTCTTTATTTGAAATACATACATGCACGTTACATACATATGTAATATCAAAAAGGAGAAAGTATCGACAAAGTCGTTTTTCAACTCCCCCATGAAAGAAAAGATACAAAAATCACAAATACCGTATACAACATAATCAGATATACTTATTAACTAAAATTAATCTTGTACTAAAAGATATAAATTCAGAAGGTAATAAAAATTTATAAGTGTAAACAAAAGACACACTATTAAAACTTTACATAAAAGAAAATTAAATTATACAAAGAGTATACACGTATACATACACAGACACATAGATACACACATATATATTCATGACTCCTGTCTCATCAGAAGTTCTTTTTTAAGATTTTTTTTAAATTGATTGACAGAACACGAAGAATTTATCACGTTATGATATTTATGTAATAAAGTTGGTGCAGTATATGACATAGAACTTTGGAATTTTGTAGTTTTGTGCTTAGGTACAGAGTATCTATTTACATATCTTAGATTGACATCATGAACGGTGGACCTAAGTTCAAGAAGCTCAGACAAATATATTGGTGCATTATTTACAATAACTTTATATAGAAGTGAACCATACAATAGAGTAAATCTAGATTCAATTTTTAAAATCGAGTTGGTTTTATAATGAGGAGTTACATGATCTCTTTTATTTATATTATAAGAAAATCTTAAGCAGCTATTTTGTACAATTTGTATTTTGTTCTTGAATTGTTTAGTTAGAAAACTATAATACACACTACTGGAGTAGTCAAAATGGCTCAGAATTAACGATTCAACTAGGGTACATTTGGTTTTACTAGGCAAGATATGTTTATATTTATAAAGATACTTAATTTTAGAATAAGCTATCTTACATTTCGATGTTACATGTTTTTCAAAAGTGAGATTTTCATCAAAGGTTACACCAAGGTTTTTTGCATCATTACTAAAACTGATTACATTTCCATTTAAAACTATATCACAGGTCACGTTGAACTTGACTCTCGCACATAAGGTGGAACTGCCTACGCACAAGACCTTTGTTTTAGAGGGGTTAATTACCATACCATGATTTTTTGAATATTCTGAGATGGATATTAAATTTTCATTTATTTTTTGCACTGCATCATTAGGAGATTGGGTATCACACGGCAATAAAAGTTGGACATCATCTGCATACATATGCATTTTACAGTTGGCTGTTAGCACTGTTGGAAGGTCGCTAGTGTAAATGGTGAAGAGTAAGGGACCGAGGATACTTCCTTGCGGTACTCCTTTGGTGATTAATATATTATCCGAATATCTGTCATTCAACTTTACAATTTGAGAACGGTCAGAAAGGTAGCTGGTAAACCATTTTATTGCTGCTGGATGAATTTTGTAGAATTTCAATTTGGAAATAAGTAAGTCATGATTAATTACGTCAAATGCTTTACTACAGTCTATAAGTACTAAAAGTGTTGCCTGTGATTTATCAATGCTTTGAACAATATCATTGGTGACTCTCAAGAGTGAGGTTGAGATGCTGTGATTTTTTCGGAAACCAGATTGAATATTTGGCAAAATGTTGTTACTTGTAACATGGTGTATAAGTCTATGGTTCACAATTTTCTCCAGGACTTTAGATAATGGTGGTAGTACACTAATTGGTCTAAGATGTTTTAATTCATATGCATGAGATACTTTCGGTAGTGGCGTTATAACTGATTTCTTCCATATGGCAGGAATAATAGAAGTCCGAAAAGATGTATTTATGATGTAAGTTAATGTTTCTTTGCAATATGGAAATACATATCGTAGCATTTTAAGATTTATTTCATCGGAGCCAAAGGCAAAAGATTTCACTTGATTCATAAGGATATTTTCAACCTCCCTGACACTAACATCTTCTAAGCACATTTCTGTACTAACAGTGTCATCAGTGTTATTTTGATAGAAAGTTAAAATATCGTTATTAATAAATTCCGCAAGAATATTGGCAAAAAATTGGTTGATCTCATCAGGGTTATTAATTTCATCAGATATATGGTTACGCATTTTATTGTGCACGTTCCAACTTGCAAAATCATTCCATAATTTCTTAGGATTGTTTTTATATGTAGAGACATTTGTTAATATAGTTTAAGCTGTAGCACCTATTTGTTTATTTATAAATATATCAATATGTGGGTTCTAAAGAAATATTTCGATGAGAGTAGGTTTGTAAATGTATTCGTAAGTATATATTTTTCTATAAAAAAAAAAATAACAAATTTAACTGTTGTCAAAATATTTTAAACTAATTCATATTCAATGCATTTTTCATATAATTGCTTTGTTATTAGTTTAAAAATATTAGAAATAGTGGATATTTACTAAATTAAACACGTCTCATATTTATTTGTTTATTTGCCTATTGGTCTATTTATCTATTCGTCTATTGGTCTATTGGTCTATTGGTCTATTCGTGCATTCATCTATCCGTCTATTTGTGTATTTGTGTGTTTGTGTGTTTGTGTATTTGCGTATTTGCTTATTGGCTTATTTGCTTACTTGCTCAACTGCAACCAGCAGCTATATGCCCCGCCGAGCTCTGAATTACAAGTTACAAGTTTGGCGCGTTAAGTGTAATAATCGCATATTACCAACAAAACGCTAATGCTTTGATTGCAACAAACACCAGCCAAAAGACTGATCCTACTTAAGGGGGCTTTCGTGCCAGTCGTCCCATACCACTTGCAGACGACAGTTTCGAGCTATTGGCTCTCGCCAGTGCAAGGTAGGCATGTGACGAACGACACGAGGATCCCTTGACTATTTGGTACATCTCGCTATCTTTATGATAGCGACATGTAAAATAGTAAGCAGACGCCATCTAGCGGTCCAGTGTCTGTTGCAATTGAAAAATAAATAGCCTGACTGGGCTTAGCATAGTTCAAGTGTGTTTCTAGAGGGCAGAAATATAAAAACATAATATTTCAGTCGCAAGCTCCTCTATAAAATCCTTATTTTACTATAAGGAATGTAACCAGACTGCAACCAACAGCTAGTCTTCAGGCTATGTGCCCCGCCGAGCGCTGAATTACAAGTTACAAGCCTGGCGCGTTAAGTGTAATAATCGCATATTACCAACAAAACGCTAATGCTTCGATTGCAACAAACACCAGTCGAAAGACTGATCCTACTTAAAGGAGCTCTCGTGCCAGTCGTCCCATACCACTTGCGGACTGCAATTTCGAGCTGTTGGCTCTCGTCAGTGCGAGGTAGGCATGTGACGAACGACACGAGGATCCCTCGATAAAGATATCGAGATGTACCAAACGGGGGAAAACCCCGTTCCTGGTAAAACATGATTCATCAGACAAACACAGGATATTTCAAAAATCATCGTTTCTTCAGTGTTTTCTCAAAATCCACCTACAAAATTCAATTCGGTCTGCATAATCCTGAGGTTGTATTACTTGGACACGTTGATAATGCTATGAGTGTAAACTCATAACTCGCAATGTCCTCAATACTACAAAATGGGACACTCCCACATGGTTTGCGATATTGCGCGTATTAAAGTTGGATCCTCTTCTGCAAGTTCCAAAACCTCAACCTCTCTTTCAATTACCCTATTCTTATGATGTGGACCTCATTCGCTCGCATAATCATAGACGCTGGACAATATTAACAAATTTCTGTGGACAAAAATAACGTTAGGTAGGGAATTTTTGAGTATAAAGACGTTCTGCAGCAGCTGCATTTCGACGACGTGCCCCATACAACAAGTGCATATGTGCGAACTCTGGATAAATGTAATTTTCTGCCATAATGTCCAAAATCACTTTTATATACAGCGTTTTAAAATACTACACTAAACGAAAGTAAGCCAATAAAATAAATCCTAACTAAGGATACAAAGAAGTGATCCAAAATCGAAAAAGAACAGAAGCAATGACACAAAAGAACCGTGTGATTATATGTAATGAACTAACCGACATGAACTAAACTAAAGTAGATTTTTCTAATAACAGTTTGGAACATTTTGTCCCTTCTACTTTTTAAAGTGTCTTTTATTGGTTCTTGGTCCACGTTAACTGATGCTATTGGCTAAATAATTTAAATCGAAAGGTGTATTGATGTAAATTTTTATACGTATTCCAGCTAACTATGTAGATAATAAAACCGCAAAAGTAAGAATCACAAAGGTAGCCGCCGCTACTTTATCGGTGACACTCGGCGGTTTACATCTTAATTTAACACTCACTGCTTGACCAGTGTTGTCAGTTGTGTGAGATTTTCACATGGCACAGTGACAAAATTTCATGGTATATTTTAACAAATCATGGTAGTTTTGGTACTTATACGTTATTGTGTATACTTGATAAACTCGAAAGGGCAATAATTCCTTTCTATTAGTTAAGTATTTAATTTAAATTAAATTTTATTCATTAAGCATAGGTGAGAAAAAATATTTTGAAACGTAACCTACACTTTTTAAAGAAAAAAATTATTTTCTGATTTATAATGGCTCCACACTATTTGGAATACAGATTGAACAGAGTTGCGCGGCACACCGATTTGTAAAGTACTACAAAATTTCATTTAGTATTGCTCATTTAATAGGAGGGAGTAAAGGGACTGACATTCAACCTAAATTTGGCATTTGTGTCAACTTTTGCTATTAATTTTTATTACTTAAAAAATGCAGATATACAACAGAAAATAATTGTATAAATACTTTTGAAATAGTACGACAACATTGCAAGTAGTTATTCACGAATAACGGAGCATACGTGAATATCTGAATCATATCTCAACATTCCATATGGGCGACAGGCCTTTAAAGTTTTTATGACAATTAGGGAGATGTGCAGCCGGCAAAGCATACAATGGAGTTGAACTTGAACTTTCACTTCTATTCTGGAATACTTTGCCTGCCTCAATATTCCAGAAGTTCTCAACCAATTTTATTAAAAATTAATTAATTTTTTAAACATTTTTTTCTTTAAAATTATGGACTTAGGATCCTATGTTATATAAGACTTTTTTTGTTTGTCTGGTCGTTCCCCATTACCAGTTTTTTTTATGAAAATAATGGCACCCTGAATATGCGATTCTATTGTGTGTAAGCGAAAATCTGTGACGCTCTTTTTCTCGTACGGTGCGAGAACTAAGGCTGTCGCTTTGACACTCGAGCTTTATTTGGTACTCGGGCACCAGTTCAAGTCGAAAGTGGTTGAACAACACTACCCAAAAGTCGATGAGCGAGACTAAGCAGCTCAGTGAAGACACAGTTAATTCCAGTGGGTCAATTAAGGGAAGTTAGACTTTCACAAACACAACAGTAAAACGCAGAATTTCAATAATATTTGTGTATATTACTGTAATCCTATGGTTACAATCCTAAACAGAACAGAAAGCAAAATTAACACAAATTTATTTGCATATATTTAGTCAGTAGAGGGAGAGTAGCAAGCAATATAATAATATTAGCGGCAAAAGCGTATAAGCGGTAAAGTTAGCGAGTTTATATATAAAAATGGCTATTAAGCAGACAGTGTACGAATACCAGAAAATGCGAAGCAAGCAGAATTATTTACAGTGTTACAAACAAACAAGTTATAAAACAGACCGAAAACTTGGCTAGTGTTTTACGACGTTATCAGTACGTAGAAATAAATATCGACGAGCAAATATTTTGTCACAAGTTTTTAATCCCGGACTCAAGATATAAAGGTAGACAGAAAAGAAAGAACCTGTTGTTAGGTTAAGAAAATAAATACCGACAAAACCTGTTGTCGCCGTGAGGCCAGAGCCAGGTTAAGAAAAAGACCGAAAGAACCTGTTGTCGCCGTAAGGCCAGAGCCAGGTTAAGAAAAGACCGATAGAACCTGTTGTCGCCGTAAGGCCAGAGCCAGGTTAAAAAAAAGACCGATAGAACCTGTTGTCGCCGTAAGGCCAGAGCCAGGTTAAGAAAAAGACCGATAGAACCCGTTGTCACCGTGAGGCCAGAGCCAGGTTAAGAAAAGACAGAAAGGGAATGAGTAATTTAAAGTAAAATATTCAAACAGTACAATAAGTAAAATTTCCGAATAATATCAATCAGAAAATAAGCAGAATAATAGAAAATATTCATAAGTATACAAAAATTTACTAACAGTTAATCCCGGAATAAAATTTCATTAACGGTAAAATATAATTACACTAGCCAAGTATTTTAAAAAGGTCTTGCTCTTTCCAACTTTGGTAGGCACTGGTGCACTGGTAGTCGACTGCTTTCTTCAAGTTGTAGGATAACTAATGAATGAAATTCCCGGTGCTGTTTAATTTATAGCCGTTCCCTACCAGGATATCGCGTAAGTCCCCTCTATTTCAGACTCGCGCAGGAATAAATATATTGACTACAAGATAGCGAAGTCGGCTGCTTTGAATTATTTAATGGGCCGGTGAATTGTTATTACGAGCGTCGGTTAGTATAAACAAAGTATTCTGAATTTTGTAATGTATAAAATCGGCTTCAAGCAAATATTCTAACCAACTACGAAAGAGAAATGGATTTAATCGGCCATAGATAACTAATTATTAAATTAATTGCTTTAAAGTATGCACAATAATTCCTAATGTACAAATAGTCTGACGTTAAATAAACATTCCGGTGGTAATAGTAAATATTGCTTGTTAAAATACTATCGTGCGCTTAAGGCGGTACAATATAGATTTTATATTAACAGAAAATGTTATACAGATTACGAATAAATATAAATCTCATACAGATTTCCGTAACGAAAAATGCTTCATTACAAATCTCAGCAAATGTTTTTTTATAGGTGCCTGGGTATAGTGGCATATAGGGAAATGAACAGACACACCATTTAGAGGGGAAGAGGCCCTAAGCCAGCCTTTGGTCTGTCAAGATGTCTAATTCAATCAAAGTTACCAGACTGAGCTCAACAACTATTGGGCTCAAGCTCCCGGAAAGAGGCAGTCGCGAAGACGGAGGATGTAAAGGGGAGCTCAACTGACTCTACCGTAAAGAAGCTGCTTGGGCTCGATAGAGAATGAGAGAGACTGTAGGTCTGTTAATAGGAAACTTAAATAAGCGCCTGCATGTTATAATGAAGGTGAGGGAAGATCTCAATTTCTGGATGTGTGGAGTGGGGGGTGAAACTATTACTTATATCATATACGACTGCTCACGAGTAGGAGCATCAAGACTCAAGGAACTACGAGATCTACTCTGCTTAACTTGGTTTGTAATTCTCGTGAATTCACCGAATGTTGTTTGATGATGATATTTGATTAAAATGGTGACATGGTGGAATAAATCTAACCACGGATTTAGAGTAAGCAAGCTGCTACACTGTACTTTAATTAGGAGGTTAATTACGCCGCAAAAGAACAAAATATGGTAAATTTTTGAGCGAATTTTCGATGTTGATTTAAAATCTTGACCTCAGAACAAACATCAGATTCGGTGGCTCAAAATACATGAGGTTTGGGTGGTTTACAACATTTTGAGTTAATCAGATATCTAAAAAAAGTGCAATTATCAGATATTTTTGAGGTTAGAAAAATCTCCTAAGGATGAGGCAATTCTGATGCTGGCTGGATTGGGTCTAAGCGTATCAAAATACAGAGATATGATAGGCTGCCCAGTAGTACATGACATATTTTGCATGCTTATTTAATTGAATAAATTAAAATATTTAAAAACATAAATTAGTTTTATCGATTCTCCGATATAATAATTTTATGAACCACGAATTACAAACAACTATGATTTCTTTTTTTTTAAGACAGCGTCTTGGCTAATAAAGATGCAGAATAGGAGCAGCACTATATTCTTTAAAATTTAAGGAAACATTAGGTTGCAAAGTAATATATTGCGAAGTTAATAAATTGTACAAAGTGTAATACAATTCTTTTACGGGATACTTTCATGTTTATGCTATTTATACGCGTTTTGTTTTTGAGGGTATTGAGGCTTAGTAACAATGTAAATTACTTACTCTTAATTAATAATGGGAGAATAATTTCCATTTGGCTCCCAGGTGTAATATCCTGAAACAAGAAAATGTTTTAATTCAGATAAATTATTTTTTTATCATAATTGTAAGATTTCAATATTTGTTGTTGAGGCATTATATAAGCATGAAATAAAAATATGTATTGGTAAAGTGGATTTATTTATCAAAAACGTGTATTTCTTTTGATATGTCTATTATGGTTCTAAATATAACTTCAGTCACGAGTTTGTCAAGCTTTGGAAAACCCCTCCGAAACAGTTGGAGACGATGAGTAAAACCACAGCAGTTTATTATCTGAAATTCGCGAGAAGAAATTAAATGGAAAACGTTCATATTGCAGCTATGTGCATAATCGAAATTTGATTTTACAAAGTTGCAAGCACTTGATTAACGAACCTTGATGCTTGTTAATTTTTTTCATAAAAATGGTGATAAATATACAGGGTGGGGCAATAATGCGTCGGACCTCGATATCTCGATTTCTATGATAGTTAGAAATTTTATTAAAAATGACAAGTAAAGTAGATAAAAAAGTTTATAACTGGAAATTATATTGTGACCAAGTGCCCTTTTTTAAAATGGAATGCTATGTATATTAGTACATTTTTTGAAGCATCCTTCTAGGCTCTATTCATCCTATATTAGCATTGAATATCTCGCAACCACTTGGATGTAATTTGTTGAAATAATGCACCACAGTCAGAATTATGGGTTTTAAGAAAAACTTATGTGAATACCAGTTACGAGACATCTAATTAATGTTTTTGAACCATTTTCATTCCCTAAAAATGTACAGGGTGGCCAAAAATTATTTGTCAATTAAGAACATTTTAAATTTAATTATTTCAATTTTTTCAAATGGAACACCCTGTATATTTTTCGACGATGTGATGTAGACATGAAAAACGAACATTTTTTGTAAGTATTTTCCTATGGCTAATTGCAACCATTTTCGTTTTATAAATAAATAAGTGTCAAATTCAAGAATAAACTTAAAAAACAAGTTCCCTCAAATAATTCATTAGAAAAATTTATAATAGCTGTTCGATGTATTGCCCATTTTGATTGACACACGTCTTTATGCTATAATTTTCAAATGAGGCCATTTAGTGGGACCATTTCTTCCAATCCATTGAAGTGAGTAAATAGTATTTAACCGGTCCTTTACTGTAATGTGTTTTGTACATTTTTTACTTTTTTCGTTATTCGGCAAGCAATAAAACCTCAGTTTGGTATACATTGTCGTGTACAAAGGAGCATTTATCACACGTATCGGTCGTTACAATTTGTCTTGAATTTAAAATATTTGGAATTTTACAACATGAATTTTAATAAAGCGGAACTTGTAGACATGTCTTTTGTTTTGGGCGAGTCAAACAGAAATTGTTTACTTGCCAATAGAATTTATCACCAACTTTATCCTGAAAGAAGGATTCCTGATGTTAACAACTTCCAAAACCCTCTCAATAGATTTATGGAAACTGGAAATATCGAATATAAAAAAAGATAAAAAATAAAACGTGTTGTGAACGAAGAAAATTAGTTTTCTGTGGTGCTGGCAACAGTTGAGAATCCCCATTTCAATTTAAAATGTTCTTAAATTGAAAAATAATTTTTGGCCACTCTGTACATTTTTAGGAAATGAAAATGATTCAAAAACATTAATTAGGTGTCTCGTAACTGGCACTCACATAAGTTTTTCTTAAAACCCATAATTGTGACTGGTGATTTTTTAAATATCCATCTGCAGATTGCATTATTTCAACAAAAAAATTCATTACATCCAAGTGGTTGGGAGATATTCAATGCTAATATAGGAATGAATAGAGCCTAGAAAGAGGCTTAAAAAAATGTACATAGCATTCTATTTTAAAAAAAGGCACCTGGTCCTGTAATTTCGTCTTGGCTCGCCCTGTATGTTTGAAAATGATTTCCAGTTATAGACTTTTTATCCAGTTTACTTGTAATTTTTTAAAATATGTCTAGCCATCGTAAAACTCGAGATATCGAGGTCCGACGCACTATTGCCCCACCCTGTATAATAATAAGAACGAAGCGAGATGGCCATCACATCAATTATTACTTCTTAAATCACATATCGTCTAACGTTTCTCAAAATTTTTGAAAAGTATTCTTAAAAAGTTCTCGTCTCTCGATTAGTCCATGAGCTACCAATATCATCATTTAAATTTTTAGTCATCCTAACTGACATGAGACGATTCCTTTATAGTGAAAACATGTTTTATGTACGGCCATCAATTTTTAATTAGTTAATAAACATTAAATTCGTACATGCTATAAAACTGTTATCATATAAATTATTGACAATTAATAGAAAACGTATTTAACAGAATTTTTTAAAACAATAAACTATAGTTTCAGTCGATGTTATTATATCATAAGATGAACAGTTTAATTCCTATTTTTAAAAATCTTTATTTTTTTAATTTTCCATTTTAAACTCTTCCGAGATTTTCCGTTTGCAGTAATCTCAATTATCATTCCAGCTTTAAATTTATTGGAACTTTTCGATTAAGATAATAGTTTTCTGTACCATCATAGATTACGAATTGACCAATAAGTTATTTTATGAATCAGACGTGTATTTGAGGAATGTAGTAGATGTTACGAAAAATGCAGATTATGTGATGTAGGTACTAGTCATAGTTTGCTTAAAATATCAAGCACAACATTAGCAGCATATACAACTAGATCGGAATATTTGACAAACTATTATATTTTAAAATTTATTGCCACACTATTAACATTTAAATCTACGTACTGGCGTTAGAACAGCTTTACGACAATCGATATTTAATCTTGGTAGATATTAAAGTAAGTAAGGTTTGATGGTTTTTCAATATTTCAATATAGGGATGTTGATTAAACCGCTGCTATTTCGTTCAAAGGAAATTTTACTTATTCCCTTTTCAGTCTGACTTCCGATAATGTTTATTGAATTTGTGTGATGCCATTGTATAATTGAAAATGTGGTGTAATTGCTTTGTGCTGATATTTGATTTAGAGCTTTTTCTTCAATGCCAGACTTGGTTAAATTATATATAGCTCTTCTCTTTTTTCATCGCTTAATTCAATATTATTTTTAGAGCATGGACTCAGTTTAACACATAATTTTTCTAAATCAAATATATATTTCAATTAGCGTACATCTTTATCCCCCTAGCTAGGGTTAGTAGATATAGTACTGTATTCAATTTATGATTGTTTAGTCGAGGCAATGTATCATTTCACAAACGATTTTTAAGTAGTAAGACGGATCGAGATGGGGCTTTTGCATTCGATTTAGGACGGCATATATAAAAAATGTCACAGCTTTTTATCTTACACAAATGGAAAATGCATTCTGTGCAGACCAAAATGCATTTTATTGGAGTTTGTGAGTCTGAAAAAAGCCGAAAATTGTAAATATTTTGCTATGCAACGAGAGTACCTCGTCCTCCCGTTTTCGAGGATGCTGAATACGATGGTGCTGGTAGAATTTTTGTTTGAAGTTGCGCAACCCCCCAAACGGTCAAGAACCGCCCCCAAAAGGGGTTAAACGCGTATCACATCTTTTCCGACGGTGAAACTTAGCTTACCCCCGTTTTCGAGGATGCAGAACACGGTGGTGATGCTAAATATTTTTTCTGACCTCCTCCAACCCCTATAACGGCTAACGAACACCCCCGAAAGGGATGAAAATCATTTTTTTTATATCACCGGTAAAATGTACATAACGCCCGTTTTCGAGAAAGCCGAGCACGGGAAAAATAATCATGTTTATCCTCGTGATTATAATTGTCTTTCTTTACCCTTTAGCTGAAAAAGATAATCGAGTATCTACTTACAAAAACAGGTCTATTGAATCATTGATACGTACGTATAATTTATTTTATTATAAAAAATGATAGAAAAAGTTATACTTATTGACGCATACAAATAAGCTTAACTAAATTTCTACAGTCACTTTACTTTCATGAAAAATAATAGACGTTATACATAAAGGGAAAACATGCTTACAACACATGTGTTTTTCATTCATACCTTATCTACATTAATTTAACATACGTTTCTTACAAGTACAATTACATAAGTCATATTCTTCGAAATGCACATCCGTACAGAATCGCTGATGTGAATTTCCGGTACAAAATTCAACAATATTTCGCGCAACTAGATTCGCGTTGTGGATACCTATAGTTTAGTATACTTTAGCTTGGCGTGTGTATGTATCAGTTAATATTTCCGTACGATTTCATTTTCTCTTGTGCACAAAGATCCAGAAATACTGTCGACGTAGACAATGTTTCTGGACTATTGCTTTAACTTTGTGTACAATATAGGAGAAAATGAAATCGTACGGAAGTAATAACTCATACATACACACGCCAAGTTAAAGTATACTAGACTATACTCTACACCGACGTTTCGAGGTGAGCGGACCGGTAGTCGGTTTTTGACTGCACATCAAGGTGTTTCGCGTTGTTTGTTTCGCTTCGTGTAAACGCATACTTGTCTTGAACTTCAAAATGAACCAGGAGGACTGCATTCCCCTTATTAAACTGTATCAGAGCGATCGATTTTTGTGGGATGCCATCATAATAAGACCGCGTGGAAGGAAATGAACATCATAATGGGGCAAACTGTCAGTACCCTTAAAACAAAAATGAAAACTCTAATGGGATCTTACAGGAATGAAAAGTCAAGGGAAAAGAAGAGCAGAGTCGGATCAGGTATGCAGGTTGTTTTATTTTTTTTAAACAACCTGCATACCGATCCAGTGACACTGTTACTGCTTCTCTGATATTAATATCTATTCCTCTTATCATGGGATCAACCTGTGACAAGAGATATTCAAAGTCTTGTGAAGTCATCCGGGTAAAGTTATAGTATCATTGATGGGTTCTACTACTATATCTCTCAGAAGCTTGTTTTCAAATTGCAATCGCCGACGAAATAATTCTTTGGTCCACCACCGGTGTTTTCTTCGCTTTTTCTTATTTTTAACATAATTTATAGCCATGATAGTAAACGCTGATGCTACAGTCGTTGTATACACGAACGGCGTACTTGTCTCTGTATTGCGAAACGTTTCTCATCGAGGAAATGGTTAGCACGAGACAGCTGCTTCGCGATTGATTCTCGCGAAACAGTTTCGCGCAATGGAACCCCAGCTTTTCATTCCATTTCAGGGAGGTCATTTTCGTCTTGTACTGCAGTATTTTGACAATTCTCGCCCCGACAATTTGTACAAAAGCACTACCTGCCGAGTTTACAACGTTCAATTGATTTGGTACTTACGTTCTTTGAAGTTTTCAAGTAGCCACTAAAAATGATAAATTATCAAATCTTTCGCTGTTGGGAAAATTACGTTCCCGGTAAAGATTCCGAAGCCTACTCGACAAAGTTAAGGAATGCATGTCCAGCGGTACTGATGCATGTGGAGAAGCTAGAGTAAAAGCAGAGGCGCGGTTGCCGCTACTCCATTTCTTGAAGCCAACAGATGCGTGGAAGCTGCGCGGGATGCTATACTCTCGGAAACCTGCATAACTTTGAGCTTACTATTGCCAGAAAAACATTCATCATCAGCTGAGCAACCTCGAAGACGGACGGTACTTGAATTTTGCCGCTGATATTTTACAGAAAAAGATTTTCACCCCTTTCGGGGGTGTTCTTTTAGCCGTTAGACTGAAGGGGGTCAGAAAAAACATCAGCATCATCACCGTGTTCAGCATCCTCGAAAACGGAGGTTACAAGCATTTACAGGTCATCTAAAAAAACATTTTTACCCCTTTCGGGGATATCTGTTAGCTGGTAGACGAGTTGGAGGAGGTCAGAAGAAACATTCACCATCACCACCATGTTCAGCATCCTCGAAAATGGGGGTGCGCTAAGTTTCACCATTGGAAAAGATGTGATAAGCGTTTAACCCCTGTTGGGGGTGGTTCTTGGCCGTTTGGGGGGTGCGCAACTCCAAAGAGAAATTCTACCAGCACCATATCGTGTTCAGTATCCTCGAAAACGGGGGGACGAGTTGCTCTCGTTGCATAGCAAAATATTTACAATTTTCAGCTTTATTACTAATTATAACTCGTTGGGTTGTAACATTTATCAACAATACACCAATACGCTCCAAACAGTACTGGGATTATGACAATTATTTTGCGAACAAAAATGCATTAGAAATAATTCGGCAAACATAAATAGCAATTATAGGTACCTTATTAATTCTTTTATGATTTTAATGTGATTACGACTATATTAATACAAAATTCACCAAAGGCAGAGGAGACGAATCATACTCGTTATTGACTCACCTGTATGTTTTGTGGATTTCAAATTAAAAGCATCACAATTTAAAAAATCATACTTTATTAATATTAATTTACGTCGGCCTATTTCCGCTACTGAGGCCTAATACCAACGCCTGTAGACGGGCTACCCACAACCAGGAATTTTGTTGACCCCCTTCTCTTTCGAAGGGTAATGATCTTTTACTTGTCTAACATTTAATAGTCAAGGAAAAGGCGGCTTTAGATTTCCTCCGAAGGATGGTATATCCACTATACAATCCTCGACTAAGATTGCATAGTTTCCACGCATACACTGATATACAAGCAGCTGGAAGATGAGAAGCGAGGACACGGTCTTCCTTGAGATAGTCACCCCTCGAAGTACGTACCGCGTCTGACGTTGTTTTACATAGCATATTGCAATATTAATATAGTAAAAACGCACCTTCGTTCGTCCCTATATTTTATTGATATTGTTCATATAGTAGCAATAAAAATCTGTTACATATAACACCCAGTGAGCCCCAAGATTGTTATACAAATAGAAACGAAAATATTTTGGACTTTCATCACCTTGCGCTTTTAACATTGATATTCGTAAAAAATATAATAAAAAAAATCAACATTAGCCTGGCCAATTATAACAACTAGATACAATTGTCCCTAAAACTGTAATCAAGGGTATGAGTTACCCATCTTGGTACAATTCCAATATAATTCAGTTTATAACACAGTACAGATCATGGTATGACTAGAAAAGCTTTTGATCCCCTCACTGGACGAACTTAAATTATTAAGAACTTATTCAAAGAGCAGATTGACTTTGAATATAAAAAATACATAGTGTAACAGACTGCGCGCTATTTTAGGTTTGCTAAATTTTCGAACATCTAGTCCAGGCTCTAGGCAAAACTCATTATTCTATTTGCCGACCCTAGAACTAACGTTCAGAAATTCTACAAAAAATGTGTGAAAATAATAATAATCTGATACTGCAATGTAGCTGCGGTACCATTTTCATTTGTTTCTTATCTATCTACCTATGTTACATTTTATGTTTCTATATTCCTTTGCCAAATATTTATAGTTTGCTTGTAATTTCCTTAGATTGTTCTGTTTGACAATGCATTGTTAAATTAAATAAAAATAAGTAAAAAAAAGTGAATAGAATAAATAGAATAGATGGAATAGATAATACATGGAATAAATGGAATAAATAGAATACATAGAATAAATAGAACGAATAGAATAGATAGAATAAGAATAACAACAGAATAAGAAGAGTAATTAGAGGAAACATAATAAACAGAATAAGTGGAATAATGAAAATAAACGGAATAAATGAAATAAGTGAAATATACAGAATAAGAGGAATAAACAGAATAAACAACCGTAAATGGAATGACCACAATAAACGAAATAAACCAAAAGAAATTGAATAAACCGAATAATCCTAATACACCGAGAAAACAATAAACGGAATATGGAGTAAATAGAATAAGCAGAGTAAATAGAAAAAACAGAATAAACAAAATAAACGGAATAGGCCAAATTAAGGAAAGAAACGGAATAAAAGAAATAAGTGAAATAAACACAATAACCGGAATACATAGAATACACAACCGTATATAAAATAAGCGGAATAAACGGAATATATGGAATAAATAAAACGAATAGAATAAACAGAGTAAACAGCTCCAGCGTAAGCATAATAAACTCCACAGAAATTTGATAATCTCCAATTTCGGAAGCCTGAGGCTTGTGCGGAAGGGGGTTACACAATAAAAAATGCGGACATACAACCATTTCCTCCGACAGTGCCATTACCCGAGCCGGGATTCGAAGCTGGTGGCGCTATACCCGTGTGATTAATCGCGATTGTCACCTCGTGCCTTAACTAAGGCGGCTATCGGCCAGACTATAAACAGAATAAACATAATAAAGGCAACACATAAAATGAATATGTGTAATAAACGGAATTAACGGAGTAAACAAACTGAATAAAGGGAATAGGCAGAATTAATATTTGCAAATTTAATCACCGGAATAAAGAGAATAAAGAGAATAAACGGGATAAACGTAATAAACTAAATGAAGGAAATGACGGAATGAACAATAAACCGAATAAATAGAGAATAAACGATAAACAGAATATATATAATAAAGGTATTAAGATAACAAACATAATAATCATAATAAACATAATAATCATACACGATAAACGTAATAAACGTAATAAATGTAATAAACGTAATAAACGTAATAAACGTAATAAACGTAATAAACTTAATAAACGTAATAAACGCAATAAACTTAATAAACATAATAAACAAAATAGACATAATAAACACAATACATATAATAAACAAAATAAAAATAATAAACATAATAAACGGACTCAATGAAATAAATGGTACAAATGAAATAAATGAAAGAAAGAAACAAACGGAATAAACGGGATAAAATGGATAAACGGGATAGACAAAATATATACAATAAATAAAATAATAGAGCGACTGGCTCAAACAATCAAATTAATGTTAAAAAATTGTGTGTGGTTATTATTATTAAACGCAGATATTTAACGAAACAATTAAATATCTGCGTTTAATAATAATCATTATGAATGAGTAAAAGTTGTATTATCAAGGAAAAAAGCATTTAAAAATAGGAATTTCTAAAATCCATATAGGCATTTTTTAATACTTTTTTAGATTTGAAATAAAATTGCTAACTAGAGTTCATTATTTTTCACGGCAAATTGAGTTTTTAAGTTTTACAAAACTGAATTTCCTATAAGCATATAGCACTTTCGAAAGATATGTATTGTAAAAACTCCATTGAAATCAGACTTAGAATAAAGTTATATTGGAGGCATTTGCAAACAAACTGAAACATGCCGTATATGGAGATATTCTTTTATAACCTATCGACACTACCTGATGAAATTCATAACTTGTTTATAACTACATGGAATGCCAAACTTTTCGTGTGTATGTACACAACATACTTTGTTTCCTGTAACCTAGGACGGACCCTAAGGGCTACATTATGCGGTAACTCCAGTAGGTTTCTAGTTTAGGTTGTTATTGTTGACAGTATATGTTTAACATTTCAATAGAATTTCAATAGATTATTCTAGTATATACTTCTCCAATAAAATTATTCTGATTCGATTTCATAATACCGTAGTAATTATACTAGTATCCTACTCGCCTAATTTTCATATTAAAAGTTCAATTAAGGGAAAAATGGCAGCAATAAATAAATGTGTTTATTAAAATTATCTTTGCAATTCTCTCTTGAGAAAGGCTTCGCAGCCGAAACGTACGTAGAGTATTTCAAAACACATTATTTGAAACCTCTAAAAGCAGTGCTTATTTGAAATAATAATAATTACAGATATATGTACCTACATGAACTACTTTATTAGAAAATTAGTAGCTCAGCTACAAAAATACAGCTCTGTACTAGAAACCACACTAACCCATTTTCTTACGTATCTTGATAAGTTAAAAACGAATTTGATATCCGAATTACTTGATTTTATCTCAGCTCTTCTTAAGTCGGTCTCGGAAAAACATTTTTCGCGATTTAATAAAAACTGAGGCAATATTAAACAATTTGAACCTTATAAAGAAAAATAATACAAACCTTAAACAAAAACAAACCCTTTTCAATACTGACATGAGTAGAAAGTTGTTAAAGCAGTGCCATTTAATAAAGCGGAAGTCCTAGAATTCGAAAACACTCAGCAAGAAATTCCTATCCATCATCGACGATAAAAGGAAAGAATGCATGAGACTGGTGTGACCTAGTATCTTCTCGATATTTGAATTTGCATTTATTTCATAAAATATATTAAAAGAAACCATCTATTGTATGAAATTCAATCTATTTTATATAAAATATACAGCATTTAACCTGACAACTTAAAACATAATTTAATTGTAAATAACTAAGGTCTGAATTTCAAATAACTTCATTGTTTCTTTCTTAATCAAACAACGATTTAGGTGATATTTTAAGGTAGTTTTTCTTAGTTTCATTGCATATCAATTTCTCCGACTGTTCATGATGGCCTTTCATTTACACAAACAGCATAATATATAAGTATACAAAGACTATACATTCCTAAATACGACACGGGCAAACTTTTAGTTAATTTGAGCATATCATTTTGTTAAGGTGCTTACAAACATATTATGAAATTATCTCAATACTTGAATACGAACGTTTGTTTAAGTTCATTTCGAAAATATTGTGTAAAGCAACACTACATCCTTAAAATTTCTTTTTAGAATTAGCCCTCAGCAAGAGAATATTTACGTGATAAATTTAAGTGATATTTATGATAAGTTTAGATCTGGCATAATTGACGCAGGAATGGGAATAACCCAGGGCTCTATTCTGAACCCTGTGTTATTCCTTCCCAAAAGTCAACTTCATTGTAATATATGTTGATGATGCCTCACTCTAGTAGAATCATCTGGTCAACAACCTATCTCAACTAGAATGGTTTGTTTTGAAATACACAACGTTAAAGCTGTGTATTTAATATACACAGCATACAAGAATTGCGTTCATAACTTCGAAAGAAGATTCGCATTTTCTTGGTTTATTAGCATAAGGTTAGTATTTATTATTTGAATATTTAAAATAGCTAACTTTCATAATATTTGCATGCATTTATGGCTTTAGGGTATCTATTGTACTAATTGTTACCAAAGTACCAAATCGCAACCCAATACCTTCTTACTCTCTATGTGTAGAGTTTTAATGAAACTTTTTGAAGCATTTAAAAAACATACTTTAATTGTACTTATATATGCTTTAAAATAGTAAAAATTATCGCCCCATCTCAGTAATTCCTATATTTGGTAAAATCATTGGAATCATTGGAATAGTTAGAGTTATCAGCGCAGTGGTGAGAGACATAGTTGAAGGCTTTAAAGACGGCAAGTACACGGCTCTTAGACTGCGTGACCTCATCAGAGCTTTTCACTGTGTCTCGCATGATCTGTTGCTGGAGAAACTAAACCTTTATGGAGTGAGGGGAGTCCTTTTGTATTTCACAGGACACAACGAGTTTGTGAATTGTAAATGGTTTATTTTCAAATTGCTCATCTGTAAAACACGGCGTGCCGCAAGGATCGGTTTTGGGGCCGCTTTTATTTATAATCTGCCTCAATGACTTTTTCAGTGATTCTTTGTCGGAACACTGTATATGCTTTGCTGATGATGTGTTGAATTTCTACCTTTCTACTTTGCGCTATGTATTCGTACTGGTATATCACATACATATTTATAACAAAAGTGAATTTACACAAAATATATCTTATGCTGGTGACGATATATTTTCCCAAGCTTTTTACAATAAAATGATTTTTTTTTGTCGACCACTTCATTCTTACTTTAAACTTATTAAAAATCATTTAATTATCTTGAGTTAATGGACTTTCTATCGCTGTTGATATGAACAAAATATTAATATTTAAACATTACTATTTTTTATTTTTAGTGCGGTTTGCTATTAAAGCGTGTTTTTTAAGTTTTTCTAAACTATAATTTTTTTCGCCAATCTCCTCTTTTTTGTGTTGTAGTTTCATTTTTCATTGTTGTTCCCACGAGTAATGGACAATTAAACGGTCAACACTCCCAGAGGTCCGATAAAAGGGTAAGGCTCTTATACAACAGGGTCTGCTCGGTTCCCTGAGGTTGACGCAAGCGACATGACATTTTTAGTCACCCTCTTGCCATTCATCCCCCGGCACGTTTCTCACCAGTATATTGAATTGGGTGAATTTTAGAATTAGCATCATGATCACCGATACATATAGATACCAGCTGACACCCGCTTGCTTTTCGAAACCGCTGAGTATGCGCTAGTGGTACATAATTAATATTACATCATAATGTATGTATTAAAGTCGGAACTACGTTTAACAAGGAGTTATACAACGGCAAATACGTTATTGATAATACCGAAGTTACGTATATGTACTCTGGTATGCAATGATCACAAAGTGCACCGCAGTTCTTTAACTCTCGTCGAGCGCTGGGTGTTGATGCTTATATAATAATACGAGAAACGTCCAAAACTCATACCGTTTTTGCGTTCTGTGATATTATCTTAAGCGAGGGCGGATAGTTGCTTAGCTGCCTGCAGTGAATTAGCGCTGCTCACTTAGACGCACAATGCATATGCGCAAAAGTGTACACCTATATGTGCGTCGCTCTTGTGCTAACCGCTGCGACAGTTTGGGCAAGGATCACGTTCAAAAACTCCGTTACAAACAAACAAACATACAGGTGAAGGTAATAGAAGCATGTTAATATAATCATACGGTCCTCCGGAATGTCTCCCTAGCATACATCTTAATTTCAATTATATCGGTCACTCTATTTAGTAACTTTATGTATTTTCTATGTTTTGTATTTTAGCAGGAATTATTTTTATATTATAGCTGTAACTAATGGACTCTTATATATTTTTTTATATCTTATAAATATATGATGTCACATATTACTTATCATATTATGATTATTATAATATATGGTTACTATTATTATTAGCCGTTACTCGAGTCCGAGTATAAAAATGTTACAGTCGATAAATTGTGTACAATAAAAAACAAGTAAAAGGTGTAGTCTATTGTAATTCCCATTCATCTACGATGCACACGACTATGGCTATAGAGGCCAATTCGGGAGAGCACATGTCGACCGCAGTCAGGACAAACATAGACCTGGTTAGGTCTTGGATTCGGCCTTCTTGCAGCAACATTTCCTTGATAGCTGGCCACAACCCCTCGCCATTCGGTTCTGTCCGCTGCGAGTTGTTCCCATTGCTCTTCTGCAATACCGCAGGATTTTAGATTTTCATGGAGAGCGTCTTTGAACCTCTTTCGTTGACCGCCACGCCTTCTTCTACCGCTTAGCAATTCACCATAAAGTGTACATTTAGGAAGGCGGTTATGATGCATACGATGAACGTGACCTGCCCATCTTAGGCGTGCTCTTGAAATAAGCACCTCAATTGGAAGGCTATTTGCTCTCCTGAGTACTTCCACGTTTGATATGTGATGGAACCAACGGATTTTCATCATACTTCTGAGGTGTCTTTGCTGAAAACGTTCTAATTATTTCACATGACGACGGTAAGTGACCCAGCTTTCACATTCATATAGCAGTGTTGGAATGACAACTGCTCTGTAGACAGCCACTTTCGTTGACAAAGCAAGGTCGTGGTTGTCAAATACTCTCTTTCTAAGTCCCCAGAGTGCTCTAGATGCAGCGTTAATTCTATTGCGAATCTCGCTGTCCATGTTTGCTTTGTCATTAACAACGTTGCCTAAGTAATTGAACTGATCCACCACTTCAAGAGAATTTCCGTTAAGTGTAATGTCTATTTGGTTCACTTAATGAGAAGTTGACATAATCTTAGTCTTTCCAATGTTGATTTTAAGTCCCAAGGAATTATAGCTCTGGGCATACACATCTAAAAGTTCTTGAAGCTCTTCCGGCGTAGAGGCTAAAAGTGCACAGTCATCCGCATACTGGAGATCACAAATGAATCGTGTGCGTGTCTTTGTGAAAGCTCTAAAGCACCCTATGTTAAAGAGACCGCCATCAAAACGGTATCTGAGACCTATTCCTCTGACTGTCAGTTTGTTGTCAACAATAATTGTTAGAGCAGTGGTAAACAAATTAAAGAGTAGGGGTGCCAGGACACATCCATGCCTAATTCCAATGAGGGTTTGGAAAGGTTCGGTTGCCTCATTATTATACATAACCTGGGCGTTGTTGTTTATATGTAGACTGCGACATACTTCCACAAATTTTCTAGGGATACCTCAGCGGAACATAATTTTCCAGAGCACTTCCCTGTCCACCGAGTCAAACGCCTTGGTTAAATCAATGAAGGCCATGTGAATTTCTCCTTGATGTTCGAGTGCTTTTTCTTGAAGCTGTTTAAGTGTGAAAATTAAATACGATGTGCCTCGGTTTGGTCTAAAGCCACTCTGTGTTCCAGGAAGTAACTTTTCCATAACAGGTGTTAGCCTATTTGCCATCGCTTTAGTGAGTATCTTCCCTCCAACAGCCAGGAGAGCTATACCCCTGTAATTTCCACAGTCCGCAGCGCTCCCTTTGTTTTTGAAGTGGTTGATTAAAAGTGTATCACGAAACTCCTGCGGAGCTTGACCACTTTCCCACACGACATCAAACAGTTTTTTGAGGTAGGGTATGAGCTCTGACGACACAGCTTTAAAGATCTCAGCTGGGAGTGAGTCGGCGCCGGGAGATTTGTTATTTTTTAGCTGCCTAATGGCGGTTAAGATCTCTTCCGTTGTTAGTGGTTTATCTAAGTCTTCGAAGGTGTCATATTGAGGGATGAGATTTATAATATCGTGATCGGCTTGACTTTGCTGGTTAAGAATGTTAGAGTAGTGTTCTTTCCATCGGGCTCTTATTTCCTGGTCTTCTTTGAGGAGATTTCCATTTAAATCTTTAACAGGGCACATATTTTTCCGACTGGGGCCGTACACTGCTTTTACTCCTTGAAAGAAATTCCTGTAGTCGTGTGAATCGGCGTATCTTTGAATTTCTCTGGCCTTGCTTGCCCACCACTCGTTCTTTATTCTTCTGATTTCGCGTTGCGTTTCATACTTAGATTGGGTAAAAGCTTCTGCTTTTGATGAGTCGTTGGGGTGGTTGATAGCGTTTTGGAAGGCAGTATGTTTGCGGTCAAGAAGTTCTTGTATAAAAGCTTCATTATCATTGAACCAGTCCTCCTGTTTTTTATTTGCTGCAGTGCCAAGAATTTCCTCACTCGCACTTTTTAAACTGTCTTTAATTTGTGTCCAGGTAGCAGCGACATCTACAGAATTGGTTTCTTCTAGTGCACTCAAATTCTCTTGAACTTTTTGCTTTAGCTGTTCGACGGTTTGTTGGTCACGCAATTTACTAATACAGAGACGGAGTCTACGTTTTACTTGAGTTCTTCGGTGTTTGGGTCTCATAACAATTTTCATTTTAGAGACAACAGGACGAAGATCGGTCCAACATTCGCTATCAATGCGCGCCTTTGTAATTTGGACGTCCTTGAGATGCTTCCTACGTACGATAACATAGTCCAGTAGATGCCAGTGACCTGATCTGGGGTGACGCCAGGTGCCTTTAAATTTATCCTTTTGTCGGAAAATGGTGTTTGTTATAACTAGATCATATTCGGCGCATTTAGTTAGGAGTAGTTGACCGTTAGCGTTCATGTTGCCCAAACCGTTCTTGCCTATGATGCCTGGCCAGGTGTCTGCATCTCTCCCTACTCTAGCGTTAAAATCGCCAAGAATGACGAGTCGTTCCGTTTTAGGTATTCTACAGAGGGTTTCTTCCAGCTGTTGATAGAAGCTTTCCTTGGTTTCGTGACTTGCAACCAGAGTGGGAGCGTAGGCGCTTATTAGATTTACCGCGTTGCCATCTGATAGCTCATAGCGTAGCAGCATTAGACGCTCGGATAGGCCTTGTGGTGCTTGTGTTAAGTTGGATACAAGTTGATTCCGAACGGCAAATCCTACTCCATGTTGTCTTCTTGAACATATGGTTACTAATTATAAGGCAGATTCACAAATTATTGTTGTTTGCCCTTGGTTTTTTAATCAAAATACAATTGTGTCTCCATATATTCTGGCTAACATGCGTATAACGTATTTCCTTGCAATATAAAAAAGATATTTTACAACTGAAGTAAATAAAAAAATATTATTCTTTATCACCTTCAGTGATACCCACATCAATCTTCTTTACATCACAACTAATAACGGAAAGACAATTCCTTTTATGATATCGCACAGATGAAATTCTCGAGAGTTTTACCTTTTCAATAATGCTGTGACTATAATAAAATACTTTCATCCTGTTTTGAAAAGGTAGCAATTTTAGCTCAAAATTTATATGCCCTTATGATAGCTATTTGCAGCATATACTCCAAGAACTGGAGAAATAATATACACACTAATTCCTTATTTTTAGGAGACGCAACGTTATTTGGATTATTCTATAAAACTTACTTGAATATTATATTCTATAGCAACCCAACGTTATAAATTCATCAGTTAAATAGCTCAAATCGAATACATCGTATATTAATAGAAATTCAATATTATGACACATTACAAAGAATAGCTACACCCGTAATACGTTTAAATATTTTACACAAAATAAAGCAGATACTCCATAGGTCAACGAATACGTTTTCAAAATAAGGGCATATTGACAAATTATCAGACGACTAAAAGAATTTTCAATTGAAATTTAAAAATTTTAACTCTTTATTCCATATTTGGTAGTTGTAGTGGTAGTCTTTAGTGTCTTGAGCTATTTATTTATTTACTAAATTTAAATTACTCTACCTAACGGTTGAAAACAATTCTAAAGCAGGAAAATGACAGCAAGTATAATATAAGAATGCTACATATACAGGCTGTCCATTTTATCAGCGCCCTCGAGAATATTTCACTTAATATCAGTCGTACAAAATTGTGCCGATTTATATAACCTACAAAATGGTTTAAAGACATTTGAAATCTATGTCCTACTTTAAGAGTTATGGCGGAAAATATCGAAAATGGGGAAAACGTCTAGGCCAAATATCTCCGTTATTTGAAGAGAGGCGAGGCGAAAATATTTTGCAAAACAGAGTGTTTCAACGAGGTTTTATCTAATTTTTTTCAAAACCGCTGTATTTTGAGATTTACTCTTCAGGCAAAATTATTCTTAAACAGGCGGGAAATGGCGTCATTAAATAGAGTACTTTCCTCCCTTTTCAACGATATGTCACGTGCTATATTTATTTATTGGTACTACGTTAGTACCTAATTATAAAAACATTTTTTGAAAACCAATAAATTTGATTAAATAAAACGATAAAATAATTCGATAACTTGTTTAAATGTTTGCTATAATAAAACATTAACACAATTAAGAAAAATTAAGTAAATTCAGGTAACAAAAACAAACTAATAATAAAAAGAATATAGCACACAGAACATTAATATTTATCTAATCCTCAAAATAATTTTTGAGGTATCATATCAAGTGTTCAAAGTGTCCACCGCGATTTTTTATGCACAATCGAGCGAGGCGAGGTACTGCATTTAAAACATTACTCAGCATTTCGGGGGTAACTTTAATACATGCCTGTTGTATTCGAGGTTTTAGATCATTAATATACCCCCCATATAAAAAAATCCATTGGGTTATATCTGGAGAACGAGGGGGCCATCGAATAAATCCATTGGTACCTATCCAATGTTGAGGCAAAATTTCGTCTAAATAATCTATGCAAATCTAAGAATTGTGGGGAGGCGCTCCATCTTCATCTCCATCAAAAAGTTTAGGTACCATTGACCACTGAAGTGACCATCATAAAAATAAGGACTTATTAAATTGGTGCCTAAAATACCTATCCGCACATTTATTGAAAAACGATTTTGAAACCCAGTCAGTCTATGGGAGTGTGTATTTTCAGAAGTCCATTTGTAATGAATATTGCGATTAAAGAATCCATTATTGGAAAAATTTGCCTTATCGGACCAAAGCATTTTACTACATATTAATGGATCGGCACGCTTCTTTTCCAACAGCCACCTACAAAAAGTCGTCCTCCCTGGTTTGTCTCTAGCTTGTAAATTGTGAACTTTTTTGGCTTTAAAACACCGGTAACCATTTTTCTTTAAAATTTTTCCAGCACTTGTTTTATTTATATGACAAGCAATTTGAATTTCTCTTAAAGATGTTTCCAGATTTTCTCTATTCTTATTTCTTACATAATTATTAACTCGGTTTACCTTATTTACATTATCAGTAACACTGTTCAACCTTGTCTTCTTCTTTAAAAATGAACAGAGTTTTATTCGGCTGTAGTGCTTGTGGAAATCTGTTTCTATAGTCTACTTGAGCTAATCCAAAGTTAAAATTGCATTGGCAATATGTAACGAACATATTATAACGATCAATGTGAGTGAAAATCATTTTTGAAAATTCTGAATTCTTAAACGAGTGTGATTGAGTGAGAGTTTAAGTATTAACTGAGCTGATCTGTTAAAAAATTTAATTGTCAAGTTTGTTCATAACCAACTATTTTAAAATAATTGAAATAATAGTGAAATCATGAAATACAAACAAATGGATATTATACTTAAATTAATTGGTAAAGACATTTTAACCTTCTGAGCAAGGAGTGACGCTTTTATGGAGGACCTCTATACATTGGCATAACTGCGAATACTTTTTCCATAATTGCTCAATGTTGCTTTCTTGATTATTATTTTGTTACCTGAATTTACTTTATTCTTCTTAATTGTGTTAATGTTTTATTATAGCGAAGATTTGAACAACTTATTGAATTATTTTATCGTTTAATTTAATCATATTTCTAGACGGCAAGTATAATGCTTGTTAAAATTTTTTTATTGGTTTAAAGAAAAATGTTTTTATAATTACTAACGTAGTACCAATGAATAAATATGGCATGTGATATATCGTTGAAAAGGGTGGAAAACACTCTATTTAATGGCGCCCGTTTCAAAATTATTTTCTATAGAATGTCAAACACCTCTGAAACGGCTAGGTTTATGTATAGGATATGCTACACATTTTCAACTCAGAATTTTATGCTCTTTTCGAGAACTCTAAAATATATAGGGTGTTCCATTTGAAATAAGCAAGTTGGGATCGACTTCCGGTATAAGCGGAAGTGCCAGCTGCTTGTAATTATTTTAGTTGGATTGGTCACACCGACATTAGTAATTATCTAAATTTTCAAAATTTTCTGATGCGTACATTTCTCTATATCGATCGCGTCAGTTCCCGGTGAGACACCCTGTATAAAGCGATTATAAAGTAAAAAACATTGGGGGTTTTGTGTTGAAATATAACTTTAAAAGACATTGTCGACATCACTCTAATAAGTCAAAATAGGCGTTTATTATATTTCTATAAATATTTTATTGTTTTCATATTGTGTATTCCCTTAATCGTTCTCGGCCGTAAATACACTGTAAACGATGAATAATTCAGCTACACAACTTCAAATTAATGATACTCATTTTTGCACTAACACTACTGTATTTTACTTGAATACTAAATAATTCTCTCTCAATGTATTATTGTTGGTACACAATAACCGTTTAGTTCCCGCAAAGGTGTTCGCTTTTAATTAATTTTTACAATTCACAACCAATTTCTCACGGCGTTTAATATCACCATCAATTTCAGGCGAGTAATAATCATTAACTTTTATATAGATTGTATGTAACAGTTTTCAACTCATGTTTATATTTCACATTACATATAATTGTGAACTGCACATCAACATCAATCTCAAATGCAATAATCGTTATTTGCCGATAGAACGTAGTAACATTCAATGAATATGCATAGAATAAAATGACCCAACTACTTCCAGTATTACTTTACTAAGGGCCACGAATAGTGTGATAGCTGATCTTTTTTATATAGAAATTGTTTTTATACAAGATGGCTCAAAATTGTCCCCCGATATTTCCGCAGATGATTGTACTAAAAAAATAATGATAGTTTTTTGTATAAACTTATTTTCGAAAACGAATAATAAGGGAGATACACCGTCTGTCAATTTTACGAGGGCTACACCAAATATCTCGCTTAATATTTTCTTCTTCTTCTTCTGCTACCATGCAATTATGCCTAGGTGATTATCTCAGAGTGACATAGTTCGCCGGTGTTGGTTATTCCAGTCCATTGTTTAATGTTCCGTAACCAGGACATTTGTTTACGCCCTACTCTTCTCTTGCCTTAAATTTTTCCTTGTAGGATTAGTTGTGGTATTCTGTATTTCGGTTCTCTTAAGATGTGTCCCAGCTAGTTTATCTTGCGTTTTTAAATCAAGTTAAAGAGCTGCCTCTCCACATTCGCTCTTTGCAGTACGTCGTCGTTACGAATGTTATCTACCCAGGATATGCGGAGCATTCTTCTCAGTAACCACATTTCAAGAGCTTCTAATCTATTAATTGATGTGACTTTAAGTGTCCAGGTTTCCATACCGTAGAGTAAGATTGACCACACATAGCATTTGACCATTATGTACCGGATCAAAAAGGACAGACTTTGGTTGCATAGGAAGGGCCTCAATTTAGTGAATGCCTGCCTCGCTTGCTGTATGCGGCATTTTATTTCATGTTGTGAATCCCATTCGTCATTTAATAAGGTGCCCAGATATTTAAATGTATGTACTCGTTCTAGGAGCGCATTATCGATATTTATGGCGACATTTTGCAGGGGTAAGGGATTTCTGCTCACAATCATGAGTTGTATTTTCTGAGCATTAATTTTCAGGCCATTATCCCTACCCACTATGTTTATTTTATTTACCAGATGCTGAAGATCTTCGTGGTTATTGTTAAAGAACACGGTAAAACCCTCGGTATATTTTTCGACGTTGTAACAAAATCGGACTTAGGAAATATTTCGTATGAAAAGCGTGCTTCACGTAAAAATATCGTGGAAGAGGTTTTTAATATTTATAATCATATTTTCGCTCTACGGCGCGATTTTTATGCAAAATTTTCAATAACTCCTCAAGTAGCGTCATTTTAGAAGGTGTAGTAAATGTCGCTGCATAGGGACGTAATGTCACCCCGACACCAAAATGTTATAAACTATAACAAAATTTGATTTTAACTTCGGAATTTTCAAAATTAAAAACTCTTTTACGAATCCACGTTGTCAAGCACTTCAACTCATACGAGGTCTTGAATATGAGGACAAGTTAATCCAGCGTCTATCCAAAGTATATCGTGAGTTTTAGCGAAAATAGCCCTTAGCGACATAGGACCCCCATCGTTTCCTAGCAGTCGATTTTGACAGGGAAATGATGAGTTTTAACGGGGTTTGCCCTAAACCGGTTCCTCAGTGATTCGGTGTCAGAAAAGTATCTTTACCATGTACTCATATGTGCATGGGATCGCCTTGCCTGAACGTATAAAATTGTAATTGCAGAATACAATTCGAAGTAGTAGCGCTTCAAGCATTTTGAAGCTCTGAGGAGCGACCAAAATTGATATTGAAATAAAAATACGTGTATAAGACAGGCAAGCAAAAGCCCACCAAATTTCAGAAACATTGAACTTTTCTTGATTCTTTTTGTGTAATCGTTAGCTCACAAAACTGCATTTTGGATGGTAGTTGGTACATTATGAATCTTTCCGTTCCTCACCATGTGTTGCACATGGGCCAGACTAGTGTTTGTTAAACATATTTCTTAATAAAGTTGTTGTAAAACCATAAATTTTTTAAGATTCAATATATATTTTTGAACTTTATATTGTCTTTTAATTGTGTTTTCTAACAAAATTCCCTTTCAGGTATAATTTTAAGAAAGTGTGGTACATCCAGTGTTAGGTTTACAGTGTTACGACGTCCAATAGATACCATTAGGGCAGCAGTTAAGCAAAATCGAACAGTAAGTATAAATTTTCATATTATTCTCCGTCTAAAACAGTCATCTTGAACCCTAAATTTTGTGAACGTTAACATTTACTTTTGAAATATATTAAAAGTCCTTCAGACTCCAAAAGATGAATCGTTCACATTTTCAGTAATAATTATTGTATCGTCGGCATATCTTATATCTGATATCACTGTACCGTTTACTTCTATCCCGCCTGTTTCGCCTTCCAGAGCGCTAGAAAATATATTTTCAACGTAAAGGTTAAATAATATCGGGGACAAAATGCACCCTTGACGGACACCCTTCCTCACTTCAAATTCGTCTGTGTTGATTGAATGATCCAATTTGACACGCGCCTTCTAATCCCAGTACGAATTCTGTATGATCCTGATGTCTTTTTGGTCGATGTTAGCGTTATGCCACAATCTCAGGACGGTGTCGTGCCTGACATTGTCGAAGGCTTTCTCGTAGTCAGTGCATGCCATAAACACATATTTTCGTTGATCTAGACAATTTTGGACTATGGTGTTCACGCAGAATACCGCCTCTCGTGCTCCCATTCTACCTTTGAAGCCAAATTGCGTCTCTCCGCTTAGTTCTTCTAGCTTTTTGAACATTCTTGTATGTAGAATGCGTAAAAATATTTTTAGTAGGTGACTCATTAGGCTGATTAGGCGATGATCTTTACATTTTGAAGCATTTACCTTTTTCGGGAGCATTATGAAGGTGGACTGCAACCAGTCAGATGGAATATGACCGGTATCATAAATATTGTTGAACAGTTTGACAAGTACTTTAGTGTTCTCTTCCTCTAATAGTTTTATTGCCTCTGTATTTATTTCATCTGGACCAGGTGCTTTATGTGTTTTCGCTATTTTTATTACATATAGTATTTCACTCCGCAATATTGGTGGTCCGGATAAGCTGTCGTCTGGGAGTGTACAAGATGGTTGAGGGGGACGCTGATCATTGAAGAGATTTGTTGTATACTCCCTCCAGGTCTTCGTCAGTTCTTCTAAGGATGTTATTGGTTCATTCTGTTCGTTTCTTAACCGAACTGTATGCTGTTTTCTTTGACTTTCTTATGTAAACCGAATGTGTCTCCTTTGCTTAATATCTATTGTAGAAGAACAAAGTTTTAGAAATAGTTATCCCATTTCTTGTGAGCTATATTTCAGTAAAAAGAAATTTGAAATCCATAGCCTACATTGTGGTATATATTAAAAAAATCTGAAAAATAGGAAAACCACAAACGGTTATAGCCTCCATATTTGAGGACTGAGGAGATACGAAGAAAGTTAAAGGGATGAAAGTTGAACAATAAGAATAATAATGTGTATCAAAAAATTCGAATAACGCTGTTGGTTTTGACATACGCTCTTGTGCAAAAATGAAGAGATCAACTCTCAGAGTAGGCCATGACACAATTATTTCCGTTTATTTTTCTCTTTCTAATATATAAAACATGTCACAAGAATTTTAACGGATAGTGTCAATACTTAATATATTACGAAAACCACAATTCGTATCATTGAATCGTAAAAATCAGCTGTGCTATGATTAGTGAAAAACAATGTACAGTTATTAACAAATTTGACAGATTATCACTGTTGTGTGTTGTAAGTTGCGTTGTCGAGTTCTAAGACAAGTTATATCAACTCATAGAAAAACTCATACAAAAATTTCGCTTCATAAATATGCCACATTAAAATTTGAACTTCTGTGTAAACAAAACCATGTGACTGAAAACGCTATAATATTGCTTTGACGTCATTTTGGCGTCACTAATTTATTTATTTGTTTGTTTGTTTGTTGTTTACTTACTTACTTACTGACTCACTCACTCACTCACTCAGTCATTCATTCATTTATTGATACACTGCCCAACAGAAGAACCAATTACAGGGCAGGAATATACAATTAAATGTATATAAATATATACATAAAACGCACATATATACGAACATTAATACATATAATAATATACATAATATCTAAGTGCTCAAGATCCTTAATTTTACAATTGAATATGTAGATATTACAGGGTAGAGAGTTAAAATTAGAACATATTACACGCAGGGGAGAGTGTTTGAATAAATTGGTTCGAGATGTGTTTAAGTAAAATAAATTATATGATCAAGTCTTGAAAGTTGGTATATGAAACCTGATCATTTCTAAAATTTGGGGCGAATCAAATTTGAAATTAATAAGTTTATGTAAAAATACCGAGGAACTAAATATTCTACAGGTATTTAAGTCAGGTACATGAAATTTAGAGAGCAATTCCTCATGAAGAAAACCCCTAGGTGGATATATACCTTCTTCCCGAAAATACAAATAATTTAGAAAGCGCCTTTGACTACTTTCAGTGTTATTTTTGTCTACTAGGTAAGCTCGATTCCAGATGATCGACGCATGTTCCAATTTAGATTTAACAAAGGCATTAAATAGGAAAATTAAGGTGTTGGAGTTCTCAAAACCTTTAGAATTTCTTGTAACGAAACCTAATTTTTTATATGCACTAGCTGTAGTTTCAGTGATATGGTCAATAAAGGTAATCAATCAATCAATTAAAAGTAATGCCAAGGTCTTTCAGTTTGTCGCACATCTGTATTATCGTATTATGATTACATATTCATTTAATGAAAGATTGTGTTTCCTGCTAAAAGTTATAGTATAGCATTTGTATATATTAAGGGGTAACTCATTTTTGTCACATCATGCGTGAAGGTTAGCTAAGTCATCTTGTAATCTCTTGATGTCGTCCGCGCTATTAATACTAGTAAAAATTTTCATGTCATCGGCGTACAACAACGAATTGCAATTAAGTTGGGAAACGATCTAGTTTACAAATATGTTAAAAAGTAAAGGCCCAAGCACAGAACCTTGAGGTATACCAGATTTTGCATGAATTATGTTGGACTTATAGCCCCTATAAAGGACAAATTGATGCCTTTCAGGCAGATATGATTTAAAAAATTCAATCAAACTGGAAGCAAAACCAAAGAAACTTAGCTTTTTAAGCAATATGTCATGGTTTACACGATCGAACGCTTTAGAAAAATCTGTGTAAATGATATCAACTTGTCCTCCCATATCTAACACTTCAGCGATGTGCTGCGTTAAAAAAAACAGGTTGGCTGAAATAGAAGGGCCTGGCATAGATCCGTGTTTATTAATACATACTTGTGATTTAACTTGAAAAAATACAGATTCATGAAGTAATATTTCAAATGCCTTAATAAATTACATAAAATTACGATGGGCCTATAATTACTGACGTCTTTTTCTCATTATTTTTGTAGACCGGACAGATTTTAGAAATCTTCCATACTTCTTGAAATGTGGAAGTTTTGATTGATATGTTTAATATGAGGCACAGGAAGAGCAAGTATATTTGCACAATCTTTTATTAGGAATGCAGGAATGCCGTCTGGACCAGTAGCAAGTTTAGGTTTCATTTTTTTGAGAGCTTTTAAGGTGTCTGCTTCTGCAAATTTTTGGATCGTAAAAATAGGAGCACTAGATGCTGGTTCATCGTTTGACTGATAACTTCCGGGGATATATAAGCTGTTTCAAAAAATTGTGCAAATGCGTTTACAATTTGTTGTGGATCCGTCATGGTGATTCCAATGATTCATAACATTAGGGATAGCTGTACTATTTTTGATATTATTAATAGAGAGCCAGAAGGTGTTTGAGTTAGACGAAATATTTTTCTCCATGTCCGTGACGTATTTGTTTCGTGCTGTCGCGATGTCACACTATTTTATTTCTTAATAATTTGAAGGTTTCATAAGCTTCTATATTTTTATTTAATTTATATTTTTTGCGTAATATATTTTTTTGTCTAACATCTGAGATTATAGATCTGTTAAACCAAGGTGGGTATTTACTCGATTTAGGTCTAGTTTTAGTAACAAAGGCATCAAAGATAGAATTCAAAATATCATAAAATGTTTCACATGCAACATTAACATCATTGCAGTCATTTAAAATGGTCCAATCAGTATTGGATATATGTTTATATAACAGATGGTAATTGGCCAGTTTAAAGTTATAAGATAAGGTTGTGCTTCTAAGAAATTTGTTGGGAAGTGAATTAACAAGTAGAGAAATATCGAGGGGAGGATGGTAGAGGTCCTTGTGTAATAATGAATCCTCAGTTTTAGTTACTGTAATGGGTGTATGGCTTAATACCAAATCTAATATCCCATCGTAAGAATTTATGACTTTATTATATTGGCTAATGTCCATCAATTCACATAAATTACGTAAGGCGAGTGCGAGTGCTTGTAATAGGTGAATCATTAACATACATAATAAATTCAGGAATATTAAAATCTCCAAGTTTAAGTATATCCTCGTTATACTATTTACAGAATTAATATTGGATATTATATCGAATAATTCTTCATAAACGACGATGTTTTGGTTTGGGGAATATATGAATCTACAACATATATGTTATGGGAACGGAAGTTTATTTTTACGCCAATAGTGTCAATACTCGGAGATACTTTGGATAGACTAAGTGGAATTGCAGCTAGTTCATTGTTTAAGGCAATGAGAAGCCCTCTTTTCTTCCCTGTAGCCTCGAAGTTACGGTCAGATCTGAATACAACAAAATCATTGGACCTAATTGGACCTGAATTTGCTAATTTACGTTGTTATTCTTAATCTTGTTATTAATTATTGGTTAATATGACGGATAATAATTTCATAACATTCCTAACGTGTTAATCTATAACCACAGCATTCTTTATAGATATTTCAACGTTTCTAACAATAACGACGTGACGCAACAGGTAACGAATGTACACTATTCGTTAGGGATAGAGCGTTTTAATGGTTTTAAATTCTCAGCCGAAATAAATATTTATTTTCACCATCAATTTTAACAAAAAAGGAAAAGAAAAATACGAGGAAGCATATTTTGCTGTCATCTATCCATCTATGATATAAAAAAAATCATGCAACTTCCTCATTATGGTGTACACCAATAATAACAAATTCGACATCATTAGAATTTATATTGTCAGTGCAATTTTGACGCTGAGATGACAGTCACGGTTTATGGAGATAGATTTCCAGATGCCCCGCAGCCTAATCGAACTATGTTTAGGAAGTTAGATCAAAATCTAAAAACGCACGGTTCATTTTCAAAAAAAGTAGTAATTCAAGGGCATGTTGCGATGTTACCACCTTTTCCTTGTTATTTATTTTTGAGAAAGAATTGAGGCAACCTATGCGGACGACTAGCTGGTTTAAGTCGGAGCAGAGAGCCGTGGGTCCAGAGTATTCGTAAGAGTGGAGAAACTTACCCTATTTAAAATGTACGGCATAAATGACAGATTTCTGTTTATTTCGAGAAAAGGAGACAAAGAAAAATTGATGTTAAATTGGGCACGATCTATAGTAAAAATAAGTAGAATTGTCTCTTTTCCTTGGCAATTTACGTCTCTTAATGAAATGGAGTGAAAATCGTAGGAAAATTAACCGACTAGGTGGTTTGTGAAAAGTTAACGAAATTTTATCTATATGAAAGATAAGCTGTGCAATAGCTTTGCAGGAATGTAGAAGCTATGCAGAAACGTATACAGAAATGTATAAGTATATATGTGCATAAACGTATAAGTACATAAGTACATATAAATATATAGAAATACATAAGTGTATAAAAGCATATATAAGCATATAAGAATATAAGTATATAAGAATTTAAATATTTAAGCTGATTTCGTAAACTATAAATTGCCAAAAAAAATGAAAAAGGAAGAGAAAAATATTTTTAAAACCATGTGGTACATATAGTATTTTAACTACTTATTAAATTAAAAAGAATTGACCTTGAATTTAAATTTATTTTAAAAATAATTGAAATTACATGAGACAAAAATTTAAAATTAATTAAATTTTTAATGAGTAATAAATGAAATTACCTGGATGTTATTGTTAACGCGGATATAAAAATGTAATACCAATTACTGAAGTCCACAGTTAAAATTTATATACGTTCGAATCAGTACAAGGGCTGCAAGCAAATGATTTCCTGGTGAGTTTTACTGATAAGGTAAACTTTTTTTGTCCTATTTACTGCAAAATAATGCTACCAAATAAACTTGAGAAATCTAATTCCCTAATTAAATTGAAAGCTATAAAATACAGAAATAGGTATGGCCATCTGTCAATGGTTGAGTTAAGCGCAACAACTTGCAGGTCGCAAATTCTACAAAGTTCCTTTACCCACAACTAAAATAGTGGCATATGATCGATAAAAGGAATCTATAATAAAAGTTTTTATTACTTCCATACCACAGCTGATTTGCCTTTGCCTCACAATTTGTAATTTCTATTTTATACATAACCAACAATACGAACAGCTGTAATAAATAGTAAAACATATTGTGAGAACTCAGTAAATATATTACCTCTTATAGGATATACTATATATAGTAACGAAAAAAGGTAAGGAAAATAACCATATGTACTTACATAGTAAACAAAAATATAAAAATTGAAATATAGGTACCTATCTGATGTAAATAAATGTTTTGTAGACAATTGTTTCCTGGGATGCTATCAGAGATACATAATAGTCAATAGAATATGACTGAGTTCCTAAGATATAAAAATATGTACATAAAACAGTGTGAAATGGTTTAGCAGTTATACAAGTAAAATTCTGTTAGTTGAAAACAGTTTCACTTACAAAAACTAAATGAAAATGTTATACCAGATTGTGCCAAATATAAACACAACATTAGTTTTTATATAAAACTGTTAAATGGACATAGGCCATGTAACAGAATATAATGTATGAAAAGTAAATAGAGTATTGAATTATGTTAACCAAATTAAGAAACCTCTTTGAGACAAATTCAGAGAAACTGTCGTATAAGAAAATGCAGTGCAAGAAAAATATTTAAAAAAAACGGATTTTGATGCATTAAAATGAGGAAAGTTCAACATTTAAATGAGGGAGATAAACCGAGGAGAATAACATTTTGTAGATGGTTGTTAAATAAACAAAGGAATGACCCGCTGATATGTAGCAAAATTCTTTCGTTACATGAATCAAATTTTTCTAATGATGGATTTTTCAATAGAAATATGCATTATAAGTGGACACGAGAAAATACACATTGGTGCAGAGAGATTGCTTTCCAAGAAAGATTTTCTATGAATGTTTGGGTGGATCTTTTAGGGACTAAATTAATTGGACCTCATTTTTACGATAGCAAATTAACCGTTCGTAGATACCTTAATTTCCTGCAAAACGAATTTCAATATTTTATTTATGACTTAACAGTGGCAGAAAGATTAAATTATTCATATTTTAACAAGATGGGACCCCACCTTACACTGCTGTAATATGTGCTGTACAAATTATTTGAATCAAGTTACGCCAGATAGCTGGATAGGCACCTATGGGCACATTCTATGGCTAGCTTAATCACCAGATATTACTACCTTGGATTTTTGTCGTCTGGTGCTACCAAGGTGTTTCAAACTGCCTCTAAAAATATTGAGGACATCAAAACCAGAATTAGAAACGCATGTGAGGCAATTACTCTTGAAATGCTCCATAATGTAATGAGTGGGGTGTCTAGTAGGTTTTCGTTATTTTTTTTTAATTTTCATTTTGTACTTGTATTTTTATTATGAGATATTTATTTGTTTGTATTAAATTGTAATAATTAATTACTAAATTATAATTATTATAAAGTGAATTTCTACTATTATGGCCTAGCTGATTTTTACGATTCAATATCATTTGTGGTTTTCGTAAAACATTAAATATTGACACTCGGTTAAAATTCTTGTGACATATTTTATATCATGGGAAAGAGAAAAAATAAACAGAATTAATGGTGTCATGGCCTATTTTGAGATTTGTTTTTTCATTTTTGCACAATAGCGTATGTCAAAGCCAACTACGTTTTTCGAATATTTTGATATTTATTATTGTTATGGTCTTTGCCGTCGACTTTCATCCCTTTAACTTTTTTCATATCTCCTCAAATAAGGAAACTATAACCGTTTGTGGTTTTCCTATTGTTCAAGTTTTTGTAATATATCTCACAAAGTGAAAACCTAATCTAACTATGAATCATATCTCAGAAAGTAGGCTATGGATTTCAAATTTCTTTTTTCCTGAAATATAGCTCACAAAAAATGGGATTACTGTTTCTAGAACTTTATTCTTCTATAATAGATATTAAGCGATATTTTTGGTGTGGCCCTCGTAAAATAGAGGGACGGTATATTTTCATAACAGTATGTAAATAAAATCATGAGACTGCTACATTCACTCCATTATAAAATAAAATTTGAAATATTTATGAAGCCTAAAAGGCATGCTTTTAACACTGATTGTTTCGATTTTTAATGGTAAAGCAAATAATAACAAATTAACCGATGTTTTTTTAAATAAAGTGCAACATAAATTTTCTACAAAATTATGTGTCACTAATTTTGCTGCAACTCCTGATTTCAGTTTCGTATCTTTATTTATTTATTTAAAATGCAACTAATTTATACCAAAGAAGTGAATATTACGATATTCAATATGACTGGGTGTAGCTTCTAAGGTATCTGTGAATATTTGCTTTTGGTGAGATTTAGTGTTCTTTTGGACTTTTCCACATTTAATAGCCTACCAAATAATATTATACTAAACATCGCGCTTTATTTTTACGTCTGCATTGAACGAATGCGGATAATAAGGTGAGTAATACATATCGGCATATATTCAGATTAGTTATTTTTCATATTTTTAAAATTCTTAGAACAATATGTATTTAACCAAAAACCAAAAAATAAATAAGAAAATAAATTTTGAATATTGCAAATAATTATCGATTATGAACGAGTTACACCACTGATCAGTTTTCATATGGTGCTTGGCTGTGAACTTGTTGCTTATTCTTAGCGCGTCGTCGCCAAGTAACAGGTAATAATAGTAGCAGCGGTCGTCGCCGTCGATAGTTTACGTCAGGTCTTTACGTGTCAATGGCGAATTGATCTGCATAAAAGTTTTTAATGATGGAGAATTTACCAACATTAAGTGGATAAACATTGTACTTTGTTATAGTATGGCAGGCAAAAATATCTGTCAAGTTCGCATGTTTACACAGAGCGGTATCCCGGTATCCACGTACCCCATGATGAACGTTTGTGTCAGCTGTTCAATATTTAATAGACCATGGACATTTTCAGCCCGTTACTCATTATAGGGGCTGTACACGCTCTCTAAAAACACTAGATGCGGGTGGTACGCTTAAAACGAACATGGGCTGCATCCTCATCACGTGCAGAATGTGCAAAGCCTGCAACCTGAAGAAGAGCTTCGACGGCAATAACTAAATATCATCTTTCTGTGCGGGTTCGTCTTCAGTTTTAAGTATTTATAATTTAATCATTTTGTGCAGATTTGGCAACACTGTTAACTCAGCTATATAAGAGTGAATAATTTACGTTGTGTACGTCGGAATTGTAGTGGATAAAGGCGAGCCTAAAAATTATTATTATTATTTTTTAATTTTTTAATTAAAAATGGTATTAATCTTCACGTTCCAACGGAAGTCACAGAAAAAATATAAGCATGCATTTCAAAAACACTCTGTATAGTGGGAGAACAGATTACACAACAATTGTTCAATCGTCTTCAACTTAAATATGTATCGAATGAGTGTGAATCTAATGGCAATAAGGGGTGCAAGATAAAGATAAACTTGGAAGATAAACTCGAAAAATTTCGATTCATCGAAGTCAATTAATTTATAAATATTTTGCAACAATTTTATCTATACAGAAAAGTAAAATCTGAATGTCTAAAATTTAGGACTATTTGCACTTTAAGCAGTGTATTGAACTATTAAAATTAAAGTTAAATATTTTTTTTTCTATGGGTCTCTTTCGTTTTGTGTGAAAACTACTAGATAAATAAATGTTGATGAAACATGCACAGTTTACAGACTAGATTGCTGGTATCAGTTTATGTTTTGGCTCATAGGGATAACTTAAACAATTCCGAAGTTGCGAGATAAAACTTTTTTAAATTAACGCAGGCAGACAGAAGCAAGGTTCAGCGCGCGTATCGTAGCAATTGACTTCGCTGGAAGGTATGGAGCGAAAGGGCTGTGGGCGTAAGATTGGGGCAGCTGCTGTCACTAGCATACGGGTTTTCCTTTGACTATCATTCCTTTACTCGGTAAATATCGTATACAATTATATTTATGTATATTCCCAAATTTCACCTATTCTCAAACAGTGGGTGATTTTTTGTTTTAACAATGTAAGTAATACATGTCTGCAAATATGAGGGTTGTTATTAATAGACAGTTATTTCCTACTTAATTTTTCACGCTGAATTCGAGTGCGGCGTTTTGCCATTAGGTTATTTAAAAATCTCAGCGAAACTCGATTTATGGAGGAAGGCTCTCTCACAGAAAAGTACTATACCTTCTATTGGAAAGGTCTTCCCACCAATTCAAGAAGACAACATGGAGTAGGATTTGCCGTTCGGAATCAACTTGTATCCAACTTAACACAAGTACCACAAGGCCTATCCGAGCGTCTAATGCTGCTACGCTATGAGCTATCAGATGGCAACGCGGTAAATCTAATAAGCGCCTACGCTCCCACTCTGGATGCAAGTCACGAAACCAGGGAAAGCTTCTATCAACAGCTGGAAGAAACCGTCTCTGTATTAGTAAATTGCGTGACCAACAAACCGTCGAACAGCTAAAGCAAAAAGTTCAAGAGAATTTGAGTGCACTAGAAGAAACCAATTCTGTAGATGTCGCTGCTACCTGGACACAAATTAAAGACAGTTTAAAAAGTGCGAGTGAGGAAATTCTTGGCACTGCAGCAAGTAAAAAACAGGAGGACTGGTTCAATGATAATAAAGCTTTTATACAAGAACTTCTTGACCGCAAACATACTGCCTTCCAAAACGCTATCAACCACCCCAACGACTCATCAATAGCAGAAGCTTTTACCCAATCTAAGTATGAAACGCAACGCGAAATCTGAAGAATAAAGAACGAGTGGTGGGCAAGCAAGACCAGAGAAATTCAAAGGTACGCCGATTCACACGACTACAGGAATTTCTTTCAAGGAGTAAAAGCAGTGTACGGCCCCAGTCGGAAAAATATGTGCCCTATTAAAGATTTAAATGGAAATCTCCTCAAAGAAGACCAGGAAATAAGAGCCCGATGGAAAGAACACTACTCTAACATTCTTAACCAGCAAAGTCAAGCCGATCACGATATTATAAATCTTATCCCTCAATATGACACCTTCGAAGACTTAGATAAACCACTAACAACGGAAGAGATCTTAACCGCCATTGGGCAGCTAAAAAATAACAAATCTCCCGGCGCCGACTCACTCCCAGCTGAGATCTTTAAAGCTGTGTCGTCAGAGCTCATACCCTACCTCAAAAAAACTGTTTGATGTCGTGTAGGAAAGTGGTCAAGCTCCGCAGGAATTTCGTGATACATTTTTAATCAACCTCTTCAAAAACAAAGGGAGCGCTGCGGACTGTGGAAATTACAGGGGTATAGCTCTCCTGGCTGTTGGAGGGAAGATACTCACTAAAGCGATGGCAAATAGGCTAACACCTGTTATGGAAAAGTTACTTCCTGAAACACAGAGTGGCTTTAGACCAAACCGAGGCACATCGGACTTAATGTTCACACTTAAACAGCTTCAAGAAAAAGCACTCGAACATCAAGGAGAAATTCACATGGCCTTCATTGATTTAACCAAGGCGTTTGACTCGGTGGACAGGGAAGTGCTCTGGAAAATTATGTTCCGCTTAGGTATCCCTAGAAAATTTGTGGAAGTATGTCGCAGTCTACATACAAACAACAACGCCCAGGTTATGTATAATAATGAGGCAACCGAACCTTTCCAAACCCTCACTGGAGTTAGGCAGGGATGTGTCCTGGCACCCCTACTCTTTAATTCATTTACCACTGCTCTAACAATTATTGTTGACAACAAACTGACAGTCAGAGGAATAGGTCTCAGATACCGTTTTGCTGGCGGTCTCTTTAACATAGGGCGCTTTAGAGCTTTCACGAAGACACGCACACGATTCATTTGTGATCTCCAGTATGCGGATGACTGTGCACTTTTAGCCTCTACGCCGGAAGAGCTTCAAGAGCTTTTAGATGTGTATGCCCAGAGCTATGATTCCTTGGGACTTAAAATAAACATTGGAAAGACTAAGATTATGTCAACTCCTCATCAAGTGAACCAAATAGACATTACACTTAACGGAAATTCCCTTGAAGTGGTGGATCAGTTCAATTACTTAGGCAACGTTGTTAATGACAAAGCAAACATGGACAACGAGATTCGCAATAGAATTAACGCTGCATCTAGAGCACTCTGGGGACTTAGAGAGAGAGTATTTGACAACCACGACCTTGCTTTGTCAACGAAAATGGCTGTCTACAGAGCAGTTGTCATTCCAACACTGCTATATGGATGTGAAAGCTGGGTCACTTACCGTCGTCATGTGAAAGATTTAGAACGTTTTCAGCAAATACACCTCAGAAGTATGATGAAAATCCGTTGGTTCCATCACATATCAAACGAGGAAGTATTCAGGAGAGCAAACAGCCTTCCAATTGAGGTGCTTATTTCAAGAGCACGCCTAAGATGGGCAGGTCACGTTCATCGTATGCATGATAACCGCCTTCCTAAATGTACACTTTATGGTGAATTGCTAAGCGGTAGAAGAAGGCGTGGCGGTCAACGAAAGAGGTTCAAAGACGCTCTCCATGAAAATCTAAAATCCTGCGGTATTGCAGACGAGCAATGGGAACAACTTGCAGCGGACAGAACCGAATGGCGAGGGGTTGTGGCCAGCTATCAAGGAAATGTTGCTGCAAGAAGGCCGAATCCAAGACCTAGCCAGGTCTATGTTTGTCCTGACTGCGGTCGACATGTGCTCTCCCGAATTGGCCTCTATAGCCATAGTCGTGTGCACCGTAGATGAATGGGAATTACAATAGACTACACCTTTTACTTGTTTTTTGTTGTACACAATTTATCGACTGTAACATTTTTATACTCGGACTCGAGTAACGGCTAATAATAATAATAATTTAAATATAAATTGTTTAGGATTATCAGGTTATAAAAACATGAGGTCATACTTAAGACTCAAAGGTTCCAGGGCGCAGATATTAAGGGCTCAGGGTTTAACAGGATAAAATTTTAAGTCTTTAGCATTTAAAGGTCCAAAGATTTAGGAATTCATCGACTTTAACAGAGACTAGTTTTTATGATAATAAAATATATTTGGAAAAATATGGTGTCGCTATTCATAGAGAATTCTACAATTTACCATCTACAATCAACTGCCTACAGGCTATAGTCTACAGCTTACAACCCACAATCTAACGAAGAAGCGTGCAATAACTCTTAAAATCGCCAAGAGTATATTTATGTTTATCATAATAATTCTATCGAACTCAAAATCAGAAATTTTTCTCATTAAAAGTGAATTCACAGTTCTACATATTAATTATATTGATATAATTGTGAGCCAATTCACTAGGTACACTATAACGTTTCCGCTACAGCTCAACAGTAATTGTTAACTATCGCAAAACCTTTAACATTTCCATCACAGCTCAGCGGTAACCAACAACTAACGTGCTCGGATAAATAACAGTAGAGTAAATTTAGGATTCAGATAAAAGTTAAGGACAATAATATCAATTCAACAATAATTATTAATTGATAAAACAAATAATAACATGAAATGGTGACGTCTATTTACAGACGTAAAATATTACAGTACGAAACCTACTGCTACGAAAGATTACCAAAAACCATGGGTAACGTAATGTGCTTTTGCATTTTGTTGGTAATATGCGATTATTACACTTAACACGCAAGGCTTGTAACTTGTAATTCAGCACTCGGCCGGGCACATAGCCCGGAGAGTAGCTGTTGGTTGCAGTCTGGTTACATTCCCTATGGTAAAATAAGGATTTTATAGAGGAGCTTGCGACTGAAATATTATGTTTTAATATTTCTGCCCTCTAGAAGCACACTTTTTCTATGCTAAGCCCAGTCAGGCTATTCATTTTTCGATTGCAACAGATACTGGACCGCTAAATGGCGCCTGCTTACTGTTTTACATCTCGCTATCATAAACATACCGAGATATACCAAATAGTCGAGGGATCCTCGTGTCGTTCGTCACATGCCTACCTTGCACTGACGAGAGCCAAAAGCTCGAAACTGCAGTCTGCAGGTGGTATGAGACGACTGGCACAAGAGCTCCTTTAAGTAGGATCCGTCTTTCGGCTGGTGTTTGTTGCAATCGAAGCATTAGCGTTTTGTTGGTAATATGCGATTATTACACTTAACGTGCCAGGCTTGTAACTTGTAATTCAGCGCTCGTCGGTTCACATAGCCCGGAAAGTAGGTTGGTTGCAGTCTGGTTACATTCCTTATAGTAAAATAAGGATTTTATAGAGGAGCTTGCGACTGAAATATTACGTTTTAATATTTCTGCCCTCTAGAAGCACACTTGATCTATGCCAAGCCTAGTCAGGCTATTTATTTTTCGATTGCAACAGACACTGGACCGCTAGATGTCGCCTGCTTACTATTTTACATCTCGCTATCATAAAAATGCCGAGATGTATTAAATAGTCGAGGGATCCTCGTGTCGTCGTCACATGCCTACCTTGTACTGACGAGAGCCAAAAGCTCGAAATTGCAATCTGTAAATGGTATGGGACGACTGGCACGGGAGCTCTTCTAAGTAGGATCAGTCTTTCGGCTGGTGTTTGTTGCAATCGAAGCATTAGCATTTTGTTGGTAATATGCGATTATTACACTTAACGCACCAGGATTGTAACTGGTAATTCAGCGCTCGGCGGGGCACATAGCCCTGAGAGTAGCTGTTGCTTGCAGTTTGGTTCCATTCCTTATAGTAAAATAAGAATTGTATAGAGGAACTTGCGACTGAAATGTTATGTTTTAATATATATATATATATATATATATATATATATATATATATATATATATATATTATTTTTTATACTTATGAAATCCGTATGTCGCATATGCATATGCGTATACACACATAAATATATAAATATGTATATGTATATTTTTCAAGATTTTTTCACGAATTAGCGAATTTTCGACTTTTGTCCTTGCCGTAAATTTAACTTTTCATCTGGAATGTCTGAACTACAACATATCTCAATTTCGGCCATTTTCACCAAGATCCCGAATCCCAGAATTTACGAATCTTCGACTTTTGCCCTTCCTGTAACTCCAAAATAAAAGTTTTTCGAGCCTTGGTCCCATTTGAACTTTTCATCAGGAAGGTCTGAATTACAATATATCTAAATTTCGACCATTTTCACCTGGACCCCAAATCACGTGTTTCTGTGCGTGGTCCTTTACACTGAAAAATAAATGGTTGTGATATGTGCTTGATAAAAGTGTTTGAAACCACCACATATTGGTCACATCTCAGTTACAAGATGCACCAGAATGTGAGTGGTAATGAGGTAGGTAATAAGGTAAATGGTTGTGGCATCATTTAGAAATAGTATATTCATCATACCACCTAGATTTAGTGATAAGTGAGTTTAAGTAATAATGATTTGTATCCCACTCCATATACTTTTGACTGTATAAGTTTTGCCATAACTTAAGGAGCTTTTTCTTGTATATATTGAACAACTCAGTCACAGGTATTTTAGCTGATAGAGAGGTGCCATTTATGAAAGCTGCCTTAGCCACATTATCGGCAATTTCATTTTGAGATAGACCACAATGTGCCTTTTAACTCAGACAAAGTTGGCAGATATCCCTCGTTGTGACAAAGAAACTAGTTTGGCAAAAATGCCCACAATAATAGGTGATGATTGCTCTTTACATTTACCGATGCTACTGAAAACACTCTTGGAATCAGAGTGAATAGTGACATTTAAAAAATTAAGAGATTCAGCGAAATTCAGAAACTCATGGATAGCAACAGCTTCAGCTGTAAAAATGGAGGCTTCTGCGGGTAACTTAAATCTGTGTCCTATTTCAAGCTCGGGGATGTAATAAACGCATCCTGAGCCTAATTCACCATCTGTAAAAACTGATAGGTTTTCTTTACAAATATCAAGAATATTTTGGAACCTTTTTTTTGTTAATTGCAGGTAAAGTTGAAAATTTAGGAAATACTAAATTAGGCGAATATTGATTGACGTCAAGAGTGTAATTAAAAAGTTCTGTTGAGCACTGATTGTATATCAAACCATCGAAAATAGCTGTGTCAGATAAAGCAATTGCCAGAGGGTGCTGACTTTTTTTGTCAATATAGATTGGTGAGATCTTGTATATAAAGGTTTAATATGCTACTGCATATTAGCCATACTTTCATACTAGCTTTTATAGCAGAATTTTAGACTTTTAATTCGATATAAAGATGAAAATTAGGTATTTTCTTATCAGTGCGGAAGTTTTGCTTGAATAATTACTAAATAATACATTTCTCTATGACGAAAATTTGCTGCAAAGCACCATCAAATATTTGTCACTATGTAGAAAATAAATTCGAAGTATAGCAATTAAAAACTTATAAAAAGAAAATCAGCATTGAATACTTGGTGCATACACAAATATTCCAACAAAACTTGGGACATTTCCTTCTTCAAATTCCTTGCATAACTGAATACTCACGTATTATCAATATTCTTCTTCTCAATTCATTAGATACTAGTGCCACGGCAAAAGTAATTTGTCGTAAAAAATTTAGCACGGAAACTAATCCTTTAATCAGGAATTTAAAATTATTTTTGAAATCTATAACACCTAACAATAAACACCTAACAATAAATACGAATGCCGGGTGGTCACGAGTCAATGTACGCCCCCAATATTTTGGTTGTTTTTGTATTTAAAAAGTTTTGTTTTTGGTACACATAAATTAGAGATTAATGGGCTACATTTAGACTAACAGGTTGAACCGCAAGCGACATCAACTTTTTCTTTTAAATGGAACGACTATATTTTTTTGATGGTTTCTCATTAAGCATAAATTTATAAGTGCAACAGTTTTTTCAGGTGTAAAAAATTTCAAAAAATAAGTGAGATACGAACAATTCTTTAATTTTTTCAAAATGGCCGCGCCAGATGAATGCGATCTAAGAAAATTACTAAGTAGGCTATGGAAATTATTAGTAAGGTTGTAGACTTGTCTGTAAAGAAGAAAATAGTGGTTTGAATTACTGATAGGTACCAGTATTTTTAGGTTTTTTCAAAAAACGGAATTTCATTTTCATTTTCGTAGGTGTTCTATGGATTTTTTTTAATGGAACTGTGCTATTTTTTTTTCTTAATCAGAAATAATGATTCATAAACTATAATTGTTTCGCCATTAATCATTTCTTAACGAATTCCTGCGTAATATTAGATGTATTTTTAAAAAGTAAGCGCCAACAAACCATTTTAATAAGGTACCTATCTACATTTAAATCCAAAATTGCAGATAGCAATGAAAATGACAGACATTCGCAACAATTGAATTATTCTTGACTTACTCACAAATTTTCTGAAGCAAGTGTATTAAAGTTGTTATAAACAAGAAAATTTATATAAAATGGCTGAAAAATATTCAAGAGATAAAAAAGTAGACATGTTCAGTATTTCGAGAGACTCGATGTAATGCAACTAGAGCACAAACTCTGTATGGACAGAGATATTCAGAAAGAAGACAACCTTCGAAAAACTATTTTGCCCGGCTGGAGCATCAATTTAGAACTGAACCTAATATAAAAATTGAAGAAAGATTTATTGTGGATGAAGAAACGGAAATTAATGTATTGGCTTTAGTGCATCTTGACCCAACCATTTCGGTAAGACAAATTGAACATGAATTACCAGTTTCCAAGAATCAGCCAGGAAAATTTTATAGAAACAGGGATATCGTTCTTATAAATATCAATTGCATCAATTTTTCTGTGAGAATGATTATAAACGAAGAATACCCTTTTGTAATTGGTTATAGTTACGCCAATTAGGAAATGAGAATTATTATCAAAAATATTTTGTTCACTGATGAATCGAGATTTACAAACCTTGGGTTATTTAATCGAAACAACACTCGACATTGGGCAATTGAAAATTCTCACATTATGAGACAAGGTCGGTTTCAGGAGCGGTTTGGCTTCAATGTTTGATTAGGCGTACTGGGCGACCATATCATAGGTCCAATAATTTTTGACGGAACTCTAACTGGACCAAGATATCTAGATTTTTTCCGAAATATAATAGTTCCAGAGATTAATCAAATTCCCAATACCAATATTGACGAGGTTTACTTCCAACAAGACGGGGCTGGACCACACAATGCTATTATCGTTAGGGATTACTTAAATCAATTATTTCCAGACTGTTGGATTGGTACCCACGGTCCAATCAGATGGCTTGCAAGGTCGCCTGACTTAAGCCTACTCGATTTTTTTATTTGGGCGCATATGAAAAATAGAGTCTACATGACTGCTCCAACCACAAGGCAAGATCTGGAAGAAAGAGTTCGACACGAAATTGCACAAATAACACCTCAACAAATACAGAATGTTAAACGTGCAACGATGAGTCACGCTACTCTGTGTATTAATCATAACGGTGAACAGTTTGAACAATTTTTATAATGATTTATTATAATTTAGATTTTAAATAGTCTTGTTATTCTATTTATTCATGGTTGTAACATTTTATTGAAATTATTTTTTGTTTAATTTGTGTTTACTTTTTAAAAATATCTCTATTTTTATGAAGGATATCGTTAAGAAATGATTAATGGCGAAATAATTATAGTTTATGAATCATTATTTCTGATTAATAAAAAAATAGCACAGTTCCATTAAAAAAATTTCCATAGGGCCCCTACGGAAATGAAAATGAAAATGAAATTCCTTTTTGAAAAAAAACCTAAAAATACTGGTACCTATCAGTAATTCAAACAACTAGTTTCTCCTTTACAGACAAGTCTACAACCTTACTAATAATTTCCATAGCTTACTTAGTAATTTTATTACATCGTATTCATCTAACGCGGCCATTTTGAAAAAATTTAAAAATTGTTCGTATCTCACTTATTTTTTCGAATTTTTTACATCTGAAAAAACTGTTGCACTTAGAAATTCATGCTTAATAAGAAACCATAAAAAAATATAGTCATTCCATTTAAGAAAAAAAACTTGATGTCACTTCCGGTTCAACCGGAACTGATATTTTCATTCCTGTTAGTATAAAAGTAGCCCGTTATTGTCTAATTTATGTGTACCAAAAACCAAATTTTTAAATACAAAAACAACCAAAATATTAGTGGCGTACATTGACTCGTGGCCACCCGGTATAGAGATTTGGCCACAATCTGAAATGATTGATTCTAGAACCAAATATCTAATTCGCTTCGTAATGGAAAGGTTAAATATATTTTGTAAATATTGTATATGCCGCTGTAAAAGCTTTTCCGCAAATAATTGAGCTATATTTTAAAACTCTTACTCTACTCTCTCTTTTGTTCTTATCTAATTAATCGTATAAGGAAACACCTGAGGTACGTAGTAGAAATATATTACACATTTCACCAGCGCAGGCTCTTTTGTTACGAATACATAGGTTCGGTATCAGGGCAGAAGTATGCTTTTACACTTTTAATTTTCACAGTATTCGCGTCAATCATCCAACAAAAGACTAAAAGTCGTTCATCAACTTTGTATAGTGATGATAAACGATAACACATCAGTTATTTTAAAATAAATATGGGTTTAAATTCTAAAGTATATAGAATTTTAATTAATGTCTATAATTTACTAAATCTACATTTTATGAAAAAATTACCATTTGTTTTGTTTTGCTATTCATAGAAGAATTAGCGCATCCCTAATTGAAAGTTAATTTGTCGTGTGTGATGCAGAATTTTCACAGATTATAATTAGGGGTACCGATAATGCGCCAAAGTCCAATATCGGCTATATTAGAAGAATTTGGAAAATTATTTTTTTATAAAAGTGGTAGAGTGTCAAAAGGCACACATTTTAAAAATATTTTGAAATATACAGGGTGACTCGCTACAGCGGAACATCTTCGGGGTCATTTTTTTAATGTAGCATCCTATATATTATTTCATTTACGAATTCAGCATAAAATTATCTTTCTAATGACCTCCAGATTTTTTTATTTTGATGTGGCGTTGCCCAGTTATTCGAGAACATATGAAAATTTTGATTGGAAAAGGTTTAACAAATTAATTCGCTGTGTATGTATTAGTATTAATTAAGAAGATTTATTTTGCAATTATGTAGATAAGGGATGTACTACAATGACCCAACCACCAAATATTGATTATAATTATGCAGGGTGTATTTTATACTAGCGCTAACTTAGGACAATTCAAAGTGAATTTTCTCATTTTTTTCAAATGGAACACTCCGTATATTATTGTATTTTTGAATTGGCACGTTAATTCTCTACGATTTTTGTGAATAATATCCTATATCTAAAATCGATACTTCCAAAGATATTTTTACTTTTTCATTAAAAACCGTTACCGTTATTTTACCCAATTTTTAAATGCTATTGAATTTTTATTTCTAATTCCTGGTGGTATTTTATTATACAGCTTGGCCGCCCAATAGTACTACACCTTGCTGGTTTTTAAAATTATATGTAGGGGTATTTGAACATCATTTTATTTTCTCGTGTTGTACTCGTGGTAGTCAGCATTTCTTTTATATTTATGTGGATTAGCATGAACGTGTTTTAGGAAGTTTAATATATATGTATACATCGAATGGTAAGTATCTCTAGTTTTTTGAAGGTCTTTACAACTTTCTTTGTTCTTGGGATTACCTATTATTCTTATTGCCTTTTTTTTGTAGTATAAAGATTCGACTTACTTCTCTTGCTGTACCCCAATACGATTCCGTATGATGCCACACTATGGAAGTTAGCGAAATATGCTGTTTTTGTTGTTGGATATGTGGATGTTTGTTTAATTATCCTTAAAGAGTATATTGCTTTATTTAGTTTTTTACTTAAGTCTTGTATATGCATATTCCAGTTCAATTTATTGTCTATATATATATATATATATATATATACCTTACAAATCATGAAAAATTGGTAGCCAATGTCATTTATCAATTCCTTGACCAGACATAGACCGGTTTCGAACTTATTAGTTCTCGTCAGTATGCCATAGGTCATGGAACAGACAAATGACAGTGGCCAACCTGCTAGTCTTATACAGACTAATGTAAATGGTGTAGTGGTGAGAGGTAAGTGAATCCTCTCATATGGTCTAATGCTACTATACACCAGACATCATAGATGTCTCCATGGTATATAGCGACTTGCCATTTTGCAAGTACCGAGAGCGGCGACCTTCAGCCCTCGGTGGACTTAACCTATATACTGTTATTATACATGATTTGCAGGAAACAACTATATATATATATATATATACATATATATATATATATATATATACATATATATACATATATATACATATATATATATATATATATATATATATATATATTTGCCTAGGAATTTTATGTTTTCTTCCTGATTTCTTTTTGTCGGGATTGTATTGTTTGCGTCTTATCTTCATTTAATAATAATGTGTTGCTGGTAAACCAAGTATTTGCTTCTGTTAGTATTTTCTCTGATGTTTTCCCTTCATTATTTACAGGTTTGTTTAGAAATGATGTGTCGTCTGCATATAGACACGCTCCATAGGCATTCATGTTAGATATTAAATGATTCATGTAGATTATAAACATTATTGGACCTAGTATCGATCGTTGCGCTATTCCATGTACCATTTCCGTGGTTCCTGACAATTTTCCTTTCCAACATACTGTTTGTCATCTGTTAGTGATAAACGATTTTATTATTTTATGCGCGCTTCCTCTTACGCCATAATAATTAAGTTTGTCAACTAGTATTTTGTGGTTAATTTTTAATTTTTAATTAACTATCGTGACAAAGTATTTACATTTATTGCAAGTTATAAATGAGTTTAAAATTCGCACTTTCCAATAAATAATTTTTAGGGAGAAGAAATGGTCGATATGGTTTATGTTCTGGGTGCGAGCGATAAAAATTATTTGCTACCAACTCGAATTTATAAGGAGCGATATCCGGAAAGAAGACAGCCCTCTAAAAAATCATATGAGAGGTTGATGAAACGATTTGACAATACGGGGAAAGTTGAACATGGGAAAAAGGAACGAAATATCTCATCGCAGTATAAGAGAATTGGCAAGAGAAAATGATCGGCTTGATCTTCAGTCCATCGAGTCCTGCAAAAAAAAAAAACAAATTTCATCCTTGCCACGTTCAACTAATGCAGGAACTGATTGATAGGGACTAAGGGATTATGAAAACGGAATACAATTTTGTCAATGGACAAACCAAAAATACAACAACAAAGAAATGTTTTGACTTTATTTTGTTTTGCTGATGAAGCAACATTTCATAAAAATGGACATGTTAATTATCATAATTTTCATTATTACGACACAACTAATCCTTACATCTCAAGAACAAATAGCCAAACAACATGATCGTTGAATGTTTGGGGAGGTATTATTGAGAATTATGTAAATAACTGAATTTTTAAAATAGTGCCAATTTTTGTATTACCTAATATCGTATTTTCTGTTCCTATTATTTATGTCACGTTTTTTGTACTATTAAACGATTTTTATAAATTCTTAAGATAGACTCAAATGTAACTTAATTAAACTGTGAAACAATACTACTGAGGTAACCAAGACGCACACAGAAAAATGTAATACTACTTTCAATTATTCTCACTTTATGTCATAATCATGGCTACTAAATCAGTACAATTTAACGGTTTTTAATGAAAAAGTAAAAATATCTTTGAAAATATCGATTTTAGATATAGGATATTATTCACAAAAATCATAGAGAATTACATACAGTAATATACAGTGTTCCATTTGAAAAAATTGAGAAAATTCACTTTCAAATGTCCTGAATTAGCGCTAGTATAAAATCAATCATAATCAATATTTGGTGGTTGTGTTGTTGTACTACATTCCTTGTCTACGTAATTGCAACATAAATCTTCTTAATAAATAGTACTACACACACAGCGAATCGATTTGTTAAACCTTGTTCCAACCAAAATTTTGATATTTTTTAAAATAACTCGGCAACGCTACGTCAAAAACCAAAAATCTGGAGGTCGTTGGAAAGATAATTTTACTCTATATTCATAAATGTAGAAATATATAGGATGTTCCCTTTAAAGAAATGACCTCGAAGATGCTGCGCTGTAGCGAGTCACCTTTTGTGCTTCAAAACATTTTTAAAATGTGTGCCTTTTGACGCTATAACACTGCCATAAAAAATAATTTTCCGAAGTATTCTAATAAGGTTTATATTTTACTTTGACGTACTATTTGGACACCCTGTATAATCAAATATTGTCTATAATATGTTTATTGCATGTAGTATAGTTTACTTAGATTTCAGATTCATACGAAGTAAACAAACACATGCGGGTTTGTAAGCGATCGGCCAATAACAATGCGACATTCAGGACATCACGCCTTGGCACGCATTGACATTTGTTTAGTTCGTATGAATCTGAAATATGTATGATTTTTAGTATTAGTATAGTTTTGGAACGTGGTTTAATTTATTTAAAATCTCAATTTCAGCAGAGATCCAAAATATATTTTAAATTTCTCTTACTATTTTGATTAATTATAAGAGTAGAAGAAAGTATATTATTCACTCCGTATGATGTAAATAAACTATAAACGTACGTAAAACAGATCATAATCGGTGAATAGCCTTTGATCCTCAAGTAACGCACTGAAATGGATTTTGAGTGGTATTGGAGATACAGAGATTGTTACAAAGTTACAAAGACGGCGTGTGTGCAAGAATTTTAAAATAACCCGCTATTGTAAGTGTCTGTGAAACGTGTGGTAAATAATATATAACGAAAGCTCTTAGAGATAAGGCACTGCAGGTGCTCACGATACCGCTGAACATTTATTTCAAATGCTTACGTGATTGAACATTATAATTACCTTCAGTAAAATGTTTAAATTGTTGTCTCCACAAGAACTAAACCTAATTTGATACACTAGAGCTTTATATAGTTAAGTAAAAAATAAATACGTAATTCCATTACTTAATGCAAAATGATGTATAACTAATTTTTCACGCGATGCTTATGAAAGTATGCGAAGAATATATTTCAACTATTTTGAGAAAGTTTCCTTAATCAGTTGGCCGTCAGTGGCAAGTTATATCATTGTTTAACAAACGATATTTCAATTTTGTAATATTACTAATACAAACTTAAAAGGAATCCAGTGCGTATCTGGGAGTTGTCGACATCGCTAAATCCAAATTTGATAATATCATAGTAATATCGCTCACCGATATCGGGGGTTTCTAATACCGCTGAAAACTAAATATGACAATATCACAGTCCAAAAACCCACTGTGAGTCAATAATTCATGATAGTGGTCAGTATCAAACGTTTAAATGCCATAAAATGAAAGTGCCAGGGATTCCAAATGCATTTTGTTTTGCGAAACAGATGTGTTCTAATTAGGGTTTCTCTGCGGGGAATCCCGGGACGGGATTTTCCGGGAATTATGTCACTTTTTATCATTCCCGTTCCCGGGAAATAACAGTCGGGATTTTCCGGACCCGCGGGAATAACAATAAGTTTTAAAAATTTCGTGCTCCCATCACGTAAATTGACTGCAACGAATGTAACGAGTGAATCACCGACTCACCGGAGACGTGCAAGAGTGCGCGCGCGTCGGACGTGCTCTCACTCATTCGCATTATTTAACGTTTTTAAAACCGCAAAAACAGAAACATAAGTATGATTTTTTTTAAAGTTTATATTTTTAAAAGCTTTTATTTAACTTGCAATGTTTGTTTGTTAGTTAGTTGTTTAAGTCAAATCTTGCAATCAATATTTCGATTAGTTCTAATTAAGGTAGAGCTTACAAATTTTACATATGTATATAAGTCCGATGATAACACACTTTAACGTTTTCATATAAGAAAAAAACAAGATGGCGGCTTCAAGCTGGCGGACGACTTTACTGTTTATAATCCTATTCGACTCAAAATCGATATCTGGGGGTCTTCGAGATGGCCAATTATGAATTTCTAGTCAAAAATTTAGTTCAGGATGGCGACTTCAAGATGGCGGACGACATTACCATTTAAGATCCGATTCAACCCAAAATCGATATCTGGGAGGTCCAGGATTATTATTATTAATTCACAAATTCAAAATGGCGGCGCCAATATGGCTGACAACTTTTTACATTTAGGTCCAAATTGATCAAAATCGATATCTGGGGGTTTTCGGGGTTGCGGATTACGAATTTCTAGTAAAAAATTTGGGTCAAGATGACGGACGACTTTACCGTTTATGATCCGATTTGTCTCAAAAATGATATTTGGGGATTACAGCACATTAAAAAAGTAAAAAATAAAATTATTTAAAAAAATATTTCAAAAAAAGCTTTTATTTAAATGCTCTAAAAAGTAGAAAATAAACTTTGAAGTAAATCAAATCCAATATTTTGTTACATTATATATATTTCTTTATAATATAAAAGCTTAGTTCAAATGTGCTTTTAGAGGGCGGAATATTAAACATAATATTTTTAGTCGCAAACTCCTCTATAAATCCTTATTTTACTATAAGGAACCTAACCAGACTGCAACCAACAGCTACTCTCCGGGCTATGTGCCCCGCCGAGCGCTGAATTACAAGTTACAAGCCTGGCGCGTTAAGTGTAATAATTGCATATTACCATCAAAACGCTAATGCTTCGATTGCAACAAACACCAGCCGAAAGACTGATCCTACTTAAAGGAGCTCCCTTGCCAGTCGTCACACACCATATATATATTATAGAGGAGTTTGCGACTAAAAATATTATGTTTAATATTCCGCCCTCTAAAAGCACATTTGAACTATGCTAAGCCAAGTCAGGCTATTTATTTTTCGATTGCAACAGACACTGGACCGCTAGATGGCGCCTGCTGGCTGTTTTACATGTCGCTATTGTAAAAATACCGGGATGTACTATAGTCAAAGGATTCTCATGTCGGTCGTCGCATACCTACCTTGCACTGACGAGAGCCAACAGCTCGAAACTGCAGTCTGCAAGTGGTGTGTGACGACTGGCAAGGGAGCTCCTTTAAGTAGGATCAGTCTTTCGGCTGGTGTTTGTTGCAATCGAAGCATTAGCGTTTTGATGGTAATATGCAATTATTACACTTAACCCGCCAGGCTTGTAACTTGTAATTCAGCGCTCGGCGGGGCACATAGCCCGGAGAGTAGTTGTTGGTTGCAGTCTGGTTAGGTTCCTTATAGTAAAATAAGGATTTATAGAGGAGTTTGCGACTAAAAATATTATGTTTAATATAAAAGCTTGTCGCGAAATTTTCCTGTGTAAAGGAGATTGCCCGCGACAAGCATTTATATCATAAAAAAGTTATATAATATAACAAAATAATGGGTTTGATTTACTTCAAAGTTTATTTTCTACTCTTTAGAGTATTTAAATAAAAGCTATTTTACAAGTATTTTTTTATATAATTTTTTTATTTTGTTCCGTGTTTTGTTATTGTATATTTTATTTTTGTAAAAGTTTAAAAGTGTTTTTTATTATTAAGAGTGTATCCCTGGTACTTAAGAATATTTATTTTATGAGGTATCGTTATTGTATTATTTTCTGTAGTTAGTGGTGTTGTGTCTTTTTAATTATAAACAAAACAGAAATAAACTGACGGATTTTTTTTTGATCAAAGGAAGAAAAAGAAAACAAACATTTAATAAATGAATATTTGAATGGTGCGACATTTTGAAACAAAAAAATTGTGTTTTTCAAGAAACATATGAAAAATTTATTATTTCTCCGGGAATCCCGGGATTCCCGGGAACGGCAATTTTTATTTCCCGATTCCCGGGAATGGAAAAAAGTCGGGAAATCAGAAACCCTAGTTCTACCAGACGCAGCACAAATCATTTCAGGCTGCCAGCTCAGCGGTGGGCCCAGGGCCTGCCTGCAATTGTAAACTTGCGTTAGTGAAAAGTCAGGGGTAATGTCACAAAGTTCTTAAACACGCGACAGCAAAAGCAATCGCCATTGCCAATTGATTAGGAAAGGTTTTTAACTCTATCTGAGAACAAGGCAGATCTTGCTGATTTTTTTGTAATGAGTTGCTAAAATGCGCCTTCGCCAATCTTGATGTAATTGTTTCTGGTGGGTTTCAAGACGAATGACGAGTGGAGAGTACAAATCCAAATATTGACATCCATCACCTAGCGGCAACACACGAGGAAGGTGACACACGAGTGATTCTGTATGGTATCCATAGTGGCTTCAATGACAAAATTATCATGGCTAGACACGCTGATATTTGTCTTTTAGCTGTGCACGATTTCCACATAATGAAATGCTCAGAAGTTTGGCTAATGTCTGGAACGCCAAAGGACAGAAAATAGATTCAAGTCCATAAAATAGTAGAAACTCTGTCCCCAATGCAGGAAGAAAATATTTTAGCTTCCCATGTAATCACCGGTTCGGACACCTCATCCAAACTTGCCACCGTCATCAAACCGGCTGCATGGGCGTAATGTTTAAAGTCATCTGACTTGTTCTCCCGACTAGGAATCACCCTCTGGAGCAGCCGACTATTTCTTATGTGGAGAAATTCGTCGCCCAATACGACAAGGTCAGCACTTATAAATATCAAACTAAAACTTCGCTGCCGCTTCCCACTATTGAAACTTTCTGAAATCATACTTTTTCATCCTACAGGTGCCACCGAGAATTTCCACTGGTGATTAAGTACGACATATTCTATTGGGACAGTTAAGCCTGAGGGACTTCCGCATAGAAGTGATGCTTTAAATCTACATATACTGGGAAGTCATTACCAAGTAAGTATTTAAAGACCACGCATATCTAGCACTTAATAGACACCATTAATTACATTTTTCACTTGCAGTGCTTCGTTTGGAAAAACGCACACTTGCCAGACCCTCTCTTACCAGACCCTTGGGAAATGGGATGGAAGGATGTAGATGGGAATTTTGCTCCGGTTCTTACGACATTGGAATCAGTTCCGAAAGTCTGCAGTGCAGTCATGCACCTACAGTTCCTCCAACGTGCGATGTGTAAACAGGCTTGAGTGATTACTAGTCTCAAATATTTTAAAACTTGTACCTGTACTGCATCTTAAGTGTCACCTGATTAGAGACGTGCAATTAGTTTCAGAGTTTTAACGCTTCAGTGTTGTTCCTAACGTGCCATAAACATGACAATGTGGCCCGTTATTTAGTTTTTAACAGTTTAAATTAATACATTTTTTACTGTCTTTCTTCCTAGATAAGTAATAAATCAATTTTTCTTGAATATGTTGGCTTTTTTCTCCTGAGCGCAAACAATGCAGGTAGTACACATAACAATCCGATAAGAATAGTCACCATCTTAAATTACGAACTTCCGGTTGGCTATATGAGTAGGATATTATTAAATTTGGCTTTAACGTTGTCGAAAACCACCCGATATGCCCTGGATTCTCTTGACATGTTCATATTCACCATATTACAAACATATCCGCCGTATTGGTCGACATCGTTAATTAAGGAGTTCCGGTTCCTCTAGTCTTTCTATAAGTTCATATTAAGAATATTTTTAAAATAGCCGCCATCTTGGACGCAATCTTGAATAACGGACTTCCGGTCCATTTTTCGATCTGGCAACAGGCATTTTTGGATTCAGCGGGGTCAAAAACCTCTAAAAACACCGCTTGCCAAATTGTTTTACTCAAAAATGTTCCTAGTCTAATATATTTTTGACGAAGCTTTAATATAAAGAAAAATACGTATTATTATTATTGATAGGGGCGAGCGTAAGTGCATCTTTACTATGTACATACTTTGATATGCGATCTAAAGCAACGTCAGGCGCAGTTAGTAGTTGGATGGGTGACCGTTCCAACGAAGACCGCGTCCTCGCCTCACACATCTTCCAGCGGCTTGTATATCAGTGTATGCGCGGAAGTTATACAATCTTAGGCGAGGGTTGTATAGGGGATATATCATCCTTCGGAGGGGATGTAAAGCCGCCAGTCCCTTGTCTATTAAATGTTAGGCAAGTAAAAGATCCCTACTCTTCTTAAGGGAAGAGGTTCGGCAAAATTCCTGGTTGGGGGTAGCTCGTCTACAGGCGTCGGTGATAGGCCTCAGTAGCGGAAATAGGCCGACGTTAAATAAATGTATTAAAAAAAAATAATAATAATTCTTGATATAATTATTGCTTTGTTATTCGTCTAACTAATTTCTGTAAATAATAATTTTGTTGTGTATTTTTCTACCTAAATTTAAAAAAAACACCTTTTTGAATCTTCTCAAAGTGATTTTTTTTTCAGTTGTGTGATAGTTTATCTGCAATTATTGATTAAACAGCTTTTATATTTTAAATAAAGTAACACTGGAAATCACTTGAGTTTCACAAACCAAACCAAATATTTTGTGCTGATGATACACAAATATAAATTTTTCACTTTTTCACTAAATTTTAAAATATTAAGTATTTTTGAACGTTCAGCATCCGAAATGTAGGTAAGCGTCTATCGAGACTTCGTATTTATCATTCTTAAGGAAAAAGTAATCTAAATAATATTTTATGTAGTTTCTAGAACAGTTCACAGAATATACTAAAAACGTTCTTACGAATGTTGTACGCAGATTCTGGGAACATTTAAAACACTCTATTCTTAATTTATATAGAACATAACTAGAATGTACCGGCAGATTGTAAGAATACTCCCAGATTAGTTAAACGTTTTCAATATATATTCTCTGCGCATTTATAGAACATTCTTGTGGTATCTCGCATACTACATGAAACAATCTACACACAGAGAGAGACATACATCTACATTTTATATTCCGTACCATGGTATCACGAAATGTATCAGATAAAAATTAAAAAAGAATAGAAAGTAATTATTAATTTTAAAATTGACAATATTGCTTGGAATTTACTACAGCACTGTGTGAAAACTATTATTTATACTCTGACAAATTTTGCACAACCTAAGTAATAGGGTAAGCGTCATGTATACTTTCTCATCCACACCCTCGGTTAGTTTAAGTAGATAAACGAATTTTGCTTGTAATTTTTTTCTGGCTCACATTCTGAAATAACAAAACCGTATTCTCGAAAGGTATACTTAAGAAGAATATGTAGCGTCATATATCACTTGCGCGACGCATATATATATTTTTTGCGAAATCTTACTCTTGTGTAGAAAATATCAATATAATGAATATACCTCCATTGCATCTTGTGTAGAACCATTCAGCCATTACGATATGGATACATAAATGAGGTTTTATTGTTGTTTAGTTTGGACAATTTATCTTTAGATAATAATCTTATCCAACAATCAATTCAGTGTAATTTTTGAGTTCATCAGTTTGTTAACAGTTTCAATATTGTTAGTTTTAATAATCATAATAAAGATCGGCTTATAATGTTCACTCTTAATTATCAGTTATATGATATTATATATTAATAAATTTACCTTTAACGTATAGTTCGATAAAAGCAAGATATGCGAAGGAAAAAATTGGGACTCGATAAAACTTAAAAATAGTGTATGTAAAGTTGAAAGTTCTGAGGTCCAAAAATATGCTGATGATATAATCATCATAGTCTATGGAAAATTTAACAACATATCCAGAGTTCGTCAACAAGCAACCCTGAACATAGTAGAAATATAGACCATTAAAGGTAAGCTGATCAATAACTAAAATCGCCCCATTCACTTGAAAGAGGAACCTAGAAACACTGACTACTTCAAGCTATATAGCTACAAATATGAGGTGTTATGAGGTAAGTTACCTAAGGGTGGTCTACACTTCATGTTTTACCATATGATCATCTGAAACCTGGTTTGTTGCGTTGACTTTACATTAGCATTATCCATTATCGCATACGCAGACTTATTTTGATGGCCTAAACAACGGCAACAAACAAGCTGTGCTAGGTACAGAGACTAGCATGTTTGAAAATCACAGATGCTATGAAAAGCACCCTCACTTTGGCCACGCATATCACGGATACATGGATAGGTCGACGATAGTAGAGCATGTCCATAATAACGAGAACCAAAAAATCGACTACGAGGAGTCCATATATTAAACAGTAATATGCGCTATTATCCGAGAACTATTAGGGAATCACTGGAAATTATGAAAAACATGAACAACTTTAACAGAGAAGATGGATATCGACTTAGTAACACGTGGAGACTGGTATTGCCAAGTACCAGCACCGTAGTAAGTCACGGTCAACCAAATATGACGAATGACCAGCGAAGCGAAGCGGCGCCTAGGTATATAACAAGGAGAGTAACAGAACAAATTCAGCCTTTAGGATCCTTCTGAAGAAGCTGACAGGATGATCAGCGAAACATCAAGTCAAGTTCGATGAACACGGCAAGACCTGGAAGAAACTACTTCATTAGACAACGGCCGTGAAAACGTGCATTCTACTATTGGACGCCTGTACGGGGAGGATATCTACTCAAAAACCAGGAGATTGGACACACTAAGGAGTAAGAAGATTAAGTTACTTTCATCGTTAGCATTCCTACGACGCTGTAGAGACAGGAAGGTTACACCAACATTCGTCAAGATTAAACACCACCTAGAAACACCTGCTGCCCGGAGGATTATCAACAGAACGGAAGAAGCAATAACAAGGGAGATGGTAAGATACACTTGTCATCAACTACATATAGTCGCAGTTATATAATTTACACTTGGAGTTGGCCACCACATTAAATACAGTGGATCGTATTACTTATAAGCATGCAAAAGTCGATCTCATTACTAATGAGCATGCAGAAGTTCAACAGGATAGGGCAACTAAGAAGCAGATTAAGAAATACGAGCAACTTCAAGCGAAATATAGATCAACTACATCCAAACTGGACGTAGGGAAGACCGTAATTAATTTAACGGGCCAACCACTACCAGAAGAATGGACAACTGCTTTAGCCAAAGGAATGAACTTCACTGTAGCACCGAATAAAGTACCCAAGGAAGATATTATTACTGAAGTTGAGAACGCCTTTATGGGGTTGCCAGTTGAAGAAACTGAGGAAGTGAGACATGAAACATGCCGAATACTGCGTAAATCAAAACTACCTAGGAGGAACATTACTAGTGAGGAAAGTGAAGGTCTCAGAGATATTCGTATCAATAAAGATATCATTGTTTTAAAATCAGATAAAGGCAATGCAACAGTGGTAATGAGTGGTAATGAAGAAAGAAGAATATGAGGAAAAAATACAATCATTATCAGTTCCAGAACAGTACACAAAATTAAAAAAAGATCCGACATCAAGAGTTGAAAGACAAACGAGAACAGCTATCAAGAAAACATTAATCCCAGTAGAAGAACAACGCCGCCTGGTGCCAAGTGAAACGACTCTACGGCCTGCCTAAGATTCATAAACCAGGTAATCCTTTAAGACCAATCGCCGGCATATGTGGATAACCAACTTATTACTTGACCAGATATGTCGCAGACACACTACAACCCTATATTGGTAAGACTGGTAGCCACCTAAAGAACTCCGGACACTTCGTAGAAATTTTGGAAAACTTGGAAATAACGAGTAATAACATCATGGTTAGTTTTGGCGTACCAATGAACCAATTGAGGAAACAGTTAACTTGATCCTCCAACAACTTGTACCTAAAGAATTAAGGGAAGGCATACCTGATCTGGCCCGATTGTGCCTGTCTACAACATACTTTGTATGGAATGGAGACTTCTACGAGCAGAAGCACGGAGCAGCCATGGGATCGCCATTTTCACCTGTGATAGCCAACCCATTCATGGAAGCTTTTGAAGAGGAAGCTATACGCTGCAATGAGAATAAACCAAAGTGCTGGCTACACTACGTAGACGATACATTCATCATATGGCCACATGGAGAATTATCTTTATCTGTTTTCTTCGACCGTTTGAATAAACAGCATCCAATTATCAAATTTACAATGGGGACCGAGCAAGATGGAGCTTTACCTTTCTTAGATGTATTAGTGAAAAGGTCACATAATGGTAAGCTGGCCTACGGCGTCTACAGGAGAAAAACACACACCGATCGTTACCCACATGCCACATCTCACCACCATCCACAATAGAAGTGAGCGTTAATTAGAACTTTGGTCCACAGAGCCAACACAATATAAGACGACGATAATAAACCCGAGGAACTTCACAATGTCCAACAAGCTTTAGAGAAGACCGGATACAGTCAAAGCAATCAATATACAACGAATAGCACATAACCAGAGGAGAACAACAGGAAAGAAACAGCAATAACCAACAACGTATGTATGTTATATTAGAAATATACTATGATATATAATATTATCGAGACAGGCTTAACCTTCTCAAACATATCGTATTACATACTGCGTAACAGCTCTTCTCAATAACCGCTCACGCTGCATGAGCATTGTATTTCAATTCTAAGTAATCCTGATTGTGCTGAATCAGCAACACTGTTTCCTTTGTTCTCAAAACATTGTAAATATTACCAACAACCTTTTTGTAATCAGTCTTATACTCACTTTCGATTAAACTACTTCTAAATTATTATTGTATTTTTCTAAAGAGTCAAAGTAGACTCCAGTGTAACAAATAAAGTTCCTTTTTAAAAAGTTATTCAAACAATCCACTATCTAACATTGGCGCAGTCGGTAGGATCTGAAAAACACACAGTTCGGGAGCCTAACCAGTAGCAAACATATCCGAGGGAACAAGGAGTCCATCTGAAAAAGGTGCCTAACCGGATGAAAAGAGCTTCTGGAACAAGGAGAACTTCTTAGCTGTAGTGGTGGATCCCAATCCTTTGTTCAGAAGAACCTACATTATTCTCAAACGCACAGAAGCGAAACAATAATAATTATCAAGAAATACAAACAAAGCAACATTTCAAATCAACACGATTCAACAATTAGCAAGTAAGAATTTCATCCCGTCCCATCGTTGGTGTCTTCGGCATCAAAGGCAACCCTGTGGAAGGAACACCCAGTGATACCCCTGGCAGAGAGAGACCTTTGGTGAAGCTAAGCTCACGAAGTCGCATTCAACTGGACCACGAGGAATGAAAAATTTAGGGTAAGTCATTTTTGAATCATCTCGCAAACATTTATTTGCAAACAACGACATAATTTTACATTTTATTTTATCAAAATACATTGCATTGCTACAGACAGTTCTAATATCTAAGGTAGTAATTTTATTTAAACTTGAAATAAAATATCTTGATTATAATTTGTGTGACCTATATAAATAACCGTAATCATACACTGTTCCTATCGTAACATTATTTTTATGGTAATATCATATACTCTTTAAGTGCGAATTTATCTAATTAACTGTAATCACGTACCATTGTTATCTTTGCATTTTTATCGTAATATAATATTGCATACCACATAAAAGGTTAAGGTTAAGGCCGTAAGACAAGCTTGTGTTCTATAATACCGTGTGTGCAAAATATAAAATTATCAGAGACATACTATTTCCTAGCTATTCTATAATATAAATTTTAAATATTACAGAATAAATTCTTGCACATTTCATATTAAAATTTCTTATTAAACACCAGTAGCGTACTAACTTAAATTGGAAAAAGGCGTTTTAAGTATTTAATCATCTAAATAATATAAATAAAATGGCTACAAACGTAAGCAATTCCAATGCAAACAATTCCATCACGGCGAACGAAACCATAAATATTGAACCTTATAGGTTAAGCGAAATATTTTCCATAGTGCCCGAATTTGACGGCAACCCCATATTCTTGCAAACATTTATTTCAGCTTGCATAACCGCTCAGGGTATCGCTGTTGATGATCAGCGCGTCTTATTAACGCTTCACATAAAAAATAAATTACGCGGAAAAGCCGCAGAATTAATAAATTCCCGAAACCCTGCTACATGGGCAGAAATCAAAAGCTTACTTGAAGCTCATTTTGGCGACTCTCGTGACCTGACAGCTTTGATTCAGGATCTGCAGAGGATTCGTCAGTTACCCAATGAAACCGCACTAATATTTGTATCAAGACTACAAACGCACAACGCTAAAATGCACGCAGCAGTGCAAAAGCAGACTCTAACTCTAGAGGAAAAAACTGCTCAATGTAATCTCATTGAAAATATGACATTGACCACATTATTAACCGGATTAGAACCCAAATTAGGTCAAATCATTAGGGCTGGTAACCCTGGCGACATGTTAGACGCAATAAACCGCATTAAACGTGAATTGCAATTATCCTATTTTGAATCACAAAAATTTTCTAATAGAGTTCCAAATAAAAATCTCATTCAAAACCCACAAAGACGTCCAAACTCCCCACAATTTTGCACCTTCTGCAAAAGAAGCGGACACCATGTTAATGAATGCCGCACAAGGCAAAACTATCAATCCCCATCTCCCAATTTCACACCAAATGCTTATTCTAATCAAGCACAGCTTCCAAGGCAACATTTCACATCTAATCATAGACCGCAAAATTTCCAAAATTTCTCTAACCAACAGCAAAATTATTCTCAACAGAACAGGCCCTCAGCTATCAGGCCAAATCCAAACTTCAACCAACAAAGACCTTCTGCCATTCAGCCAAACCCAAATTTCAACAGGTTCAATCAACAAAAAACGCATCATTTGAACCAAGAATTTTACGATAGCTCAAATCAATATGAAGACTATTCCGCAAGTTATTCTCCCAATTACCAATACCAAAATAATTTCGAAATTAATGAAAACAATTATGATTACGATTTTGGAACCCAACAATGTGAGAATTATACTGCTAATTCTCAACCCCAACAGTACGAGAATTATACTGCTAATTCTCAACCTCAACAGCACGAGGATTATACTGCTAATCCTCCGGATTTTTGCATAGGCCCGGAGTATTCCACGAATACTCCAACACAACAAACAGACGAGCTAGACCAAATTTCTCGCCAAGTCCAAGCGATAAACCTCAAGGACAATTCCGACCCACATTCGAATCCTCAAGAGCAATGTTTCATGTAAATTCACCATCCAACCCTCCATTTCAAGTAAGTTCAGCAAACCTGTATTTCATGAAAGACCCAACAAATAAATTTAATATTCTAATCAATTTAGGTGCAGATATTTCCATTTTCAAATCCAAAGCAACAGAAAATTATAATCAAAGACGCCCCGAAAATTTAAATATTCAAGCAATAGGTCAAAAAATTAATATCACCGAATCTGTTCTCATAGCATTCAATTCTAACGACCCATACGAAGTTTATGTACATGATTTAGATACAGACTTTGATGGTTTTGTAGGTAGCGACTTTCTAGAACATTATGAATGCATTATAGACTTCAAAAATAATCAACTAATTACTAATTTTAAAAATATACCATTATTTAAAGTTAACGATTATTTACCTTTACGACAAGTTACAAATTCAAACAAAAATATTAATCATCACATTTCAGGCAACATCATTAATCAAAATCTTAATTTTCTCGAACCACATACTGAAGAAGTATTTGAATTTTATTGTGACACTGACACTATACCGCTAGCTCAGAAACATGAAAAAATACGCCTACCTAACACCTCTGCAAAGACAAACGTACAAAGTGATTTTTTCGAGACAGCATCTAATGTAAATTATCAAAAATCAGACTCCTATCAAACAGATAAAATTCCTAAACTTTTAGACATGTCCTGTGAAAACAAAAATCAAAATTCTACTTTTACCGAATCACGTATCAAAAGAATATTTAAAAGTAAAGTACAAGAAACAGAAAAAACTTCAAATGTAACCCCTAACGTTAACCCACAAAAAATAAACCTTTCGAAAACAAAATCATGCCGTATAGATAAATCTAAATTGGTAAAGTTAAATTTAAACATTTCAGAAAATAATTCGAAACAGATAAAACCAAAAACATTAAACAAAAAAATGTCTATTTCGCAAACATTATTTAAAATTAGTAATAAAATACTCAGGAAATCTAAAATTCGAAAGACAAACAAGGTAAAGAACAATTCAAGAAACACGCATACAATCCTGCGTAATCAAAACAATAGAAAAATCTATACGCCCCACACAATCAGGAAAATGTACCGACAAAATCCATTTGTGTCTCCTGAAAAAACAATTCCAAAAATCGTTGAATTTTCAAACTTAAAATTTGAACCAGTCCAAAAATTCAAATCTATATTTAAACTTAATTGATAACGATAATACCGATTCTTGTCTCAACCATATGCCGACCCTGCGAAATAAAACACACAAAAACTTGCAACCCAAAATAATTCTCAAAATTATCTCACAAATTTTTAGTCACTTAACCGAAATATTTTAGAATATTATTACTTAAAATTAACAGTTTATGTTAAAGATATTCTCCACTTTTCTCAAACTTTTCTAAATTAATATTACTAGAAAATCTTTAAAAAATAAGTGTACGATATATCAACTAACTGCATAGATCAATTATTGATCAAAAACACTTCTTATGTAAATAATTTTATTCCTTTCCTCCATTACTAGGACATTTCGACATTTCTTCTCCTGTAATAAATTCTACAAAACCTTAATCATAAGGAAATACTTTTGTTCATTTAAATAAATGCACATAAAATATTTACATTTAATTCAAAGAAATTCATAATAATAGTACTACTTTGATAACAGTGCCTTGAACTTTTGCACAGAAGCACGTCTTGTATGTTTATGAACTTAAACATTTTAAAAAGAAATGCCTGATATCCAACACCTCAATATTGCATTGTACTCATTATGATATTTCATTACACCAACATAAACGCTTTACAAGCACAAGTAACAACAGCTGTTAATTAATAGCAAGGGCAGAAATTTAAATAATATACATTTAGAAATTTTCAGACTTTAAATTAGAACCTAAATTCAGAACATACCTTTTCAAAATTAAAAAATTGAATCACTCGAAAATCCTGAAAATTCACAAATATACAAAAGAAATTTCAGGAACTGAAAATCAATCGTCCTTCAAAATATTCAAAATTCATTTGAAATTCCAACGAAAATTCAGACAACGACGACGAGATTACCAACGAACAAATTGCCCATGAATTTGACACAATTACCCGACTCTACAAAACGAAATCCTTAATAGATTACTCTCTACAATATAAACTACAAACGAACCTTACACGTTACACCATTTGACAACCTTTCTAACTACATAAGACAAGACGTCTAATAGATTATGAAAACAAAACGTAAATTACAAATTTCACATAACCACTGTATTGAAAAATTGTGAACTTACTTCCACACAGTAATTTCATTAAAACATCTCCCTCTAAAAAGAAAACTACGAAATTATTCTGTAGTTTTGTAATAACAAAACCAACATTAACTCAAAAACACAGACGAACAGAATTATTTCTCTTTAGGATCAATGTTAAGGCATTTATTCTCAACATTATTTTAAAAATCAAAAAAAATTTAGAGATTTCAAAAGAAAATATAAAAAATAATACCTCAAAATTTCGATTACTTATACTAGACCAATATACAAAATTTATCATTATATTTTAATTCTTCAACTACTAATCAGAACCTATCAAGAACCCCTGATAAATAAGGTTCCGTTTATAAAAATAGGTTACATCAAAAACAAATATAATTGGCAAGAACTAACAAACCACGCCAAGTTTTATAAAAAAAAATGCAAAATTTGTCGAAAACCAAATCGCAAGGATCCTAACAATCCTTTGGTAATCACCAAAACCCCAAAAAGCACCGTTCGACAAATCAATATCGACCCATTTCAATTCTCACACAAAACATACACTGACACCTACAAAAAAATTGACAAATTCACACAGCTTACACTGTCCTACACAAGATTGCAAAATCAATCGTAAACATCCTTATGTTACAATTTCGACACTATAATCATGCAACAGGAACATTTACATTCTCTCATTCCCTGACCAACTTCTTAAAATAAAAAAAAATTATTTTCTCGTAACATTTACATAGAATTATTATCCAAAACGTACATCACCCTAATTCTGACAAGTAGTAACCATTTCACGAATCTAATTTCAAACAATTATTCCTTCAAAAATCTCATTTATAATTTTCCGAATAATTCCATCAGTCAATCTCTTCATTATCTCAGAAATATAATGCGCATAGACTTATGACAATCATTTATGTTCGCATTATAAACTAATAAGTGAATCCTCTTATTCTTATATTGACAACTCCATATCAAATGAACACGCGGTAACTACCCATCTTTAACACTACTCCAGAAATTGAAATTCTGTAAGTTTAATTTTCCCACTCAGAAAAATTTGTCACGCAAGGAAAAATATCCCGAAGTTTTCTAACATTCAGATGAGTTCAGTCGACCCTATGAAACTCAATCTAAAGCCCTATGTAATCAAGAGAAATGAATACTTAATTAAATATGATATTAACAATAAATGACAGTAATAATATCGATAATAATTCATTTTTCTCAACCCACACATTATTCTAGCAATACCATTCTACGCTGTGTTTCAGCAACAGAAACCCCTCATGGTTATTTTCCAAGTGTACAACCCTGTTAAAACTATTCCACATATGAATAGCAACTATTGTGATATACATTCGAAACGAAATATTAAAATATTGCGATAATGCATTATAAATATGATTATTATACCCGACTACATGACGATCATACAGGAAACTAAATACATGATTGGTACAATATTTTACCAAACAGCGTGTATTAATTAGCGTCCGAGACCAAAACAAAAGAAATGTTCAAAATCGTTTCGATAACCACATTTCAAAAATTGACCAAATACCAAACTGACAATAACACCTATTTCTAAAAATAATCTCAGATGACAAAATAAATCGCAAAACAATTTAATGACAACGGTACTTTCAAAAAGTAATGTTCTTTTCAAAATTAATCATTTCAATCAACTCGAAAACCTAATTAAAAACCAAATATCTGTTACAACTTCAGTAATCAAAAATTTCAACGCAACTATTCAAAAATTGCAAGTTGACAAAGAAACTTTCAATAAGGATATTAAAGAAATTGAAACCTCAATTTTAGACATGACTAAAGACATAGAAAATATCCACGCAAAACTGAAATTTATTAAAATCTACAAACAACGCATGGCAAGTTACTTATTTATCGAAGATAACCTAAATGGTATTCTAAATTCCATCACTTTCGCGAGGCTTAAAATAATTCACACGTCAATTATAAATCCAAAGGACTTAGTAAATTCTCTACAGGAAATTTCGCAAAACCTACAAAGGAACAATTTACCGCTTCCAATCAAACTATCAAAGGTTGCACAGTACTTAGACATTATAGAACTAAAAGCTTTTCAAACAAATTCGGATCTAATATTTGTGTTAGACATACATTTAATGGACCCTCAAACATATTCAGTATTTCAATTATACCCTATTCCTATTTTGGATAATAGAACTGGTTTATATCATGTATTATCAACTTCTCAAAAATATATCGCGAGAGATGATGATTCATTAATGTACATACCTATCTCGAACCTTGAAGAATGCAAACCACTTTATTTCAACACCAAATTATGTCCAAATTTATTTGCATACCCTATTGACAACAACGCCATATGCGAAGCCCGTCTCTTCAAGAACCTCAAAACTCTGCCAGAAAATTGCCAGACGTCATTTATCATCAGCCAAGGCTACAACGTCTATAAAATAGACGAAAACACATGGTTAGTTATTAACGCAGAACCTCTACAAACAACCATCAACTGTCCAGAAAGAAATTCAAAGACTGAAGTCATCTACAAAAATTCAATAGTAAAATTACAACCAAATTGTTACGCCTTCATAGGCATCACAAAAATTCAAGCCAGTACCAATGAAGTAACCGACGTAAAAGACGACACTCATCCAATCCAAATTCCATTTGAATGTTGTAAACATATTCCAGACAAAATCCGAGCTCCAAATCTTAAACCACTAAAATTAAACAATCTCAATACGGAAGACCTCGAAGTTGCCAAACACAAGTTGGACCAATACTCCAGAGATTTAGATGATTTGATCAACGAACCCTTTATAACAAAACACATATCCTGGTTCACCTATTTTATCATTGTGGTAATATTTGGACTGTTATTTCTGTACCTATTTTGTAAGTGCAGAACAAAAAGACGAAGACTAGCCATCGATGTTTCTGCATCACCCCCATCTCCACCGAAGCCTAGCAAACCCTACAGGACATTTGCTAACCTATTTTCTTCACGAAGACGACCTACCTTAAGAAGAGAAGACAACGAAGCCGAAGACATAGAACTTACATAAAGACAAACTGTTTTGTGCCTTTTTACTGACTTTTAGTGCTGGACTCTTCAGTGAATTTTATTTCATTTGTTTAATCATTATATTTCATTATTTTTCTATCATTTGTTAATTTCAATTTTATTAACATTTTTACGTCATTTTCATTCAAACCCATCATGCTTATATTTTATGCTTTCACAGTAAAGCTATATTTTAACCTTAGGAATATTTTATCCTATTTTACAATTCAAACCTAGTATGTTTGTATTTTACGCTTTCTTGCCAAAGCTATATTTTAACTCTAACATTTTTATGTTATTTTATTTTATGAATCAAGCTTATTGTGCTTGCACCTCATATTCTAGACGCTAAGGTTATATTCTGTGTTTTAAACCTTACGATTTAACATTTTTGTATCTTTTATATTTTTCCAAATTGTACCATTACCTTTTATATACATTTTATATTCATTTCAAAAGTTGCTGCATAAAACACCAACTTTTTTTATAAGGGGGAAGCTGTTATATTAGAAATATACTATGATATATAATATTATCGAGACAGGCTTAACCTTCTCAAACATATCGTATTACATACTGCGTAACAGCTCTTCTCAATAACCGCTCACGCTGCATGAGCATTGTATTTCAATTCTAAGTAATCCTGATTGTGCTGAATCAGCAACACTGTTTCCTTTGTTCTCAAAACATTATAAATATTACCAACAACCTTTTTGTAATCAGTCTTATACTCACTTTCGATTAAACTACTTCTAAATTATTATTGTATTTTTCTAAAGAGTCAAAGTAGACTCCAGTGTAACAAATAAAGTTCCTTTTTAAAAAGTTATTCAAACAATCCACTATCTAACATGTATGCCTACCCTACGCCGCGGGAGTCACAAATAGGCTGAAGAAGATTTTATTCAAAAAGAAAGTAGGTGTACGGTTTCGAACAGTAATAATAATAATAATAATAAATAATAATAAAATGTATTTATTCACGTAAGCTATACAAAACAGATGTGACAAGTCGTAATGTGTAAAGAAAATATAGCAGATGCTTCCCTCAATCAAAGACCCTGTCACCAAACTGTTATCAAAAAGTGTTTACCAGTTGATGTGCACATGTGGTAAGAGCTACATCGGACAAACAGGACAGCATATCCAGTGCAGAATAAAAGAACATGAAAGGAATACCAGATTTGGATACACGGATAAGTCGGCAATAGCAGAGCATGTCCCTAATAACGAGAACCATAAAATCGACTACGAGGACGTCAATATATTATAAATATAAGTAAACATCACAGAAATTAGACAACCCCCAATTCCAGAAGCCAGGGCTTGTGAGGAAGGGGGTTACACATTGAAAAAACGTGGACATACAACCATTTCCTCCGACAGTGCCAGTGCCGGAGCCAGAATTCAAACCCGATGGTGCGATGTCCATGTGATTAATCGCGATTGCCACCTCGCGCCTTAACCCACTCGGCTATCGACCAGACAGGAATACGCGCTATTATCCGCGAATCATTAGGGAATCACTGGAAATGATGAAAAACGTGAACATCTTTAAGAGAGAGAATGGGTATCGACTTAGTAACATGTGGAGACTGGTATTGCCAAGTACCAGCACCGAAGTAAGTCACGGTTAACCAAACACGACGAATGAGCAGCGAAGCGAACCAAGCACGACGAATGGCCAGCGAAGCGAAGCGGCGCCTAGGTATACAACGAGGAGTGTACACAACAAATTCAGTCTTTAGAATCGTTCTGAACACATCAGATCAAGTTCGACGACCACGGCAATACCAAGAAGAAAATACCTCATTCAATATTAATCTTATATTATATATTAGGAATTACAATATCGACCTTTTGCAGAATGAGTTCAGGCTTTTGTTTAATTATAACTTCATTATAATAATGGGGATGAGAACAGATAGGTAGGTGTGTTACGGACAGCAACTGAAAAACTACTACATGTCACTTTTCCATTGTAATTTTGTGTTTACATAAAAAGGCACATTCACAAATATCGGATCGACTCTGACAAATATTTCACTAGTAAATAATACGCTAAATATGGAATGAGCTTCCATCCAGTCATCTGATGAATGGAACTTATTAAACTGAACTTCATAGTGTTTAAGAAGATACTTGCCAGAATCTTTCAGTGGGATTCTTTTTAACTTTAGATGCAAAAATTACTTAATTGTAGACTTGCTGTCAATTATTACTATCTGCAAATTCTCAAGACAATGTCAAATGGAGATTTACTTGCTAGTGAATGTGTATGTAGTCTACAAGGTCAATTTGACTGGAATGAGATGCAAGGGCGCATTGCCTGAAATCCACAATATTTTGAGCCCCTTTCAGTCGAGTATTTTTTAGGTTAGATCACCACTTCGTCGTTGCTTTAAAAGAGTTAAATATCTACTGATAATAATTTATTTATGGAAAAAACATTTAGGACTAGTTGCATTGTTTTCATAATTATTTAAGTGTAATATTATTAGTTAGAATCGAGATTTTATTTTCATTTAAAACATTGAATTAGACCTATCTGGTCCGCCGCCTCTCCCCAAGCCTGGGCTTCATAGACTTGTAATGGGCCTCTGAAGATGTGGACGTGATGTAGACTTTCTAATACAGTATTTAATTATAGCCACAAATAGTTTATGTTGTAATGAAAATTTTTAAACTGTTTTTATTCATTTTATACTCGACGAAGATAATAAGCATCCTGATTTAATGATCTGTCATCTGAAGGATCAGTACATGCACAGAAGTTATTGAGCACCCCTAGTGTTGACCTAACAAAATATTTTGAACTAGCAGTATTGGTCTAATAAGTATATGATTTTATTATATTGCATTTTCAAGCACCAAATATGTATTCCTTATTGATTGAAACACAGTGAATAATACCAACGAGAATAAAATTTCTAGTACTAAAATTATAACATGATTTATTACTTCTTTGATGAACTATGACTTATTAAAATAAGAGAATATATCTGTACAATTCATAGACAAATAATTCATTATGTAAATTTCTTCCAGAGCTTGAAAGCTTCCGTCATTATCAGCGTAAAATATTGATAAATAATGTATTTAGAGCATTATTCAAGTTCAATGTGAAAACAGAAACAATATTAATTATACTATTTTTATGGTTGTATTACGAAACCTTGTAATAGATAATTAGTATTTATAATATTCAGATGTTGTTGTTATTTATTACCTAGTATAAATTATTGTTGACACTATTCTATACTGTACGAGTCTAATAATAATTAATAAAGTATATTAAAGCTTCTTGCTTAAAAGTTGGGATCTGGATTAGAGGAGTAAAAGGCATTATTGCATGAGTACCCTATAAATGCTTAATAATCTAATAATAATAATTTGTAAAAAAAATTTACTTTAAACTAAAATCATGAACGGAAGTATACAAAATGCTAGAGACCAATCACGCAAATTAGAGGAAAGAAGGGGCAAAGAATTTTCTATTGACAATGTTTTATTGTCAAAAAGAATTGTAATTGATGTCTAATTGGGATATATCAGGGCCAAAATAATTTCGTCTAATAATGAAATATTAAATAACGAGAAAAAATTTATCAGAGGTTCTAGTACAAAATCAATATCCTGAAGCCTTTGTTGATAGAGTTTTCATAAATGTTGAAAATAGGGACAATCAGGTACGACAAAAACCTGAACGTCATTATACAACAATAATTCCTTATATATATACGGATTATCGGAAAAGCTACGCCGTATAGGTGACAAATTTGAAGTTATGACGATATTTCAAACGGGTAACATTTTAAGATCTATTTTAACAAAAACAAAACCGATAAACAGGGAGCAGAATTCAAAAAACTGTACTTACAATATCCCGTGCGAATGTGATAAATGTTATGTGGGTGAGCCATCCAGACCTTTCAGTGTGAGGTTGGATGAGCACAAGAATTACATTAGACAGAATGAAATTCAGAAATCAAAGATTTGTGAACATGCTTGGGAAAACGTACATAGAATAAACTGGGACTCGGCAAAAATTTTAACAAAAGAAGCAGATACCAAAAAACGAAAAATTAAAGAATCAGCAATAATCTTATTAAATGAAGACAAGTGGGTATCGAATTGTTCTGTAGATATTTGTACAACCTGGCTACCAATGTTAAAAGAAGAACTTAACAAACTCAACATTATCTAAAAGAAAATATCATCAGTTCTATGTTCTGTGTAAGTAGTAAGTATCTATGGAAATAACATAAACAGAATCTTAAAGCTGTGTATTTGACATGCACAGCAAAATAAGAGTTCTTAAAAAAAAAGCTTTGAAGCTTTTTTTTTTCCGAAACGTCAGCAAAATACATTATTTCTGTGTTTATTCCGATTTATGTTATTATTTGCAAAACATAACCTCTGACTATTCCTCTGGCGTAAACGTCACGGGCGCAGAGGCTTTTTTCCAATAATTCTATTATTTTGTAGATTCGGTGATTTGCTTTTGAAGAGGACAATAATACGTGTGGTAGAAAACCCAAATAATAGGAAAGAATACACAGAAAGCTTATACAGGGTGAAGCTTTAAATCCTTACAATTAAATAAAAAGCATATTTACGCTCTGAAACTTATACAGGGTGTACGTATTGGCCGAATCCTTCCGTTTAAAGACGTACCACTCCGACCTCATTTTTAAATAAATTAAGTGCACGAACGGCCTCTAGGAGTCTCAGTTGAAGCTAGCCAGCCAAAATACTTTTATTTTCACAAACAGAGGGTCGTGTTCGTGTTCATGGCGCCCAACTAGGTGGCCTATAATCTGGGAGGAAACTAGTAAGCTTAAAAACTACTAGCAAGCTTCGAGCAGTTATAGCGCCGTCGAAATCACTCGAATACAAGAAAAAGGAAAAGTCGCCATAACCACTCACCTTATTCGTGTTCACAACGAAGACCGCGTCCTCGCATCACACATCTTCCAGCGGCTTGTATATCAGTGTATGCGTGGAAGCTGTACAACCTTAGGCGAGGGTTGTATTGGGGATATACCATCCTTCGGTAGGGATGTAAAGCCATCGGTCCCTTGTCTATTAAATGTTAGACAAGTAAAAAATCCCTACTCTTTTTAAAGGAAGAGGTTCGGCAAAATTCCTAGTTGGGGGTAGCTCGTCTACAGGCGTCGGTGTTAGGCCTTAGTAACGATAATAGGCCGACGGTAAATAAATGTAAAAAAAAATAGGCAACACAACAGTACTGAAGTTTTAACCACATACTTTTTTTAATTCTATCATTAAGTTGCTAATAATACTAAAAATGGAGATTTTACCGTTCTAAGCAAACCGGTGAAATCACCAAAAATTGTGGTTCCTGCAACATACGGTATGGACATCGCGTGTACATTCGATTTACGGCCAGGCTAAGAAGTTAATGGTTTTGTTCTTCATCCACCTATTATAACACGCATTTTGTTCAAATCTTCCGCAACTTTCCGAAAAGAAATATCGACTTCTCCGGGCTCACTTAATAAAAGTTAGCACGTCACGACTCAGTCTCAATTGTGTTTGTAAGTCAAACAAACTTATGAAACTAAAGAAAAGTAAAAGTTACCACTTTGTTTTTAATTGTTAACAGTAAAAGTTGTTTTCATAAGTTATAAAATAATGATCTATTATTTCATCGTTCATGTTAATATGCTGTCATCTATTTAGGACCGGTTTTTCAACGCTCAATTATGCTAATCTAATCAACAGCTAACTCTTAACCGCCAGTCAAATCATTTTTTCAGGTCACAGTTTCACCTAACCACCAGTCAAATTCTCGACTAAAGTAGCTGACACTTGAATGTATCTGTTTGCTAATCTAACTTATGGCTATATACTTGACGCGGTAATGTTTCAATTTTTATTTAAATGAGAGGTTAATTTGTTTACCTTCTTTGATTTTAACCCAACATATTTGTTTTTAAGTTTTATTCGATGTAAATAGTAAACTGTGTAAATATGGAAGCGTTTGATTTTGTAAGTGATGATGTACTAGAGTTTATAGATCTTATAGAATATAAGAGAAGGCCGTGTGTCATAAGGTAACGAAACAATCCCTGAGGAATTTGATGATGTGGATTCCTTCATAAGATTTCGATTGAGAAAAGAGACAGTTTTATTAATTTTGGAATCGATAGAACATACAATTGAGACCATCACAGACCGGTATTGTCTCTTGTGTTATAGATATTCGGTATTATACAATTACCCAGCAAACAGGAACAATTTGTTATTTATTTAGACCTAATACCTATTTTATATTATATTTCACTCAACTTATACTTTGCTACAAACACGACTATATAAAAACGATTAATATATTTTTTTACATAAAAACACTGTCACTGTCTGTCACCCGCCAAATCGTGCCAGTATTTATAGGTTATAGAATAGGCTGAACGTCAACACTTATGTTGATAAGCTATGAGCGCATGCGTAAGATTAATTTTCAAGCAGGATTGCCAATAAATTCACTAGCCAAAAGTTAGCTGGAAGCTAAATATTGCTTAGAAAAACGGTCACAACGTTAACTAGAACATTGACTTATAGTTGTTAATCTTAACTACTAGCTACGTAGCAGACACTTTTAACTGCGTATTGAAAAACCGGCCCTAACTCAACTAGCACTAAACTATCAGTAACCGAGACGGAAAATTCAAATGAGTGGCTATTACGTAAACGCCATTGAATTTGCGACTTTGATATATTAATAACTTCATCCGACATGTTTACACTCATAGTTAAGTAACTGCCACTTTGTTTGCCTCTTTATAGTTATACAGGGTGTCTAGTTTTAATATTGCACAGAATTACTATCTCGCTAACCATAACAGTTAATGTCAAGAGTTGCGTACTTTGAAGGCCACTGATACGGTTTATAGAAATTGAAAATATTTCGATTGATGAATAAATAAGTAAATACCACAGAAATTAGACAACCCCCAATTCCAGAAGCCAGGGGCTTGTGCGGAAGGGGGTTACACATTGAAAAAACGCGGACATACGACCATTTCCTCCGACATTGCCAGTGCCGGAGCCAGGACAAGACGCGCTGCCAAGACACGTTCACAGGGGCCGGTTGATAAGGCCTGCAGAGAAACTAACACATTTGGTAATATCTGTCAACTAATAACCGCTCGCACCAGCATTCGGTATATTAAAATTAATGATTTTTCCAGCAATATGCTAAAAGTAATTGGGGAAATAAACATTCAAGTAAATGAGAGTACTCCTTATATTGTGCAGGAAAAATATATAAAAAACCTGCTTCAGCTAATGCCGATGCTATTTAAAAGTGAAATATATAGGAAAAAAATTTAAAATGTTATAACAGATTATATTTTTTGATCTGAAGGGTAGTGACGTAAGAACCGGGGGATAATGGAGCAGTGGAAGGTAGGGTGGAATGTAGATGAGATGAGGAGTAAAGAGGAAGGGAGATTTGATGGAGGAAAACGTCGTCAGTCAGGTGTTGATTCGTCGTAGAGTGGTAGTTTCTCGTGAATTAATCTGTGTGTATGTCTATAGTTATGATGCCGACTTATGTCTTTTATGCACGCGTCAGCTCGGAACTATGAATCTTAGAAGTGAAAAACTTCTGAGACGCTTCTGTTATGTAACCTTTAATGGTCAAAAGTCCCGTAATTCTGTGTAGTTCGTTAATCGCGATGTAGCGGCTTGAGTTCGTGAGAAGTCTAAATAATTTGTTTTGCGTCCGTTGAAATCGTGCGCACTGTGTGTCTGAAATCATATTCCAGACAGCACAGGCGTAAGTCAAAATGACTCTGAATATAACTTTGTACATGGTCAGTTTGTTGTCTGTTGTCAACAAACTCCTCCGATTACACAACGGATAGAGCTTGCCGAGCGACGCATACGTTTTGTTAATTGTCTCCGTTATATGTGGTCCAAATGAAAGTTGAGTGTCAAGAGAGACACCGAGGTATTTAACCGTGGTTTTTGCCTCGATGTCCCTATTGTTAATTTCAAGTTTCGTAATTGTCTTTGTGTTGGTAAATTTGCGGTGGAAGGTTATTGTCTGCGATTTGGTCTCGTTTATCGTTATTTTCCAGTCAGAGTAATATTTTAGTATTTTTGTTAAGTGATAGTTAATTTTGTACATCGCAATCTGTGCATGGAATGAGTTGGCGTAAAGTAAGGTGTCGTTAGCGTAAAGTAAGAGGTTAACAGTTGAGTTAGCGGGAATGTCAGAAGTATATAAGTTGCCATTTGTAGAGAGCCTTGAGGGACCTCGGTCGATATTTATTTTTTATCCGAGTAGAAGCTATTCACACACATCATAATTTGCCGTTGAGATATGTAATTTTTAATAAGCGAGACAATATAGTCAGGAAATTTGCATATTTTTTGCAATTTAAATGCAAGGCTATTGTGCCAGACACAGTCGAACGCTCGCTGGATATCCAGCAACAACAAGACGGTGCACTGCTTCCATGAATTATATCCCTGACCACATGGATTGCCCCCTCGCGCCTTAACCCACTCGGCTATCGACCAGACATTCTGGAGATTCTGGAGATGTACGATAAAATCCAATACAGTTCATTTTTAGCATTGAAAATGCTTATAAGATCAGAAGTGCAGCGATGATAGGCCTTGTTTTGCAGTTCTGTGCAGCAACTTATCCGACCGACCAAGGTACATACCTGGGGGCTACTCGAGCGTCAAACGCGGCGAGTGAGCGGGTATGAAATAGATACACGGTTGGAATAGGTGAATATGTTTGTACTTATGTAGTTATTAGAGATCGTAATTCAGTTGAAGTTTAGGTCGATGAATTGATGCAGTAATGACTACTTGATACTGAAAATGGTGTATAATTTTTATATTATTTAGATAAATAAATTTAATTTGTATTGTTATTTTTGAGAGAGAAGAATATTGCTAGGCATATATGTCAGATTAATTTGATAGTGGACTTGATAATGCAGTGGATTTATAATTTTCAACTAAATTAATTTACTTTCTTCTTTCATTTTTAAGAGAGGATCACACGGGTACATAATATGTCAGATTCAGTGAACTTATTATTATTATCTGACTATGCTCCACCCCGAATTGTCAATTCATATTTTATTTATAAATCCTAGCGATAGTTCAGTTATCATATTTCGAAAGCATTTCTCAGTATAACTGAATGACTGTTTATCTACGACTAATATATAATATGTGTGTGTTTTATATGTGTCAATTTTGCTATATAATGCCATATATTATTCCCGCAGGGATTAATGATGAGGGAATAATGGATCATTATTTTCTTTCGTAGAACAATCAAAAAACAGTACTTAAATCATAATGTCTTTGAAAATTAAAACAGCCATGGAAACCATTTTAAAACAAAATGACAATATAAATGAATAATTGTAAAAAGCGGTTCGTGTTTATTTATTCTGCGATTTTAAGAAGAAAAGTGTGGAAAACGTAGTGGATGGTGATATTGAAGAAGCATTTTCTTGTATGACTGGTGGTCGAGAGCGCAAAAGTCCAGAAGACTGTATCCGCTGATGGTCAGTGGTAGCAGACTTAACAGACAAAAGTTGTTGTACACGGTGGTGGTCAGGCCGTCCATCACATACGCGGCGCCGGTGTGGTGCAGCATACCGACCACGACAATGAAAAAATTAAAAGTGCTTGAGCATAAATTTATGCGCCTCATTTCGAATTCTGGAAGGTACACCTCCCTCAGAGATCTCTACGCACATTGCAACGACATAACCCCAATAGCGGACTACGTCCAGGAAATCTCCCAAAAATTCTACTCTTTCAAACTGGGCGATAGTCCGCTTACCGCAAACATTATACAAATTAGACAGCATAATGCACCCTTTCGGATCAAACACACCCTACCATACCAGACGTTACCAAGCCAAACCTTCACCTACTATAGCTTCCTCTTACCCTATCCGATAATACTGACATTTCATACCTTTCATATCTTTAAATCTATCCTGTCCCTTTCTTCCTTTCATTTTGTCCATTTTGTTTCGTGTTCTTGATCTCTTTTTGTGCGTTTTTGTCTCTGTTCTTGTTATCGTTCTCTTTTTGTGCATTTTTTCACTCAAAATTAGCTTCACTATAAAATTTCTAAGAAACAAAATTTCGATAAACCACAGTTTAGGCAGCCTTGCGCAGCCCTGCAGTACCTCATTTTGATGAAGGTTCCCCGTTTTAGATTTGGGTACCTGTGCGGTGGTTGCAAGGTCGGTCGCAAGGTAGTCTCCGGGGAGGCAATGTTATGTATTCATTTTTATAAAGTCTGTTTGAAGTTGAAGTCACCCAAAAGTTCCGGGTTCGATCCCCGGTCGTGGCAGTAGAGAATACTGTGAGAGGGATTTTTCCACTATACACGGATATTGGGTGTGTGTCCCTTGTCTCTAAATGTGTAGCCCCCTCCCACACAAGGCTCTTCTAGAACCTTCCGGGATAAAGAGGGTCGTAATTACCTGTGGTGTTATTTATTTATTCATATTTATTGTGCACCACCGGATATTCTTCAAAAAGCGGAAGCAACAACATCTACATTACTGCCAGAAAAGTCAAAACGTTCTTACGACAAAATGTACAGAAGCTTCATGGGCTGGCGTATTCAAAAAAAAGGACAACTTCATTTTCGGAAAACGTATTACTGGCCTATTTTACCGAATTAGGAGAAAAATATATATTGTGGCCATGTTACTCAATGTTGAGAAGTGTTTTAATATTAAAACACAACATAAATATGGAAAAATATAGTAAACTGGTTTATTTTTTAAGAAGAATATCAGAAGGCTACCAAGCAAAGACATCTGAAACATTAACCCCTGAGAAATTAAGAAATTTATCTCAGAATCTCCTGATGAAGTATATCTTTTACATAAAGTAATAATTATCGTAAGTTACAAGTATTTCTAATCTAACGTTACAATTTGTTATAGGTTATATTAATTACCAGAATTATTAGAAAATTTACCATTAGTGATCATTTCTATAATATTGTGAAAAAGTAATTGAATCTTGAAAAATCAAATTTACCATCATAGGAAGACAAATAGCAAGTGTATTTGAAATTGCCAAATCCTGATAAATATACAGGCCACTCATATCAAAGATCTTCGGCTACATTGTACATTGACGGGGGTGACGACATAACAGGCCTAAAACGTCAAGGAGACTGGAAATCGACACAGGTAGCCGAAGGATACGTCGACCAATTTCTAAAAAATAAATTGACCATAACTGACATTATTTCAAGACAGGGTACAATACTGAAGCTTTCAGCTCGAGCTCCACTCTAACGATGATGAAAATATTACTTTTGCAAATAGTAGTTCTAATCATGTTAACATTACATCATCTGTTCCATTTAACAATTGTAGCAACATTAATATACATTTTGTTGCAAAGTAAAAAAAAATATTATTTTTTATTTCTAAAAATTAATAGTAGATAAAGTATAGTAGTATACAACTCGCTATAATAAATAGGTACTGTGTTTCCTCCGATGACTACAACACTCGGTAGTTCGTACTTTTAATCATACTCGAGAATGACAATATTCATTATAGCATCGCTGTATAATATACTATTACTGGCACTACTAGTCATAAATAATGTGCAAATATATTGTCCTACCATAATATTAATAACTGCTATGAGGATTTCATTTTACAACACTTTTAAAACAGTTTAATATAGTACTTAGCTACGCTGCTAAGCAATAAATTAACTAAGTAAATTGCAATTTTTTTGTCGAGCTTCTGTCTCTGTTAATTACAATTTGTTAGTTCCAATTTTTAAGTGCTACTGTGTGAAACCGTAAAGTCCAAAAATCAATACCTATTAAAACAGCAATCCGCAGTGATAAACTCCACTCCGGAAAATCGGCTTAGTCCGGAAATAAAAGAAAGTCTTCTTGCATAAAATAACACTAACTTCATAAATAAATGCTACTTCTGTTATTTTTAGATTCCAAGAGGCGCCAAAGTCGTTACCTTTTATACTTAAATCCTGATAAATCGGAAGTGGTATACAACACTGTTGAAAAGAACAAGGCATATTAAAAGGAAGTCCCAAGACGCGATTCCCATTAAATTGATTTTTTATTTTAAATCCCCAGGCATATTTATTTTTTATTTACTTGTGGCATGGAATACGTATAAGATTTGATAACAACATATCAAAATATTGGAAAATCACTTTGCATAATAATATAATGTATTCTGTAACATTTGTTTTTGTCATCTTGTTTTCATTCATCTTCTTTGCTTTTACTTTGTACTACACTGAGAGAAAATGTAATAGTATTGCTATAATTTTGTATTTTATTTTTCTAAATTAATTAATTTTTATCACTTCCTAAAAAATCGAAACATTTGTAGAGAATTTTAAATATAGTAATTTGATAAGTGTTTACTTAAAAACAATTATTTAATTTTAATGTAGAAACTTTGTTGGTGTTTTTGTACAGTTACTTTCACTTTTGGAATTATACACTAACGATATTAAGCAGATGGAAAGTCATAAAATCACACAAAAACGTAGATTCACGAAGTTTTTGCAGCCAACCGTTATGTCATGATGAAGTGATTTGGGTGTTTCCTGATTTCATTTATATCTCTAATAATTATTCTGAGAAACTTTATGAAAAAGTAGTATGACTCATCATTCGTATGGCTTTAAGGAATATATATAATCCGTATTTCTAATGTGCAAAAATCTTATAGACAGGGATTCAGTATATTAAACACTAAGGATCATGTTACGAAAATTTTCTTTATGGATCTATTTCCGGAAAGCGCAAAACCACTAGAGCTTTGCGTTTATCCTCGATACTAATTTTTCATTCCTTTACGGTGAGATACTATATTTGTACTTTCTAGAATATAACTCGTGATATCTCAGAAATCAAAAATGCTGCAAGTATTAAGTTATATACGAATATTGAATAGTGTTTTATTTTATTTTTATTTATTTTATTATACATTATCCAACAGAACATGTTCCAATTACAGAGTAGGAGAAATACACTATACATAACAAAAATATTTAATAATTACAAAATACACAATAGCCCAGAATTTTAAAGGAGTATAACGTACATATAGGTTTTGAAATAGCTTATTAAAAGCACATATAATGAATTAAAATTAATTGTTATAGTAGGCAGTTCTTACATCTGCAACACTGCAGTTTTTTTTTTACATTTATTTAACATCGGCCTATTTCCGCTACTGAGGCCTAACACCGACGCCTGTGGACGAGCTACTCCCAACCAGGAATTTTTGCCGAACTTCTTCCCTTAAGAAGAGTAGGGATCTTTTACTTGCCTAACATTTAATAGACAAGGGACCGAGGCTTTACATGCCCTCGGAAGGATGGTATATCTCCTATACAACCCTCGCCTAAGGTTGTATAGCTTCCGCGCATACACTGATATACAAGCCGCTGGAAGATGTGTGAGGCGAGGACGCGGTTTCCGTTGGAATAGTCACCCATCCAAGTACTAACTGCGCCTGTCGTTGCTTTACATCGCATACCGAAGTATGTACATAGTAAAGACGCACCTACGCTCGCCCCAACACTGCAGTTAAAAAGGTTAATATTATCCCGAATATCATGCCAGTTATGACACATAACATACACCGTTGTGAATTTTAATAGATTTATTCTTGACGTGGGTAAATATAAAATATTAGTTAGTCTTGTTTATACCAATGTCATATGAACAAGCATATTGACTTTTGCCAAGAGTTCGGGACAATTTATTTTATTATTGACAAGTTTATGTAAAAACATAGCAGAGTGAAGAGATTGCCTTCTGTCTAATTCACCAGCATTGAACATCTCTAGCAGTTTGTCATGTGGAAACCCTATTGGTGGATAGGTTTTGTTCTCCTTGAATGCCATAGCTTTACTATGTACAGCGTAATTGGAATTCCACACGACAGAGCCGTACTCAAGTTTACACCGCACAAGAGACGTAAATAGAATTTTTTATGTGTCGATGTTGTTAAGCTCACCAGAATTTCTAATGATAAAGCCCAGGAATTTGTAAGTTGATGATACAATGATATTGATGTGCTGGTTAAAGGTCAGCTTACTGTCAAAGGTAATGCCTAGATGATGTGATAAATAAGTAAAATTTAATTTTAGTGAAGAGATTTTTACAATACAATTATTATGGTAAAAGAACAAGACAATAAATAATAGGGCGAGCTCGATTGCAAAGGTATGTATGTGGTATGTATGAAAGCTACGGTAAAACAGCTAAGGGAAAAGTTCTGCCTCATCGCCCGAAAATATTCAAAAATGCATGTAGATAAAATTATAGATATATATCACAAACATTGCAAGGAGAAAATGCATATTTTGAAAAATGTGAGTAAAAGGATTTTGTGAATCGGACGAATCTATTTTCTTTTTTACATTTATTTAACGTCGTCCTATTTCCGCTACTAAGGCCTAACACTGACGTCTATAGACGAGCTACATGTAACCAGGAATTTCACCGAACCTCTTCTCTTTCGAAGAATAGGGATCTTTTACTTGACTAACATTTAATAGAGAAGAGACCAACGGCTTTCCATTCCCTCCCAAGGATGCTATATCCATTACACAATCCTCGCCTAAGATTTCGTAGCTTCCGCACATAAACTGATATACAGGCCGCTGGAAGATGTGAGGCGAGGACACGGTCTTCCTTGTGGGCACGCACGAGCCTTCTGTGTTTGAAAAAATTAAAAAAATCATGTGGACAGCTTGAGTTAAGACCCCAGAGGCCGTGTGTGCACTTAATTTTTTTATTTGAAAAGATTTGGCGTGGTTTGTTCTTAAATGGTTGGAACGAGCCAAATTCTTCACCCTGTATGTGCTTCAGAACAGTATTACACTTTTATTTACTAACTAGCACTTTATTTAGCTTTATTTATATGACGGGGTCAATGGCTACACCCTGTATATTATGCTTTTCTTGAAATTAAACACTTTGTTTTAACGAAAATTAAAAAAAAAATTATTAAGCATAAATTGTTGAGTTTTCTATTTTATTTAAATTCAATTGTTTACACGAGACACAATAGTTAACGTATCGACACTTGAAATTTTGCCTTTAAGACAATTTTATTTTCATTTGTTTTATTTAGATTTTTAAAGACTGAGAAAATTCACTTTTTTATTTTATGCGCGATGGCAGTTTAATTATATTAATATTTTACTTGGGTCGTCCAAGGAAGTAGAACGACCACTCGATTTGTTGAAATTTAAGGCTGACCGGGAAAGAATTAAACACTGTTTGATTTAGAGACTTTGCTCGCGGAACGCAAAAACTAATTTGAGGTACACCGAAACCGACTTGCTTTGAGCTCGTCATGCTCCGTTATTTATATAGTACGATGGCTCGTAGAAGTCTGGATAGAGCTGGATATGTCCCCGACCAGCCCATGGGGTTCGATATTGTGAAATATTGCGCAATGGTTTTGAAAAATTTGAATTCAGGACTGAAAAAATATATCATAAATACGACAATGGAAAATATGACATTGTTATATAAATGAAAGTTGGATCTAAATTAGTTTTTGAAATACAAGCTATAACTGTTTGAATAAAGTGACAAAATTCCGTAAAGTAGTTCCGGAAGTTGTAAATTAAGCCATATTAATATCCATATTAATGTCATATTGAGAATGTTCCATCACCGGCGTTGAAAAGAAATGGAAGTAAGTTTTGATGAATGTGATGATGTGTTGTTAGAAATGTGAATGGAGTATGATTTGATGTATTAATGAAAGATTAAATTAAAAGTTGATTTGAAGGGAAAATAGTTCACAGAAAATTTTTGAAAGTGAATTAAAATATTTTGACTTGGAGTTTAGAGGGTGGTTTTGATGTAAATCGAGATAATGAGGGGGCGGTATTTTTTGGGTAGTCGTTTGTAAGATTTTTGCTATAAATTGGTTAATTTTGATATTTGACCGATTCTATTGATAAATTTAGGTTAATTGTGAATTATCTATGTGGTATGAATTATCTCAGAATTATTTTTGAAAATTTGTAGTTTTTGACTATTTTGAATGTCTGGAGGACTTTTTTATTGTGTTTTCTTTAGATGACCTTTACAAATTATATAGTAATTTTGACCTTGACTATATCGTTATTGTGTAAAGCGTACTATAACACTTGAAACAGTCATCCATCTAAGAACTAACCGCGCCTGATGTTGCTTTACATCGCATACCGAAATACGTACATAATAAAGACGCACTTATGCAAAGGTAGATTTAAAAATATTTTAGTCAAATTTACAATCTCTTATGAATTATAACTTCTTATGCATTCATGTTCATATTATTATTGTAATTATTATTATTATTATGTTTATAATATAAAGCTATATCTAAGATGGTATAAAAATATGAGCAAGGCTCATTAGGACATTTCAAAGTTTTGAGTGGTGAGCCATCAATAGAGAGTAGATGATCATATAACATAGGAACATTATTTTTCCTGAAATTGTAACTTCTTCAAACATTCGCAGTAGGAAAATTGAAATATTTAGGCTTACATGTATACACAATAATATTTAGCGGAGGATGATGAGGTTCTACTTTAACAATACATTATTACATGAAGGACTTGGAAGATCTTCCATTTGTCTTTAGGTAAACATAAGTGACTATATAGTTTTATCCAGGGCTAATATTTTACTGCAGAAAAAACAATTTCTGAAACATCAAAAAATATACATAAACTTGTATTAAAATTCAAAGCAGGCACTTATTTTATAAAACAATGTTACTCTCTATTTCTGTTGTATATAGGAGGAATCTATCACCATAATTATGCAGAGGATCATCATTCAATGTCAAATACTTGATGCTATCCAACTTTGAACTGTCCAATTTTATAGTGTATATTTAGCATTTATTTCTACGTGTGTAGGATACGACAAGTGCACCAATAAACAATCATTTATAGCAGGAAATGCATGTGAAAATATATCTCGATGATTATGTCGCAGAATTTAAATAATAATAAGACTTTTGACTAACATAAAATGTATTTAGTTAAACCGTTGTTGTTTGCATTGAAACAAGAAACGTTTATTGTTAGCCTAGCCTGTTTGGAACAGATTCGTGATGAGTTCCTTAAAATAATTTGTTTGTATAAAGATTTTTACTGCTTGTTGAACTATAGTGTGAATTTATTTCACTTCATCAACCCAATTTGTAACGCGCGATGATGTGGCAAACTTGCACCGAATTAAAATGCAAGTTATTTTTTTTCGACTGCAAATTTCTGGATTTCTGGAAAAGAAGCAACACATTTTCTCCCGTTAACAGTATAAACCCCCCCCCCCTCACAACACTTCCAATGTATAATACTACAAGCTAATTTTCTATGTGTCTTTCCCGCACCCCATGACCATCCATCATGTTTATCTTTTTGACTATATACTTCATGATAAGCAACATAACCTTTGCTTAAACCAAACTGGAAGACAATAACAAAAAGCACTTTATTATTTTCTATACATTATATTAATTTTATTTTAACACACTAAAATTTCTCCTATTAATGTCCATTGATGGTAGAGAATAAAATATAACAAAAATCGCGTTACTTTTACCACAACAATATACAGATTAGAAATTTATGAAATTGTGTAGAGCTGATTTTTACCCTTATTCATTTTGACAGACTAAGTTTCTTTTCTATTTTTTCTAATAATATACGCTGATAGATGGTAAGAAATAAAATATTACCGATCAGAAACTTCTAAAATCGTGTAGAGCTCATTTTAAACCTGATTTATTGGGAAATACATTTTATTAATATATAATGATAGCAAAAAGCAAACTATTGCAGGTTATAAATTGTTAAGATCATGTGCAGTTAATGTTTCAACATTGTTTTCATAACTATACAACCAAAAATCTGATCCTGGATTTCACAGTTGGAATCTAACACGGGACTTGTTGGAGAAAAATTTTATTTTCCAAACGAAGGTAAATAATTGTTTACTTTACTTGAATCTGTATTTTGTCTTTACTTCTAGCAGTACTATCGTAGTAGGGGTACATTTTACGCTGGCTGGGATACCCATTGAATTATGCAAGAAAAGCGGCAGCACAAAACACATTTCATATGTAATAGAAAAAAATAGCGCTACTTATTTTTTCCACATACAAACAATTCCAAAGAATTTTCTTTACATATATAGGGGAATGCATATATAGTGTAATTAATACATGTACAGTCTTGCGTAATAATGCTGGTACTTTCGATATCTTCCGTCCTTTTCGTCATTATGTGAACCTTAATGTCAGAAGAGGAAAAAAAATATTGAAAGTACCAGGCATTACTGCTCGGGAAAAATAAACTAATACAGCACTTTCGAATCAACAGTGCGTAAGTATCGACTATCGACACCGAAGATTCGATGTGGAACACTATTTATATCGAGGCACCAGTACTTTACTACCGACACGCAACACTAGCGAAATACAGTGTTTCAGTTCCAAAATCAACTGTAAATTACTCTTATCTAACCATAGTAATCGATTCCCCGTGGTCGGTATTGTCAAAAATGCTACTCCACCCGACCTTGTACGCCTTCAATAAGAAGTGTCAGAAAAAAATTCTAGTTAAATGTTCGATTTTTAGGTTACAGAACCCACTCGCGCCTAACTTCACTATGTCTTTAAAAAAAATTATGTTATGTTTATACTAGATTGTTTGTGTCTATATTCAAGTTATTTATAAATGTCACTGTCACAGGATTAAATTAAGCGACTTCCGTATTCGTCGCAGACATACTTCCGTTTTTGAATATGTACTTCCGTCTACTACACAAATATAACGGGAATGGCAGGTCTCAAAATTCAATCATCAATAGCAATAGATGAGAAGTTAAAGACAGGTATTTATTTGAAAGATGAAACGATAAACAATTCATTTCCCATGTAGTTTCTTGATAGGGCACAATGCAAGGTAAGAGGAAGTGGTATTTCTAAGAGGAACTAAATGCTTGGGCTATCGTTTCATTAATAAATTAATAGCTACATGATATACAACACTTTTGTAACAGTTCCAAAATCTAATGTAGTTAAATATTGCCAGAGAGTCAGCCCGAAACAAAAACATACGATATACATATAAAAGAGATATAAAATATATTCAAATTTTATTCTTAAGTTAAAATGTGACTTAAAACATTTCAAGTAAAGGTATAACGATAATACATTACAGCAAATAGACAAATTAAATTAACAGAATTAAGTAAACCTCTAGCTATACAAGTTACCTCGTAAATAAATAAATCTTCGGTTTAATAGAAATTAATTCGCGGTTTTATAGGCAAACTGTCTATCAAATAAATAATTTTACATTAAATTTTGACGCAAATTAATAACAAACTTAAATTGTATTATTTGACAACATATAGAACCGAAACATTATTCAGATTTTTCACAAATTTCTACAGAATAATTTTTTCTATGTATGTATTCATGAGATATGTAAAATGTACAAATATATCTATCCACCTCCTATGAACAGGCGTTTTCTTAATTGTCCTTTCTTGAATTTTTTCCAGTGTTGCATAATTTTTATGAAGGATATATCGTCAACTAGTTCTCCATCATTAATTTTAATGTCAGATTTATTCCTTGCAATAAAATGCAAGGATAGTTCCACTTCCTGCGCAAGTCAACACATTGTTGAGCGAAATTCACTAGCAAACTTATTTGCTTTCATACTGCCCTAGCCATTGTTCTAAATAATCTATACACGTGCTGTAAAAAGATATCACAGATCTTTTGAATGTATTGGTGATTTCTGGTTCTTCTTCCAATTTTGATATCGATGGTAAAAGGATTCATTTTTTCTTTCAGATAATTCAGTTTTAAGATAAGCTAGTCAATTATCGCTTTGAAATTTAAATTAACTACCAAAAACAGTTAACACTAATTTTGTATTTTTGACAGATTTGCGCATACTTGGGATTTTTAATGCAGCAGTGCAATATTAATTAATAAATAATCCAATAGTCCATGAAAAAGTTGAAACCCCCCAAAAGCTCTGAAGCTCTGTGACAGAGATGAAACATGGCCCCCCCCTATTTTTGAGGACGCTAAACAGGATGGTGATATTTTTAATGTTTCCTCTCGTCAGCCACTACCTCTAAAACCACCCCTATTTCGCGTTTTTTTCCATCGTAGGCATGCGGGTTGGTTTTTTGGGCAGGATTCGGGTAGGCGGTACGAAATTTAACCATATAACGTCTTATCCACCCCCAGAGTTGAAACTACCCCTTCGTCTAATACTGGAATATCCCCAAAAAAACAAAATGCATGAAAATTTGTTTATCCTCGTTTTCGAGGGTGCTCAACACGATGGTAATATTCATTTCTCCCCCATCCTTTTGATATTTCTTGATACTGGGCATGTGTGGCGGACTCGTTGGATCGAGGCTCTTAATGCTTACAATGCCGAAGACGAAATCTCCATAAAAGCCCCAGACCCAACGAGTCCCCACATGCCCAGTATCAAGAAATATAAAAGGGGGTTGGTTGGTGGAGGGTGGTGGAGAAATGAATATTATCATCATCAAACGGGGATAAACAAATTTTCATGCATTTTGATTTTTTTGGGGATATTTTAGTATTAAGGAGGGGGTGGATAAGATGTATGGTTAGATTTCATATGGCCTACCCAAATCCTGCCCAAAAAATCGATCCGCATGCCTACGATGGAATGAAATGTGAAATAAGAGTGGTTGTTCGAGTTTAGGGGTAGTTGCTGACGTATAAGAACTTTAAAAATATCATCATATTCAGCGCCCTCGAAAACGGGGGTACACATGTTTCATACCTCTCGCAGAACTTATGTATTTTAAGACTTTTTCTGCAATTTTTTAATGGAGTGTAACTCAAAACTGAAGATGCGAGTACTTCATTAGGCCATTCATATTAGGAACACACTCACATCTTATAGAAGTGCGTGTGCGTGCGCGCGAGACAGTGGTATACGACTCTTCAATCGGGTACCTAGGAGGTTGGTCGGCCCAATAGAAAAAAAAATATAAAGTTTTGCCACTTGTGAATTAAATTTGTCAAGGGATGTACTTTTAAAATAAAAAGAGTTCCCAAGCAACAAGTAGGAGCTTCATCCCAATAGCAAACTTCTAACGTGCAATTGGGTAGTTTTTTGCGATTTTCTTGAAAACCGTTTGTCTTACAAAAAAAAATTATACTTACAAAAAATATTCCCAGTAAAATTCTGCATAAAAAATTGTTTATTACACAAATTGTTTAGAAGAGAAGTTTTTGAGAAATCCGCTATTGAAGTTAAGGGTTGCATCAACAGAAATTCACGAATATGGTGGTGTGGAAACGAGTGTTCTTGTGTAAATCGCAAATTTTTTTTATAAAGCCCTTCTCCACTATGACACAACTTTACATTAAATCCCAGAGTTCCAAAATTATATCTAAAATACATGATTGTTATATCTTGTTCGTGAATCTCTGTTAATTCAATTCCTAACTTCAATAGCTGATTTTTCGTAAACCTCTGTTCTAAACTATTGACTTGGCTTAGCATAGTTAGTATGCTAAGCTAAGTCAGGCTATTTATTTTTCGATTGCAGCAGACACTGGACCGCTAGATGGCGCCTGCTGACTATTTTACATGTCGCTATCCCAAAGATACCGAAATATACTAAATAGTCAAGTAATCCTCGTGTCGGTCGTCTCATGCCTACCTTGCACTGTCGAGAGCCAACAGCTCGAAACTGCAGTCTGCAAGTGGTGTGTGGCGACTAGCACGAGAGCTCCTTTAAGTAGGATCAGTCTTTCGGCTAGTGTTTGTTGCAATCGAAGCATTAGCGTTTTGATGGTAATATGCAATTATTACACTTAACGCGCTAGGCTTGTAACTTGTAATTCAGCGCTCGGCGGGGCACATAGCCCGGAGAGTAGCTGTTGGTTGCAGTCTGGTTACGTTCCTTATAGTAAAATAAGGATTTTATAGAAGAGTTTGCGACTAAAATATTATGTTTTAATATAATGCCAGCTAGCTGATTACTTTATTTGAATTTTAAATTTTGTCAATAAACAAATTTCAATGATTTATTAAAGAATAATCATAAACGTGTCATCAAATATTATGGCTATTTTACACACTGATCTATTGTTCTTTAAAATGTTTACTAACATTTATCAATAAATGATATACAGGGTGTTAGTCGCGCACTGAGTGCAACACTTAAAAAACGAATTCGGTCTCAGAATCCTCTCCAAATAAATTATTTATTTATTTACTTTATTTATTTCATACACTGTCCAATAGGTACTAAACTCAATTACAGGACAGGGGTTTTCTGACAAACTTTACAAACAGAAATTGACAGTATAAAATGAAATTAAAATTCAAGGCACAACTAACTGGCTAAGAATAGAAGTTCACAAAGCAAAACCTTAATATTACTAAACTATTGCAACAATATAGAAACAACGTACAGTTCAATAAATAACTAATAAAAACAAACAAAAATCTAAGAAAACAAAGACGTAAGACTACCCCTTTTGATAATAAGTTTTCAAGATACCAAGACTGCAATTAAAAATGTTGACTTCACCACAGATTTAGCTCAGTTAGCTCAGTTGTTAATGGTAGCTCAGTGTGTTAAAGCGACTGGCTAGCAATCTGAGTTGCCTAGCGAAGTGGATTCGATTCCCGGAAGGCGATACAATTTTTCATTAAAAAAAAATTGCCCCAAGAGTGGTTCGGAGTCCACATTAAACTGTAGGGCCTCGTCTCTCTTTGCCTAGCACAACATCCTTGAGATCTTCCAGGGGGTTACTTCGGTAACTTGAGAGGCGGTTAAGAAAACATTTAAGAAAAAACATTGAATTATGGTTTTCGCAAATCGTGTGAACCGGAGATAATTCTTAATGCACAATGCGGGGTGTAATAAGATAGAACACATTTCTATGACGTGTTGTTCTTGGAACCTTGCTCCCGAGTAACCTAAATGAGTGTAATATTTGAACTTTATCCCAATATGTGCGGCAGTTCCAAAAATATGGCGGGATAAATAATTTGCGAAGGATCATATATTACCCCGCATCTCGGGAACCATTCACTTCCGAGAGTAAGTGTGGGGGTGCGGGGGGTCTTAACGGGGCTACGGTTGATAAATTAGAATTATGCAACTACCACTTAACTTTGATGCTAATAAATTTTCTTGGTATATATATAATTCACGATACCGTCAAGTACTGTAAATGAGAATGAGTTAATGTGGTAATTAGCTGACTCCATCTCCAATGTCTTTATTTTTAAGGCACACATTAATTAAGTAGATTACCGACGGTTTTGTGTAGAGCATAGCTTTTGAATTAATAATATGAATGCAATAGGGCCTCCCCTCTATTAATATGAATGTAATTAAACATGATACAAACAATCAGAAGTATTCATGGATATTAAATGAAAGAAATATTAATGAAATACTACGTAACTGATAAAGCAAGGTCTTCAGCCATTCCTCATTTTCTTTGGTAAAAAGTTAGAATAATTTCAGGTAGATCAGTCCGATGGGTACGTTCAAGTTGTAATTAAAGAAAGGGAAAATTATAGAATGAAACGAATTGTTATTTGATGCTAAGTATTCATCGTAGGAAATTGTAATAATTTATTTTCAAAACTGTCACTTTCTGTTTGACTGCAAATTTCAGAGAATTCTACGCAATATGTCATTTGCAGGGAATATTCTTTGGGAATAACTGATAAATGATTATAGAATATATCGAAATAAGCAAAATAAGGTCAAATCAAAATCAAAGAAACGAAAGATGAATATTATACACAAGAGCTTAAAATATGTAATAACAATATCAAACAAACATGGAAATTAATTAACAATGTAAAAAATTGAAATAATAATCGAAGTAATAATATAAACATTTATGCTGATAAGATAGTTTAGTAGTAGAGGATAGTGAATTCAATCACTATTTTTGTAACATTGGAAAAAATGCAGCAAATAAAATAATACACACAAATCCAAATAGAAACAGTGAGGAAAACACTAACACTAAAGGCAATAGTTTATTTTTAAAACCTGTAAATAAAAACGAAATTATTAATCTCATAATAGTCACTACCGGCTCAGTGGCTCAACGCTTACGTGCTAGCCTTGCAACCAAGGAGTCCCGGGTTCGAATCCTGGCTATGGTATGGATATTTAGTTGTGTTTTTCATGTGTTACCGAATTAGTGGCAGTGAACTAGACCAGATTGTGTGAGAGACAACACGGCTAGTTGCTTTACCACTCCTGAGTTAGAGTCTCAGCGGCGGCAGATGGCAATGTCGTAGGGAATGGTCATTGTATAATTGTCTATGTGTCCTGGTTGAGTGGTGGAATAACTAATGCTAAATTCCGCCAAGACGTTAATCTAAATAAGGCGTTAAAATAAAAAATAATAAAAAAATAGTCTAAAAAAATATTTTTTAAAAAAAGCTTTTATTTAAAAAATACTCTAAAAAGTAAAAAAAAATTTTATTATATAAAAGCTTGTCGCGATATTTTCCTTTGTGAAGGAGATTACTCGCGACAAGCTTATATAATATAACAAAAAGATGAGTTTTATTTACTTCTTCAAATTTTTTAAATAAAAGCTTTTTTTCAATATTTTTTTATATAATTTTATTGTTTACTTTTTAGTCTTTTGATATGCTGTAATCCCCAGATATCGATTTTGACTCGAATCGAATCAAAAACGGTAAAGTCGTCCACCATCTTGAACTAAATTTTTGACTAGAAATTCGTAATCCGCGACCCCAAAAACCACCAGGTATCGATTTGGATCTAATTGACAAAAGTCGTCAGCCATATTGGCGCCGCCATTTTGAATTTCGACTAAGAATTTATAATTGGCGATCTCGAAAACCCCCAGATATCGATTTTGAGTCGAATCGGATCATAAACGGTAAAGTCGTCCGACATCGTGAAGCCTCCATCTTGTTTTATTTCTTCTATGAAAATGTTAATGTGTATTGTCACCGGACTTATACTCATGTGCAAAATTTCAAAGCTCTAGCTTAATTAGAACTAATCGAAATTTGACCTAAACAAACTGACAAACATTGCAAGTTTAATAAAAGCTTTTAAAAAAGGTATAAATAATATGTACAAAATAAGTACCGCTGAATGAGGTAAAATATCTGTGAAGTTGATAAAAATATACACCTTGATATTATCAACCTGGCATTTTTTACAGAATGTGTTCCTGAACATTTTTAAAAATCGGTAGTTACTCCTATCTATAAAAATGGCAGCAGAGTAGAAAATATAACTACAAACCAATCTCAGTCAATCAAGAACTTTTGAATGCTAGTCCGACAATATCAAACAATCAATTTGGTTTTAGACCTAACTATAGTACTAATGATGCAATATATCGTCTGTCTATTTTACAAAGGCCACACCAAAAGTAAAAATTCACCTTATAATAATTATAATTCAGTAATTATTTATTACAATTTAATACAAACAAACAAATATCTCATAAATAAAAATACAAATAATATAATACAATATAAAAAAGTACAAAAGGAACATCCAAAAAAAAAACGAAAAACTATGTTTGCGTTTTTAAATTTTGAACTAACTTCTTAAACATAGTTCGATTTGGCTGTGGAGCATCTAGAAATCTATCTCCGTAAACCGTGACTGCCATATCAGTGCCAAAATTGCACTGACGATAAATGCTAATAATATCGAATTTGTTATTATTGGTGGACACCATATTTACTTGTCTTAGAACTCGACATCGCAACATACAACAGTGACAATCTGTCAAATTTGTTAATAACTGTGTATATTGGTTTTCACTAATCATGACATAGCTGATTTTACGATTCAATGATATGAATTGTAGTTTTCGTGAAATATTAAATATGACACTATCAGTTAAAATTTTTGTGAATAATAGAGAATGATAATAGAAGCTTGTGATAAAAGTAAACTAACTATATTAATATTACTGGATTACTCGAAGGCTTTCGATACTCTTAACCATGAACTCTTAATATCAATTTTACATTTCGTTGGGCTTAGCGAATCAGCTTTAAACTTATTTTCTGCTTATCTCACTGACAGATTTCATGCTGTGATGTATCAAGGTAATATTTCAATTTTTTTTAATAATTAACAAGGGAGTACCACAAGGCTCCATTCTGGGGCCTCTATTATTTAGTATATATACTTCTAGTTTTCCAACTGCTTTTACCTCATGCTCACAACACTATTACGCCGATGACACCCAATTATATCTCTCTTTTAATCCAGACGAATGTGAGTAGGCCGTTCTACATTAAATTACGATCTAAATAATCTAGGAGTCTTCTCCAAAAATCATTGTTTAAATTTAAATTCAGCTAAAACTAATATGATCATTTTTGGGAAAAATAAGATAAGAGCACATTTTCTGGCAAACTACTCAACAGAAATAAAAATGAATGATTTTGTTTTAAAGTTTTCAGAAAAAAATAAAAAAATCGATGACTATGGATTGATAAGAATGTAAGATTTTCGGATCATATAAGTAACAGTTTGCAAAAAGCATACATCAATTTAAAAGTTATAGATCGAAACAGGTATATTTTGGACACTGAAACTAAATTATTGTTATGCGATACATTAATTATATCACAGATGAACTATTGTGACGTTATTTATGATGCATGCTTAAACTCACTAGATATTAATCGAATACAAAAACTTCTAAACTGTTACTTGAGACTTATTTATGGCATAAGGAAATATGATCACATAATGTACACATACCTTTATAAACAGTAAGTGGATAAATATGAAAAATCTTAGATACATCCACGCTGCCTGTCTTTTCCATAAAATTCTGAAAACCAAATCGCCAGCCTAACTTTATAATAAAATTACCTTTCGCACAGATGTGGACAATGTTAATATTAGATATAAAAGCACCCTAACCCCGCCAATTCACTATTCACAGTTTTTTAAACGTTCGTTTACATATAATATGTGCAAATATATGAATGACTTACCCTCCAACTTACGGAACTTCAACACATTTAAATTTAGGAAGGACGTAACTAAATTTGTAAAAATAAACAATTGAATTAATAATCGTTCTGTGGAATTATAAAGTTGTTTCCAGTATGCCTTAATATTGCTATGAGTCTTGTTTTTTTTTTAATTACACCGTATTATAATTAACAATAATACTAGTTTATTCTTGTTGCAATTACAAACCAGTGCTGTCTATAGAATTTTTCAGGGTTAGGTGGAAGAACAGACAGTCACCTGAATCGTCTGTGGTTCAGGTTGCTGAACTGAACCTCTCCCAAGTTAATTTATTTTCTCTTTTTATACATATATCGAAAATTGTTCTGTAAGTAAAAATTAATCAAAACCAACTGCGTTTTTCGAATTTGTTGATACACATTATTATTCTTATTGTCATTGCCGTCAATTTTCATCCCTTTAACGTTTTTCGTATCTCCTCAAATCAGGAAGCTATAACCGTTTGTGGTTTTCCTATTTTTCACGTTTCTATAACATATCTCACAAAGTTGGCTATGGATTTCAAATTTCTTTTTACTGAAATATAGCTCACAAAAATGGGATAATTGTTACTAAAACTTTAGTCTTCTATAATATATATTATTTATTTATTTATTTATTTATAATAGTACACTGTTCTACAGGTAAAAAGAACCCAATTACAGAACAGGAAGATAAGAAAAAAACAAAAACACTAATAAATAAGCTCTATACAATAAGAAAGGTAATAGATAAAATATTAAACATGTCAAAATATCAACTATGCATTAATAGAACAAGAACATAGATTAAGGACGATTATATACAACATAAAGACGGTTAAAATAAATACAAAAACTATACAGGATTCTACAAAATAGCAAGAAAAAACAAAGTAAAAGAACAAAGCTCATTTTAAATAATACATTCTAATATCATTGAGACTGCAACTAAATATATCAAGACGGCTACCATTAGCATTACAGATATTGCACACTGTATAAATCGGGGAGTGTTTAAGAACATTAGTACGAGATGTTGACAGATAAAAAGTTAGGCTATTCCTTGAGTTTACCCTGGGTACCATAAAATTTAATTTAGCCAATAATTCTTGGCAATCAATAATATTTTGTATTATTTTAAAAAGGAATGCCTGAGAAAAATCTTTACGCCTACTCTCAAGACTTGTCATGCCATGTTTATGAAGCAGCTCCTCTTGCGGTACACCTAAGGGTGGGTAAACACCGTCCGATTTAAAACTAAGGAATTTTAAAAATCGACGTTGGACTGATTCCAAATTATTGATATAAGTGATGTAATATGGGGACCATACAAGAGAAGCGTACTCGAGCTTAGATCTAATAAAGATAAAATAGACAGGTTTAATTGCGTCTAACCGAGTAAAATCACGACAATTTCGCACCAAAAACCCATACGTCTTACTGACTTCTAAGGTAATGGTGTCAACGTGAGCGGCAAAAGAAAGCTTGGTATCAAAAATTACGCCAAGATCGCGAAAGGTGGAGGGGCGGTTCAGATTAACATTATCTAGGTTGTAATCAAAACTTATATGCGTGGATTTTGTAGAAAAAGACATGACATTGCATTTGCTGACATTTAATGACAACTTGTTTTCCTGATACCAAACTTTTACACTGTCTAAGTTCCTTTGAAGACGCAGACAATCATTGAGGCTGTTAACGTTATTATAAATCTTTAAATCATCCGCATAAATAAGACAATTCACATCCAACACATCTACAATACCGTTTATAAAAATAATAAGCAACAGGGGGCCAAGGATGGACCCCTGTGGAACTCCAGACATATTGAGTCCTGTCATATAGGTATGACCTAAAAAAGTTTAATAGGGAATCAGATAAGCCGAATAAATGCAGTTTGTGAAGTAGCATGCTAAAATCTAGTCTATCGAATGCTTTCGAAAAATCTGTGTAAATAACATCAGTTTGTGTCTGCGAGTCTATAGATTCAGCTATAAATTGAGTAAGATCAGATTAGTGAACATGCTTGGGAAAACGGACATAGAATAAACTGGGACTCGGCAAAAATTTTAACAAAAGAAACAGATACCAAAAAAAGAAAAATTAAAGAATCAGCAATAATCTTATTAAATGAAGATAAGTGCGTATCGAATTGTTCTGTAGATATTTGTACAACCTGGCTACCAATGTTAAAAGAAGAACTTAACAAACTCAACATTATCTAAAAAATATCATCAGTTATATGTTCTGTGTAAGTGGTAAGTACCTATGGAAATAACATAAACAGAATCTTAAAGCTGTGTATTTGACATACACAGCAAAATAAGAGTTCTTCAAAAAATAGCTTTGAAAACGGAAAGAGATTACTTTCCGAAACGTCAGCAAAATACATTATTTTTGTGTTTATTCCGATTTATATTATTTGCAAAACATAACCTCTGACTTTTCCTTTGGCGTAAACGTCACGGGCGCAGAGGCTCTTTTTTCCAATAATTCTATTATTTTGTAGATTCGGTGATTTGTTTTGAAGAGGATAATAGTACATGTGGTAGAAAACCCAAATAATAGGAAAGAAAATGGATATAGGTCTAAAATTGCTAATATCAAACTTATCATCTTTTTTATATATAGGACATACCTTCGACCGTTTCCATAATACAGGCAACTCACAATTACGAATGCACGTATTGAATATGACTTTTAGAGGGAACGCCAGAATGTGAGCACAGTCCCTCAGCAGAAAAGCAGGTATTCCGTCAGGACCAGTAGTCAATTTGGGTTTGAGTCTTTTTAAGGCAGCCGCAATTTCACTCTCATCAAATTCATGTAGGTGAATAGTCGAGTTTACGATTTGCTCATTCAGGGATTGGTTAGTAGACTTAGATGATGGTAAAAATGATTTACAGAAAACATCGGCGAAAGCGTTTGCAACTTCGTTAGAATCCACAAGCTGTCTCCCGTTGTAAGACATTTGAGAAGGTATGCTAGGCGATCTCTTTCTACCATTAATAAAAGACCAAAATTTGCTGGGATCATTTTTAATATTTATTTCAGTTGTTCTTATATAATCCTTGTAAGATGCATCAATGTCTGATTTTATTTTAGATCTCATTGTTTTAAAATCATTTAAAGTCCTCAGATCACCATACTTATTATAATCACGCCAGTATTTGGCTTTTAGCTTGATATTCCTTATTATCTGAGAGTTAAACCAAGGAGGATATCTATTCTTTTTTGCAGCGAGAAATCTGGGTACACAGAGGTCAAAAATGAAATAAAGTTTATCACAGAAGTGAGAAGTCATATCTCCAAGATTGGAACAAGTTACAAGAAATTGCCAGCCAATACCAGCAATTAATTCATATGGCAATGAAAAATTTGCTTTACGAAAATTATAACAGTAATCACTATTATATGAGGGTGTATTTTTATGCAAGATATTTGGTGTGGCCCTTGTAAAATAGACATACGGTATACGGTAACAAGTTTTATTAACAGCAACCTAGATGAAAATGCATAACTGTTTTTTTGGATTTAGCAAAAGCATTCGACACGGTGCCACATAAGAAATTAACTACGGAACTAGAGTCGATAGGAGTTAGAGACTATGGGACGTAACCTATAGGCATGAGGTTATTCAATGGTGTTTCTTGACGACTAAGATGAATTAAAACAGATATCGAAATGCAGAATTTCGCTGATGGAAATATTATATTTGGTATATATTTAGAAAATGCGTATAATAATTTCAAGTAAAATCATAATCTTCAGCTCTTAGCACACACTGACAAAATGAAACTTTATAATAAAAAATGAATAGTAAAGTAAAATCGGGATACAAAATAAATCAATGCATTTTATTTAAATTAATTTCCCTACAAAACATGTAAATATTTACACAAGACCAACAAGTTGCTAATCTGCGTATTACATTGTGAAATTTAATAAGCTACTTAAAAGTTTTCCTCACTGATCAGAATCTACAGATTATTTCAATTAAGTAGTTCCCGTACACAACTTATACTACAGAATTTCAACAAACTTAAATTACTTTTTGCTTTATCCGCTGTGAGATGTTTATAAACGGCTTAAATTTAATATAAAAAAGTATCTGCTAAGTTAGGGTTTGGGTGATGAATATTGAACTAAATTTATCGGAAAGTCGAAGTTTTCTATAAAAGTGAAGGAATTTTAGAACAGGAAATATAGAGCCTATTTGAAATAATAGAGAATAATTTTGCAGCGGTTTTATTAAAACAGAAAATCTTTAAATATTTTGAGTTGCACTTTGAGTTGCAAAGTTTAATACAAATTATTTAAATATTCCATTTTCCGATATTATGAAAGTGTTACATTTTTGAAATTTACTGCCCATGTAGGTATATTCTTAAATTAAATTTACGTAGATAAATTTTTCGTAGGTTTGAAATAGTGATTTTTTATTATCAATTGGTCAATTCATTTCGGATAATTCAACAGAAAACATATGCAGAGGTGAAAGAGGAGGCTGCCATATACGAGTGAAGCTTATTAAAGAAAAGAACTTTGTCCGGTTTTATATGAAATCTAATGACGAACCACTTGAACTGAACTATCAATTCCATAAAATCTCCGAATTACTCGTTATATTATTGTAATAAGTAAAGACTTTTATCCATTTGCCGAGAAACTCACCACAACTTTGAGGCAACTTGACATACTTCTAATGAGCGAAAATGTATTTCGTGCTTTGACAGTAGTTCTTCCATCACTGTTTTGCAGCCCATTTGCAAAAGTATCAATAGCAATTTTTTCGTTAACTTTCTCTAAAATTCTCATGGCACTTTCATCACCCTCACTCAAAGTAATTGTCAGATTCGTCAGCAGTTCTTCGATTGACTTACGATATGACCTTTGCTATTCTTCTAAAAAGCCTCCCTTTAAAAACATTAACCCAATTAACATATATAATAAACTCCATAATAAAATTGCAATATTTTCCTTCCGCGTAGAAACTGGCAATTATAATACCCCTCCTAAAGCCCAACAAACCTCCACACGATCCAGGCCCGAATTCTCTGCTGGATTCTTTATAAAAAAATAACCGATAAAATTATATTAATCATAATCAACAAGTATGTTAATAAAAAAAGGCTTATGTCAGCACACCAGTTCGGCTTTAGATGGGGTCACAGTATATCATTAGACCTGTGCAAGGTGGTGGAGAATATATTAACTTCCTATAATGAAAAACAGTGCACAGTATTACTACTACTAGACATTAAAAACGCGTACAACGCTGTATGGTATAATGGCCCAATTTACAAATTACACAACACGTGCAAATTACCGGAGTAGGTAACTGCACTAATCCGCAGCTTTTTAAGTACCCGGCATATCACACAGTCAGAATCGGCAATTCTTTTTCAGAACAAAAAAGATTATCAGCTGGCGTGCCCCAAGGGGCAATCCTCTCAGCAATTCTTTTCAACCTTTATACCTCAGACATCCCTTCCCACCCAACTTCCAACCTCTTCCTATACACGGATGATGCCGATCTATTGCTGTTCAGAAGAAACAGTATCATCTGTCGAGACTCCTCGACACCCATACTGGCTGGAAAATTGAAATAAACAAGGACAAGACAGACACAATAACATTTATTAGAAACAGAATTATTTCAAAATAAAAAATTAACAATAAAGAAATATAGGAACGAACGAAATATTCTAAATAGAACATACGCGTCGATCCAAAGTTTATATCCACTGATTTTTTTTTAATGGCTTTGGACCAGAGACCATGCAGCCAGTCACACTATGTTAGCATTATCTAAACCTAAACAAAATGGAGAAAAAGAGTGAAGAAGAGCAACGAAGGAAAATACAGGGAAACACGCTTCTCGTCCAGGGGTCCGTCAGGACATTGAGTTTGACATCACAAAAAAAAGACCACGGTAGGGTAGGTGAAAACATAAGGTTAAAACAAGAGGAAAACTAAGCTAACTTATAGTGTGATATTAACATCTATCAAAAAACCAATGATTAATTCATAGATTTTATTACTACTTATAGCAAGTAAACTAACTACGTTGAACGGAGCCATCATATTGAAGCATGAACAGATATTTTTAATAAGTGAATCTGTAGCTCTCTTGTACTTATCGCAAGCAAAGAGAATGTGATCAAGATCGCCGATAACACCACATAGATCACAAAGTTGCGATGTGACCACCAATTTTATGCAAATGGGCGGGAAAGCAGGCATGACCAAATCTTAGTCTAATAATTGTGGTAGTATATTTTCGTGGAACATTTAAACTGTCAAGCCAGAACTGTATCCACTGATAAACAGGCGTAGTAAGTTAACCGTGGACAATAAACTAACACTATTTAAAGCAATTTTCCGACCTATACGGATTTATGTTTGCGTGTCTTGGAATTTCATTTCTGACACGCAGTGCAAAAGACTACAGACGACACAAAACAAAATACTCAGACATTTGACAAGCTCCTACAGGTACATTTGGATTGCTGAGGTACATCGAACGGGGTCTCTACGATGAAGGACTTTATCAGCCGCTGATAAATTCTTCCGGAGCAAACTTCAGCAGTCAGAATTAACTAGACACATAACAGACGTACGCATTTACGACAACCCTACTCACATTAACAAACTTATACAAAGAAGACTATCTATTTTTCTTGAAAGACGCTAACGATGACTCACCGACCCACAAACATCCATCCCCGCCCCTAGCCACCATGTCCCTATTCAAGCTCAGCCTTAAGAAAAACCCCTCGTTTTTACAAGATGACTAGTTGAAGTAGGTTTTATAAATTAATGTTTCCCTCAAAATTTATTAGGAAATCTCAAAACTTTAATGAAAACATTAAACAATATATATTTAAAAAAATGTATAATTAATAAAAAAACATAACTGAATGTAACATGAAATTCGTAATTCATAATTCGTATTTTGCCAATACTACGGCCTCCATCAGCCTCCCTGCTACATTTCTATACCATGAGTATATGTAACGGGGTGGGACTAAAAAAGGAATATATAAGGCTGGTCGAGAGGTAAGCGCCCTTGCCTCTCACCAAAAAGTTCCGGGCTCGATTCGCGGTCGTGGCAGTGGAAAATACATCCACTATACACGGATATTGGGTGTGTGTCCCTTTTCCCTAACAGTGGCGTGCCATGGTGGGGGCTAGGGGACGCAGCCCCCCCCCACGCCCCTGCCTATTAATGCCGCCCCAGCTGGCTCCAAGAACACTTCCTGAAAATTACTCGCAGTGAATGAAAAAAAATATCGTTTCAAGTTTCAACATTTACTTATTTAATCTTTTTATTATCTTGGTATTAATTAATATAGTCTGGTAAGCGTCAGTCGCCGCATAGGACGGCATGTAGGGATTTAAGGAACAACAAGACCAAGGCAATAGAAACAGAAAAGAAGCATAAGTTGCTTATCAATTAAACAGTTCAAACTCGAAGGAATATTGAGGAATACTAATTAATAATATGTGATTTTCAGTATCAAATTAATGACATGTACTGTAGTAAGTGGGTTTTTTTATATACATTTATTTAACGTCGGCCTATTTCCGCTACTGAGGCCTAACACCGACGCCTGTAGACGAGCTACCCCCAACCAGGAATTTTGCCGAACCTCTTCCCTTAAGAAGAGTAGGGATCTTTTACTTGCCTAACATTTAATAGACAAGGGACCGACGGCTTTACATCCCCTCCGAAGGATGGTATATCTCCTATACAACCCTCGCCTAAGGTTGTATAGCTTCCGCGCATACACTGATATACAAGCCGCTGGAAGATGTGTGAGGCGAGGACGCGGTTTCCGTTGGAATGGTCACCATCCAAGTACTAACTGCGCCTGTCGTTGCTTTACATCGCATACCGAAGTATGTACATAGTAAACACGCACCTACGCTCGCCCCCGTAAGTGGGCTTATAAAACTATCTTGTCCGCATGTAGTAACCTATATAATGTATAAAGTAAATTATTGTTTATCCGAGAATGTATTTCCTGTCATGAGTAAAGTGCTGAGGTAACTGTGCTTCCTACAAAATTAAATCCAACAGTTTATGAAGATCAGAATTCTACCGATGCTTTCCAAAAAATTAGAAAACGCAATGGAACCCACATTAGGGGCATATTTAACTGAAGAATCTTTAATACAGTTTATATCGACTAGTTTTAAACCTGACATACGTTGCTATTACATCTCGTTGATGACATAATTGGCGAGAGAGAGGCGAGGAGAGGCAAGAGAGAATATGTAACCCTAAATTCTGCAGTTCGGCAAGGCTCTATTTTAGAACCATTACTAACTATTGAGAAATAAATTCAAATCAAGTCGCCATGCTTTCGCGATAAATGGAAATTTAAGATAGTTATGATAAAATACGATAAAATAAAATTTATTAATGTTAAAATTATAAAATATACACAGGTCAAAAAAGGTTTACACAATTTCATTTTAGAAGCTTACATATATATAATATAATACCACACCTAAACTTACTTTAATTTGTATAAAAACAGGTATAGTTACTAACAAAACAGAAAATAGAAAACGATACATTACAACAATATAATATCACATTCTTACATGTCCAATTTCTCTTTCAATTTCTTCTAATGAGGAGAAGAATGCATTTTCTAGAAAAAAGTCTTTAATTGTAGATCTAAATTTTGCTAGAAGCAGAGTTTTCACACTGCTAGGTAGTGAATTAAAGATTTTAATGCCATAATATTTAACACCGGTTTGTCCCCTGGTAAGCCTAGTGAATTCAGGACATATATTATCTTTATATCTGGTCTCATGCTGATGTATATTTAAGTTATTGTGTATGTATGAGATATATTGCATCGCAAACAAACAAGGTAAACTAAGTACTTTAAGTGTAATAAAAAGGTGCTTAGTATCATCTCGGTACCCTATACCACCCACAAAAACCTTATTGCCCCTTTTTTGAAAACCAAAAAGTCTGTGTTTGCCAGTAGAGTGGCCCCAGGCAAGAATGGCATAAGACAATCGACACAATGCAAAGTAGGATATTTTAAGCACATTGGCCGATACGGAATTAGACAATTGCCTTAGGCAATATATATTTTTTGATAACTGTTCTGCAAGATAATCGATATGAGCATCCCAACGTAGAGATTGGTCGATGAATACTCCTAGAAATGTAGTGTCTGTTGGGTTATTCGGTAGCTTTCCCAGATCACGTGTACTTGAGATCATCTTAACTGTTTTTTCTTCATTAAGTGCTAGAGAGTTAGATGTGAACCACTTTTTGGCACTGGAGAGCGCATCGTCACATTTCAGCATTAAGTTATCCAGATTATAATCTGACATTTGAAGTGTTGAGTCATCAGCATAAAATGTACAAGTGAAATTCTCAAGTGCATTTGGCAAACCATTGATATAAATTAGGAATAGGACAGAGCCCAGGATTGTGCCCTGTGGTACTCCTGATTTAATATTTAACTCGTCTAACCTGACCGTTTGTTTTCGGTTTTCTAAGTAGGACTTGATAATTAAAAGACTAGAGTTACTGAAATTATATTTGGACAACTTTTGAATTAATAACTTATGTGATACCCAATCAAACGCTTTGCTGAGGTCGCAAAACAAAGAAGCAGACTAGAGTCCTTTTTCGAAACACTCTAATGTGTATTGTGTAAATTTTAATATAGCATCTGTTGCTGACAAATTTTTACGAAATCTAAATTGATGTTTAAAGAGTATTTTATGTTTCTCGAGATATTCAGTAATTTGATTTTTAATGGCCTTTTCAAAGATTTTCGAGATAATTGGAAGTAGAGAAATTGGCCTGTAATTGCTTATTTCCTATGTATCACCTTTTTTAAAGACTGGAATAACAGATGCAATTTTAAGTGCATCTGGAAACATGCCAGTCCTGAAACTTATGTTTATTAGTTTGGTTAAGGGAATTACAATATGATTTTTTACAGTTTAAGTCAGTATTTAGGCCATATATGTCCTTACTGTTATTGTTTTTTAAGGAATTATGTCTCTAACTTCATTGTATGTTACCTCACGGAAGCAGAAAGATTTAGTGATATTAGCCTGTTCGATATAATGCAGGGGGTCAATATCTAGTTTGGGGAGTCCAGCAATAACATCTCCAGCAACATTAATGAAGAAATTGTTAAAAGTATTTGGCTCAATGTGTGATGCCTGTATAGAGCTTTTTTTCCGAGTAGAATTTATTATTTGCCACATGGTTTTTACAGGATTACTAGATTTTTTTATATTATTATCATTTGATTTGATTCTCTCAGTTTTTAATGCATTTTTGTATCTTAGTTTAAAATCATTTCTAAGTTTTTTATTTGTTTCAGTATTGTGAGTTTTACAAACTTCATTCAGAAAGTGCAAATAAACTCGCATTCGTCTTAAGTCATCTGTAAATCATGCGACTTCAAAAAGGTCGCTGTTTCTGAAACGAATTAGCTTTTCTGGAAATGAAACACTGTAGACTTGTTAGAGTATATTTAAGAATAATTGAAATTTTTCATGTATGTCATGAGTGTCATTACTGATAAAATCCCATGAACATCTAGATATAATTTCATGTAACTTATTCCTACCGTTAGCTGTAATGGGTCCAATAGGTTTTTGATGCTCTTGATTTTTTACGTTATAATATACTGGTACCTCAATAATCTGACATAAATGATCATACAAAAGTGGTTCGCTATTATAGCAACTGTAATCATCTACAGAAAAGTTTATAAAAATATTGTCAATACAATTGGTTAATCTAGTATTATCAAACACAGTTTGCTCGAAGACAAATGTCTTGAGTAGATCAATTAAAGTGGTATTGAAGCGATCAGATGTATTAAACCTTACGTTAAAATCACCAGAAATGATTACCTTATTGTTGGTGCTTATTTTGTTTAATAATATTTCCATTGTTTCAGTGTAGACATTAAAATCTCCATTTGGGGAGCGATAGATGTTTATAACAACAAATTAAAATCTTTTATTTTCACATCAGCTATCTCACAGTGTTTTTCAACAGAGATGTTATTTAAACAAGATAAAAGATTTATAGTTTAAAGTTTCTTTGACTGCAATTAAGGAACCCCCATGACAGAATTTAGATCTACAAGATATGCTAACTACACAGTAATTTTTGATTTGAAAGAAATCAGATTCATTGCTATTTAACCAGTGTTCGGTGGTACATATAATGTCCAATGGCACCCTTTCAGTAGCAATAAATGTTTCTAGTTCATTTATTTTATTTTTAGCACTCTGGATGTTGACATGCATTAACCTCATTGTATCTCTTTTCGCGTGTTTGATCTTACGTTCCCGATATTTGTTAGTAGGTATATTCTTATTTAAAAATCTCCTGTATATCTTTGGTAATCATTGTATTTTTGAAAATCAAAATGTCTGTACGCAACACTTTTAGGCCAAGTTGATGGTTTATATAGCTCTTCTTTTAAATTAAAGTCCGCACCCAACATGAAGCATTTATTTTGTGATTCTCTGGTAGGAAATTCTTTAACAATTATATCTGCTTGTTTAAGTTTAGGTTGATCTTTTATGAATTTTATTATTCTGTCAGCTGTAACATGCCTCTTTAGTTTGTAGAGGTATAACCACGCTCTTTTTTCCATACCAAAACCTTCTACCTCTTTTTCGCCAATTTTTTTGTTATATTCAGTGGTTTTTTTATTATTTTTTTCTTTATTGTGATGGGAAACAGTTTTCCATCCATTGTTATCAATGTTATTATCATTCGTCAGATTTCGTATGTCATTCATTCTTTTTGTTTGTGTCTCAACAAGATCCGAGTATGTATTATTCTGGACGTCAGAAGTTGATGGTTTTAAGTTCTTCTCTATAGTATCCATGAGCCTTGCCTCTGTACTTTGATTAGAGGGACTAACTGTTGAAAGGTCATTGGAGTTGCTATTTATTTGAGATGGTGCCATTTTTTGTTTCACCACTGTATTATAAGATAGTTTGTTTTGATTCGTAATGAAGGTTGATTTTTTGTTATGTCTTTTTTCATGTTTTCAACTTTTTCAGCTAGGAGCCGATTATTTTCTTTTAAGAGTTTATTGTTCTCAAATAGTAGGTTATATTTTTCATCCTTTTCTTTTAATAAATTGTTCAATCTCTCATTATCCAACTTTAAGATTTCAATTTCATGTAGCTCTTTAATTAGTTCTTCACTATTTGTTACTTGGTTTATCTCCTGAATTTCCTTACTTGCTTGCTTACAACGTCTGATTCTTGTTTCACAAATTTTCACAAATTGCATTTTACTTTTAAGTGCACATGATAGATGGTATACACACCACACCAAAGATTTATTTTGTTTAGACTGGCAGCATTTAAATGTTTTAACTACTGATGGCCGGCATAGTCACCGAATCTCTCAGCTTGCGATTTCTTTTTATGGGGCTACTTAAAGTAGAAAGTGATTACTAAAATATAATATTCGGATAGAGATTAACGTAATCCCAATTGAAATGTTGGAGCGGGTGATGAAAAATTTTCGTGCTAGGTTCCAAGAGTGTCAGCAGCGAGGAGGATTTTGTGTTGAAGTTTTGAATAAAAATTTAGCCATTAATAAGAACAACTCAATTTAATATGGATAGGTACTTCATTCTGCCGGACCTATTGCTTACCTCATATGTATACTGCCAATATGATAAAGTGTCTTCAATACTGTCAAATTCACTTATATGTAGATGACATTCAACCCTATATTGCATCTCTCCCTCTACAAGTAGGAAATGCTTGCGACTTAATCAGCGAGGACAAAATCTTTATAAATTTAGAGATAGAAAGGTCGTTGCCTGATTATAAATTGAAGTAAATTCAACGTTATTTTATTGGGGCCAAAAAGCACAGAGACTGTGTCAAAAATGTTACTAATATTTCTGATGATAGAATTGAAATGATAGATAAGGTTAAAAGTCTTGGAGTTCTTCTGATAGATAATGACTTAAGATTTAAACAAAATTGTCCCAACGAGCATGTGGAACTCCAAAATTTATTTACAGAAATAGGCATACCTTACAAGTTGAAAGTCACTTTATGTGAAACTATAATATTTCTATTATTTAATTTTACCGACAGTTTATATGGTCCTAATTTAACTTTCCAGCATAAGCATGAGCTCAAAATTCATATAAGACATAAATGGAATGTGCAGACGTGAATCTCTTACAAAGTAAATGATACTGGCTAGTTAAATATGGAAAATAGAAAATTGTTGCATTCTGCGTGTCTGTGTAAAAAACTCCATCATATCTATACAGAAAGACTACTTTCAGAACAGACGTTCACATACTCAACACAAGATTTAAAGGATTCAAACATTCATTTACATATCAAATTTGCAAATTATACAATACCCAAAAAATTGAAGGCAATAAATATTGTCCAATTTAAAACTAAATATTAAAAACACAATTACTTAATTGTCAGGCATTAATACACTGATAGAGTAAAATTTAAAAAATAGATTAATTATTAAAATTTATAATCTTCTCCCCCATTTTTCTGCTACACTTACTGCTTCGATTTATTTGTTTGGTAAGTCCCTTTATTATATTTTAAATTAGTAATTACTACTTTGTTTTTCTTGTGTCATCCCATTTTGTTAATAAAGAGGAATGGTTAGGTGGTAGAACAAGCCTATATGGAATTTTTACTATAAGTTTCACTTTACGTAAAATGTAAATTTAAAAAAAATAATAAAGGTTTTTATTACTATTATTAAACTACACGCAGAAGAGTATAATTCATTTACTAAGTGCTTTTCTAAAACAGAGAATACCACTCATAGGTTAAACCTGTTCACCATAGAATTTTTGAAAATGTTCTGTCTGTCCGCCTGTCCGTTTGCCAACCTGTCTATCTGTCAGTCCGTCAACTACAATAACTGAAAAAGAATCGTGGACAGTAACTTACGGTTAGCTAGAAGAATAACTATATTGTTTTCGTTACTTTAGATTAGATTAGATTAACAAAGAAGCTGGTTATTTAGCCTTTACCACCGCGACCTTTTCAAGCTCTATTGTGATGCTCCCAGAATAGCTTCCTTATAGTACCTCATCCAGCTTTGTCCTTTATACTAGACTCCACACCTTTGATAAAGGCTCTTATGTATAGCTGTCCGTTCTTGGCTTTTCTTCTCCGAGTACTTGGAATCTCAGTCTCGCCAGACCTTCACGGTGGCACAATACGTGAACTGAGGTTTCCTTTTCCTCTTGGCAGAATCTGCATGTTGCGTCCTCTGCCAGGCCCATTAGACTCATGTGTCTATTGAGCCTGCAGTGGCCAGCTAGAAGGCCTACTATTACCCTGATGGTCTTCCTATTCTGCCTTAATTGATCTTCCGTAAATTTGACCAAACGTTCTTTAATGAACTATTTGGCCTGTCTCTGTCTTAAGAGATTCTGACGTCCCAGCTCTCTAAGGGCCGTCAAGCAGTCCCACACCAATCTTGAGTTGATTTGCATGGAACTGATTGCTTTTATTGCCGCTTGGCTATCAGAGAAAATGGCAATCGACTGGTTAACAGTACCTTGTTCTATTATCTCCCTTACGCAACAGTATATGGCGATCACTTCAGCCTGAAACACCGTTGCATATTTCCCTAGACTTATCGGGATACTGGCATTTGACCTTGTCCCGTAAATCCCGGCTCCGACTCCTTGTTCTGTCTTGGAGACGTGAGTGTACCAGACTGTTTATGCTGTTATGGGAGGACCGTTTTTCCAGCCTTCCCTGTCTGGTAACAGTCTGAAAGTTCTTGCTGAAGTTATACCTTGGGACCAATATGTTCGTGGGCATGCCTAAAATGAAATCTGCCCTCATATCCGAGTATAACTTCTGGTACTCCGTCCCGTGTTGCTGGCTAATTGGCGTTTGGCCTTGCATTAATCTTTGTACCATTGACCGAGCTTCACCTTGTATGAATATGTGTAATGGTGGCAGGTCCAAGAGTACCTCAAGTGTAGCCGTAGGAGCAGTTTTTATAGCCCCCGTGGCGCACAGGCAAGTAAGCCTTTGTACGCCACTTAACAGCCTTATTGCTCCCGACTGCACCGTCTTAGTCTACCATACCACTAATCCATAGGTTATCATGGGTCTCACTACGCCGGTGTGTAACCACGGGTTCAATTTGGGATATAACCCCGTTTTTTTTTTTTTTTGATAATGATACTTACAAGAAAGTGTACATGAAGCGTTGCAACCTTTAATAAGGGTCTAAAGAAAAACAAGAATTCTGCATAGTTTACCGAGGAATATTTTACCATCCAACCTGACATCAAGAGATAATTTGAACTACTAGTAAGCAATTATACCTAATTTATTTGCAAAAGATCTACGAAGAGTATCATATAGGCTGTTCAATAATTACATAAAAGCTTGAGTAAATCAGTGTATGATATTTACATTTAGTTTCTACTGTGGACAGATTTGAGATATTTGCTTTGTCATTTATGATACACAATTGAATTTTTTTTCGTTTACTCCTATTATGCATACGTTACAATATTTCCACGCAATTTCAACAGTTTGAGAGGAAACGCCAACGGTAAAATACAGTCCCTGCTTGTTTTTTGGCGAAAATCGTAATAACAAAAATTCATCCAATATATCACTTTGCCTTTAGCTAAAAAATATGATGTTACAAAATGATCCCTATAACGATGCAGCTGTGAACAAAGAGATATTGTTTTTTAATAACAAGGTTACCAAACAAAGCCTCATTGTTGGTGACAACTGATATACTGTTCCTGATTAATCTCATACGTAAGTGTCTCATAAAATCAAAATTCCTATTTAGGTTTTTAAATCATTATTCCATTTTTCATGATTTTATGAAAACAAAGTCGATTTATAAATGTGGATACCTACATAGAAGTTAATTTTGCTACAATAAATATACTTTATTTTTGGGAAAATATTATAATATTTCAAATTATTGTTACTCGAAAGGTATTCTAAACTAACATCTGAATAATTGACTACTGATGTAATGGACTAGTAGTTAGCTACCAAACAAATCCCACGTTTGTGTCCTATAATTTCCAAATATTCATTTTGCTATTAATGTGGAGCTCTCATGCATTATTTATGTCTCTTAAATAATGTTTGATTCTACATAGTCGTTTGTTGCTGACAGAGTTTCAATAACCCCAAAATTTATTTGACAGTTTTAAACCTTTAAAAGGCAACAAGTATGCTGAGTTCCGAGTATCAAGTCAGTGGAAGCGTCACGTACAACAGCCGCGGTAGTCTGGCTTCATATTTGCAACAGATTTGAACAAATCGGTAACTTTTATTTCTTAATATTTATTAATAACCAACTTAATATTTATAATTCTACCTTTTCCTTGAAATTTCTTGTATTTTATGTTCGAAGGATATGTTTTTTAAATACTTACCATACCTTTATTCTGTTGTTATCAAACTATTTTGAAAATTTAATATAACCCCTCAAAAAAATATTTAATTTATTATTAATGCAAATTCTCATGGGTAAATTCTAGCATTCTTCCTATCCACTAATTTAATGTCATATAACATATTTGAATACTACATTCCACATTTCGATATGTTTTTCGGTAAATTTGTAACCATAATCAATACACAAGAACTGGTATTAAAACGTTATATTTTTAGTCGCAAACTCCTCTATAAAATCCTTATTTTACATAGGGTACGTAATCAAACTGCAACCAACAGCTACTATCCGGGCTATGTGCCTCGCCGAGGGCTGGATTACAAGTTACAAGCCGGGCGCGTTAAGTGTAATAATTGCATATTACTATCAAAACGCTAATGCCTACCTTGCACTGACGAGAGCCAACAGCTCGAAACTGCAGTCTGCAAGTGGTGTGTGATGACTGGCACGACAGCTCCTTTAAATAGGATCAGTCTTTCGGCTGGTGTTTGTTGCAATCGAAGCATTAGCGTTTTGATGGTAATATACAATTATTACACTTAACGCGCCAGGCTTTCAGCTTGTAATTCAGCGCTCGGCGGAGCACATAGCCCGGAGAGTAGCTGTTGGTTGCAGTCTGGTTACGTTCCTTATAGTAAAATAAGGATATTATAGAGGAGTTTGCGACTAATAATATTATGTTTTAATATTCCGCCCTCTAAAAGCAGATTTGAAGAAGCTGGTATGGTTAGGAATATTTGTGAATATTCGAGTAGCACCAGAGGATAACTCTAGTTCAAAAGAGTTGATACATTATAACTAAGGGATTAAGGGATTTCTTCATATAACATTCTCAGATATCTCGTAAACAATTTTTAAAGCATGCGTTAGATTTATAAAAAACATGTCCACACCACCTTTTGGGGGCCTCTATGCAACTATGACACCATATTTTTTTATAATAAATAGTTCATTTTATCGCACATACTTCAATATGGCCGTCGACAAAGAGCTGAATTTCGTTAGTTTTTGTTAGACTTCGAATTTACCATTATCAGAGATCCACCATGTATATGATTTACTCGAGAGAAATAACAAATTATGTCATAATTTGAAATTTATAATATGCTAACGTTATCTTTATCTAATGCTCCGAAGTGCACGTTATGTCTATTTTAGAGTTTATAAGCAAGGTCTCTATTTGATATACTTTATAGAGCATACCTTGTACATTTAGATGAATAATATTGATTGTGAAATTATTACTAGGTTTGTTTAAATTTGAAAATATTTTATTGATCTCGATAAAATGAATTTTTTTATGAAGAAACCTTTTGGCCAGTTATGCGCCTCGTCATTCGATGTCACGTTTGAATGATTCAGTTTTGGCATTTTTCATTTAGGTAACATTTCAATTTTTAATTCATGACCCGAGAAAGTTTCGTCAATGCGATTTTTAATTCCTGTTAGACGTCCTGTAGATGTTCTGAATTGTCTGAAAACTTTATGTCCAAAACTTCAGCAATATTAAAAAATACTGAAATTTTGTCAAAAAATATACAAAATACTCCAAAAGCAATTAGATAACTTCCAAATTGTAACGTAGTGTTTTTCATTACCGAAAATATGCCCAGGATATTCATGTTTATTTATACCCTATACATGAATTATGTTTTATATTTATGATTGCAATAAATATATATATATATATATATATATATATGAAGTGTTGTTGTGCTTCCGAGGGCTCTCCCGCGTCGATTGTCGACTCCTCCAGGAGTTACGGTTGTCTAAACGACGTTTCGGCAGAATCTAATCTGCCATCTTCAGGTTCTCACTGAAAGCTGCCTACTGCTGCTCCTCGTTGCTCGAACTGAACTGACGTTCCCTGCGTTGTGCAGCTTCTTATATATGCCGTAGTCTAGGGCGCTCCTGTTACCGTCCCCCACCACTTGCGGTAGGCGTAGCGGGCGCCTGAGCCAACACCACAAGTGGCCTCGCAGAAACGTCACACTCCACGTGACTTCTCGCTGGTGGTCGGGCATCCTCGTGATCCAATCGGTGCCGCAGAATGCCGTGGTTCTCTTTGATTGGCCAGCGCTCGGCTCTGACTCCTCGTGTTAGGTCCATTTCGGGCAGGTTGTTGTGTTTCATCGCTATTTGCCAATACTTGAACATGCCTCCTCGTGATTGGTTCATCCACGGTGGATCGTCGTGTGTTTTCAGTTACGTATCTTCCCACAAGAGCAGGCTTCCAAGAACCTGGCAATCTCTGCGTATTATCTCGTTTATTAAGATTTTGTGGCCTTTTTTCGATCTTTATGGCCTCTTTGGTAATCCTTGACCTATAATGCTCGAGATATTAGCTACTGTTCTCGTGTTCTCGAAGTCTATTTTGTGTCCTGTGGATTTTACATGCTGTGCTAGGGACGATGTTTTCTCCTCTTTTCGTACTTCATTCATATGATCTTCCTTTCTTACACTAATACGTCTATTAGTCTGTCATATGTAGGATTTGTTGCAATGTTGGCACGGGATTTCGTATACTCCTTGGTTTTCTAGGGTAGCTTTTGATTTTGGATTACGGATGACTGCACTGATTTTTCAGTCTGGTTTAAATATTGTTTCTATGTTATGTTTACGTAGAAGTTTGCCAATTTTATCTGTTGTTCCTTTCACGTAAGGTAGATATGCTTTTGCCACTGGTTTCTCGGATTCCTCCTGAGTTTTTTTGTCTGTATGACCCCTACGACTTCTGTATTGTGTACCTCGAAAAATCCATTTTTCATTAATACTTTCTGAAATCAGAGAATATACAGTCATTATTATACCCAATTTGATAAAAAAAATGGAGCACAATGTTCTGTGCTTTCTGCATTGAGTGTAGTTCTGACTATTTTTTTTGGGTAGTAAATACTCTTTCTATCTCAGATGACCCGCCCCAGACTATAATACCAGATGTTAGTCTACTCTGTGCAAATGCATAATAGTATAATAACAGGGTATGCACGTTTATCTGTTATTTTAGATTTTAGATATTAGCTATTCTATATGATATAACCATATTAAATTTTCATCTACTACTACTCCTAGAAATTTTGTTGTTGTCCCTACTTTAATGGATTTTTTATCTGATTTAACTAATATGCTTTTATCTTCCGGCTTGCTGTGTATATTAGAAAATTGTATTACCACTGACTTTGATGAACTGAGAATTAAATTATTATTTTTACACCAGTCATGCATGTTTTGTACAGCTTTATTAAAATTTTTAAACAATTTATCTTCCGTTTTTCCTGTTATTCTCATGGACGAGTCATCTGCACTACAATACTTTCGCTCATATCATTGCAAACTATAAGAAATAGAAATGGTGAAAGTACACATCCTTGCGATACGCCTCTTGAAATTCTTAAATTTGTTGATTAATATTTCTCATTTGCTATGCTCCCTTGTGAACCTTTTAATTGCGCGAATTGGTATCTATTTTCTAAATAAGATTTTGTCCATTTGCCTGCTATACCTGCTATACCATAGGCCCTCAGTTTCTGAAACAATAAATTATGTTCTATGACGTCAAACACTTTTATCAAATCAAAATATATCGCTGCAGTTTTATCTCCATTGTCTAAAGCCTCGTTTATTTCATCCATTTGATTAAATAGAACCGTATTAGTCGATTCTTTACTAAGAAAACCATGTTGAGTGTCACTAAGAAGGTTATATTTTGTGTGCTACTTTGTTGCATATGTGGGTAAAATTTAGTTCAAATCGGAAAATAGGGAAAAAGTTATTATTGTTTAAAGTCACCTTAAACCACACCTTAGCGTAAACTGTATGTATCTAAACACACATGAAGAGAAAATATTAAACTGCTATTAGAAGTTTCTTGAAGACAATATTGTTTGGCTTACAAAAAGCAAAGTTAGTTGAGAGCGATTCCTTACCACAAAAAGAATAAATGATTATACTTTTATAAAAAAAGTGAAATTTTCCATTACCGCCATTAAACCGTTGTACGTTAGTGTAAAAGCTTTTCTGGAAGTTACTGATTCTCTCAATTTTTTTGTTAACTTTTTGTTTTATTCTAACAGATACATATTATACGACTTTTCACTTCAATACCTTATATCTATGTTACATAAAAATGTATAAAAACCTCTAATCTACTCAATTTTTATCAGTAAGTTGTAACAGTATATCATGAACGTTTTTATTAACTTCTCATAATAAAATAACCAGATAAATTACAGTATTCGCTCACTGAAATAATTAATAAGAAAAATTTAATTAAGTTAGCTATACCTTATTTATTGGATTTCCATGCATCATAACGTACGATGGCTCTGAAGGGCCACAGCAAAAAATAAAAAAAGTAGCAATTTCTACTTTAAAGCTAGAAATTTCTACTAATAAAGTAGAAGTTTCTATTTTCAAAGTAGACATTTCTAGTTTTAAAGTAGAAATTTCTAGTTTTAAATTGGAAATTTCTAATTTAAGACTACAATTTCTTTTGTGGTGGTAAACGACTTCTCTTGTGGTATAAGGTTGATCGATCATAAGTAGATAGGTAGATAGATGATCTTATTCCCATTAAAAATATGGTGTCCCTTGAGGCTTGTGAAAATGAAACTAAATTTCAACGATTTTCCTGTGACAAGGTCGACAAGTATGTCTATCAATTATGCGAATTAATTTTAGAAGAAAAAAAATGGAGTTAAGGCATCCATTCGATACAGTTGATATTTACGTTTGTTTAAGAAACGAGATAAAATTATTGTTAAATTTAGAGTAGTTAGTAATATCTAATGAATATGATGAATGTTAATAAATTTCAGTTGCAACTATACAACAAGATATTACCTATATAAAAAATATCTAACTACATTTACTTTTTACATCAAACTTTTGTGCTGTTTTTTATACTACATTGCAATTTTAAATGTCGTTTTACACATTGTTCTGTTTTATTTATTTTAGTATAATTTCGAAAAATGTTTTAGTAAACCTAAACATTTAAAGTCAGTATTTATATCTTTACAAGACGGTAACCTACATTTATGTAGATTCTGCGGGAACTAAATATTTTAATAATTTACTATTTTGATATATCACATAACTAGAAATTTCCATAGACTAAGTTTTGCTACTGGATATATATTTATGTTTTATGTTAAACTGGTAACGATGATATTATGTCCGATTTTAATGACTGATAACTTTTCACCTCATTAGTCCTGAGAAAAACAATAAAAATTTTCAAAACGTCAAACTTATGTACTAAAAATTAAAATATTTTGATAGTAATATATCTCTGTTTTAATTGTAATGCGCCCATTATGTCCTCTTGGCAAAAAACGTAAATACTGTCCTTATGTAAGATATAATTTTAAGCAAACGATTAAAGCAGAAACAAAGACCACAAAAATATTATGCCCAGTTTTTATCATCGATCTCCCAAAATACTTACTCATTGTCGTGTTGACCTTTATGCAGATGACAGATTGAGATGTACTTTTATTCTCACTAAATGATTGGATAAAAGCCATACAATATATAAATGCTGACATACTGAAATTTAGGGGTCATTGTAGATGGTTTTTTGTCCTTCAATGACCACATTAATGGATTTGAATCTGAATGATTTAAAATAATGGTCAATTATGATTATTTTTAAACTTGAAGTTCCAAAATCTATCACCGATATATTCGGCCATAAAACTGAGCTCTAAAATCGGTATAATTATCATGTATGATAGAGACAACTCTAATTTAGAGCTGCAGGTATGGGCTATTGATCTTCGATTTATCCCCTTCGATTCGTTAAAAGTTATTTTTCGAGGATTTTCTGTTAACAAATCTGCGCGCCAGTGCAGAATCTCAAAAATTTTGTTAAATCCTTCTCATCGCATTCATGTATGAATTTTTTAATAATTGTTAATATTTTCGATTGTTCTAAATGGAGATGTTCATCACAAATTATGTTATTTAAAATGATTTCTGGCGTTGCTTCTCTTTTCGAATAAATTTCAGATAAAAGTTCATAAGGTATAAAATTTCTTAGAGTAGTTTCCCAGAAGTCAATTATAGTTATAATTATTTAAAAAACGAAGAACACATAAAGTATGACGGCAAATAACACTAGAAGTCATTTCTGTCTTGAAAATTGAATAATTGGAAAGTAGAAATTTCTATCTTAAAACTAGAAATTTCTACTTTAAACCTAGAAATATCTACTTTGAAAAGTAGAAAGTTCTAATTTAAAACTAGAAATTTCTACTTTTAAAGTAGAAATTTACACTTTTTAAATTTTTTGCTGTGGCCCTTCAGAGCCATCGTAATAACGGGTCCCGCAGAATGAAGTATTCATTTTCAAATTTAATTGATGTTATAATATAGCGAGATATGAATTGAAATCAAGTCGCCATGCTTTCGCGATAAATGGAAATTTAAGACACTTGTCAAAGCGTTTGCGAGAAATGTCAGTTTAGCTGTGAATATGGACAGATGTTCAACGTTGTTTCTCGGTTGAAGCTTATTTAAAAAAATATATTCTTTTCAGCATTTATTTTAACATCACATTCAGTTAAATCTACAACATCCAGTTCCTAGTCGAATAACAAATAAAAAGTGAGTACCCAAGTTTCGCAGTACTGCTTCATGTGCCAGAGAAAAGTCAAAACGAAGAACTCGTTCTGTACACACACTTGAAAATGCTGAAAGGGTAAGAGCAGATGTGCTATGAAGTCCTAAACGATCTGAAAACGACAAGTACTACCACTCAATATTTTGAACCGTAGTTATCGCCGCATTTTTCAAAGTCTTACAAAAGTCGTACAAAAACTTCTGTCTCAAAGATATTGGAACATGCGTTGATTTTTGGGAAGGTTTCGAAGGGCTACTTGCTGAAAACCTGAATATCGTTGATTGCGTGCTGATGTCAGATATAGCTCATTTTAATCTTTCCGAATCTGTTTAAGAGATACCTTACATGATCAATAACATTGTCAATACTGGTACTTCAATAATATTATCAGTATTTCACCCATATTCAGACTATCCCTTTCTACACCTTACACGATCTGTATTACTACTGTCTCCATCAATACATCATCAGTCACCATCAATATTGGCCTTGCACGTTCAATAAAGCTCTCAGTATTTTTAAGTATTGACAACATTATTGATCGTGTAAGGTCCCTATAACAAACAGAACTTTCGTTACTGAGCTGTAGAAAATCTACTGCAATTGCACGAAGTATCGCTTCATAGCAGAAATGTTACTATGCGGTGTGCAGTTTCCGCCTTTGGAATGTATCTTCTTTGAAAAAAATGGCTTGACTGTTAGTGTTATATCACAACAGCCACTTCTCATATTGCTATATTCAATTTTGCGAAGAAAATTTCCTGGTCATGTTATTTCGAAATTTGGGGGCATCAACTGGAGTAGGATGCCTCAGCTGGTGATTTCTTTTTCTAGGCTATTAAAGTAAAAAGCGTTTTCTAATCGACCACAAACTTTAGAACAACTAAAACATAATATTCGGACAGAGATTAACGCAATCCCAATGAAGTGTTGGAGTGGGTGATACAAAACTTCCAGAGTGTCAGCAGCGATGAGAAGGTCATTTGACTGATGTAATATTTAAAAAATATATTTTCCGTGTTTCCTCGAGAACTTTGTGTTTAATTTTTTAATAGAAATTTAATAACTATTAATAAAAACAACCCAATTTAAAATAGAGACTTCAGTCTGCCGGACCCTTTACTAAGGAAGAACAGATCCTTAATAAAATAAATTGTTTCAGGAAAAGAGAACAGTGATTGCAGTCTTAATTCAATTCAAACCACATTTATTCCTAATTAATAGTACAAATATGGCCTCGACAGAGCACGCCCCGAGACCAGTCGGTCAACTGCGACGTGGGTCGTAACGGGAAAAAGTCTAGATGGGGCTTGTCCGGTTCGACGGCAAAAAACAATTTAAAAGCTCCTTTAGCCGCGCAGAGCAAACTAAAATAACTAATCTAGATTAAAAATATTTCCTTGCAGAAGAAAATAAAAGCATTGGCATATTGAAAAAAAGACATTCGTTGGCTAAATGAAAATAATTGAAATTTGGGTAGTTGATGCGCGAAAAAGAGGCTAAGCTAAAAACCCGCTTCAGATAACTACACGGGGCTTCCCGGACATCAGTATATTATTTAAAAAATTGAGAATCAAGTAATTTTGAGTTTCTTGTTAGATCCTGGAAGGGGTGCTGAAGAATAATTTAGAATAAAAAAAAACAAACAAGAACGAGGAGGACAAAAGAGAGTTAAAGATTTTAAGTTTATAGAATTATAGATGTTGCCGGAAAATGGGCAGCGCCTGATATGGCAATTTGCGTCTAACTCGTGTAATGTGATAGCAAGAAGGGCAGACTTATGTATTATAAATAAATAATAAATAACATCACAGGTAATTACGACCCCCCTTTATCCCGAAAGGCTCTAGAAGAGCCTTGTGTGGGAGGGGGCTACACATTTAGAGACAAGGGACACACACCCAATATCCGTGTATAGTGGAAAAATCCGGAACTTTTGGGTGAGAGGCAAGTGCGCTCATCTCTCGACCACCACTCATACATTATACTCCATTACATTCAACGTAATTTATTCTAGAAAGGTTGCTTCCATAAATATTTCTCAAAATCGGGTAAACATGGGCAATGTGCCTTGCATTAATTCGATTTATTACTTTATCGGACGTTCTTTTCTAATAAACATTAAATCTCTAAAAATATTATTTTCGGTATGAATATTTTCTTACACTTTCCTTTTAACTTAAATTAAAAAATGTTTCTCATAAACTGTTGTCTCGAATTCTATGGTAGTAAATTATAATATAGAGGTACTACAGAATAGTATTTTTGTTTATCACACTCTATAGAATGCGCGAGATATATATAAAAAAAGTTTTAAATATAATGTAGTTTTTATCTTTGTTGAATCCTTTGTTATTAGGTATTAGTAATTTTATTACCTTCTTTTATGTGCGTATGCAGAAGGTGTTTAGGTTTTAAATTTTTATCCATTTTTGTTTAGCCAAACCAGGCCTATTCCACCCGACCCTGCAATCTGCCGCGGTGGTTGCATGGTCGGTTTTGGGGTGGCGCCATTGTATTTTGGCATGAATAAAGCCTTATTGAAGCCTTGGAGTCTGGCCAGCAAAGTGAATATGCCTAGCGAAGTGGGTTCGAGGCCTGCAAGGCGAAATAGTTTTTATTCACTGTATAACAATTTTAAAATTTTGCCGATTTGATTCCACTATTGTTCATTGAAATATAACAACCAAAACATGGAATTTCTGTCTGTTGGTTAATTTGTCGTTTTTATCTTAGCACATTTTGAAATAATAAGTACTTTTGTATAATATACATAGTTCCAACTAGTTTATAATTTTATAGGCTAAATTATCTGACACCTCTTTCCCATAAGGAAAAGAAAATTTGTTTATGTCATGGTGTTCTAACCCACTTCAGAGCAATTTTAATACCTATAATAAAATTTTCCATTTCCTTGTCCTGCATATAAAACTTATCAACATACTTAGTACAGAATATAAATTACATTTTAAATTCAAATGATGGTTTAAAACATCTTTAAATAGCATAAGTTCAGTTACCGAACGTGTAGAGTCTATGTATGGAAATTCAAATGTTTCAAATAATATGCTTGTGAACAAAATTATGAACAAATGCATACGGCATTTTTATACAAAGTGTTCCAAGCATTCGTTTCATTAACTTTGGAGTATTTAAATGAGCTCCAGGCAGTATACATATTCCAATTCCAATTTTTACCGAGTAATTTTGGTAGTTTAAATAAGTCTACTAACTATTTCATCAATACTGTTTCGATAATCGAGTATATCAATAAATAACCAGGATAGTGCTTTTATAAACATAATGCGCTTTCAACTATTATAAAAGAAATGTCTTCACCGCTATTTAGGTCTTAAAATGTGGTGAACAAAGTTAATGAAATTAAATCGAACGCCGCTGGTGAATTGTTTCTCACTTACATGTTTATGTGTCTGTAATTACCTTTTTATAAATTTGATTATATTATTAATAAGGAGACGCCATGAGCTATACTAAAATGAGGAAGTAGGTGAAACAAATAAATGTTTACACATACATTTTTGTTAATGATTTGTGTTCGTGAAGCATTTAAGTTTAACTATTTATAGATCTGTCGGCTTTTCTATTGTACTTGTACACATTCTTTTGGAAGAGACATATTAGTCCTATATAGTTGAAAGTACTATGCCTTATTTATTTCTTTAAATTTGAGTACAATTTTCGAGTAGGTACCGTCTACCATTGTGAAAAAAGGAGCTACGTGATATAGCTACCAGAAAATCCTGTTATAAAGGTTCAATTTTGCCGTCAACCCGTTATGCATGCGGAGAATGAACTAAACCACTCTCAAAAAAGACCCGAGAGGGTATCATCTACCCTAGAAGAAAGATCAGAATAAATATTTTCTAAGATATATGTTATAACACGAATTATTACATTGGGAGATTTCCAGAGATAATTAAAAGTTAATAAACAGCAAATTGCCCACAATATCCAAATTTGTATCTAATGTTTTCAAATCATCTGACATCTTGTTACCTGATGATCAATACCATCCTAATCCTAGTTTAAATGCTCTAAAAAGTAAAAAATATACTTTGAAATAAATAAAACATCATTTTATTATATTATATAATTTTTTTATAATATAAAAGCTTGTCGCGAGATTTTCCCGTGTAAAGGAGATTGCTCGCGGCGGTGGAGGTGTTTAATATAAAAAATCGTTTTGTCTACCAGTGTTTAAAGCATATGTTTGGCGAGAAGATTCAATCAACCCACTCTAGTTATATAACTAGATTTACTGAAAATATGTCTGTTGCTCTACCATTGGTTAGTAAAAGCCATACACAAAGATCTGTCTTTTATTGTGGCATAAAGCTTTATAACATTTTACGACTTCTCATAAAAAATGGGAAAATTTAATGAATACAAAATTGAAGTAAGGAAATTTATTACTCAAAATCAAGACTGTATAAAGAATATTATCAATTAATAATGTAACTCGATCCTTACCTGTTTAATTAATTTTGAAATATATATATAGTTTGTTTATGTTTACTGACTTTACTTACATAATATTACGTTAAACATCATCTCCTAATTTCTCACCTATTCAAGCAGTTAACATTTTGCTTTTATGTACTGCTATCTGTTATTGTTTTAAAACCTCACTGTTTCTCTAGTTGTTCCATTTATTATGATATATAATTCGTCTTCTTATTTGTAATTATTTTTCATTCTTTTTCTTAGTAAACGCAACAATTAAATAATTAATCAACTACAATACTTAATGCTTGCTTAGGTGTTTTCATATCAGCTGAGTGCTGATCATCTGTATACTTATATGTGTATAACTAATTTGAATTTAATTGTTATGTTACATTATAGTTATATACAAATTATTGTAAACTTTAGTATAGGTTGAACCTGTGTAAGAATATTTGTATTCTTTTTGGTTTAATAAACTTAAACTGTATACGAACTTGGTCCGATTTGGTAAAAAAGTTAAAAATGCGAATTTCGCTATGGATCTCGGTACGTAGAGTTAGTTTGTATTAGATTGTGACTTTTTATAAGTTTTTCCGGTATCTCGTACAAAAAACAAAATACCGAGAAGTGTCCCTACCGATAACGTCGCAGTAGGCTAGGTCTGCTAGCAACATTTGATTTGAAATGCACCTCGTATGGTTTCGTAAAACTGAATAATAGCAGTAATAAAAATAAGTCACTTATTGGGCTGTGGTCCTTACAGGTGATGCTACGTCAAATGCTTATCAAAATCTGGGGCTATAACGATAATGTCATCTAAGTAGCAAAAAACGAAAGGTTCGAGTTCAGGACCTAATACAGTGTCAATTAGTCTTTGGAATGTAGCAGGTGAATTATGCAATCCACAAGGAAGGCGAGTAAGTTGATATAGCCCTCTACCAGGTACTGTAAATGCCGTATATTGTTTACTGTCTTCACTTAAAGAAATTTGCCAAAAAGCGCTTTCAATATCTAAACTGGTTAGATATTTTGCAGAGCTTAATTTTGATAAAATCGAATTTATATACGGTAATGGATAAGCGTCTCTTTCTGTTACTGCATTTAATTTCCTAAAATCAACGCAGAAACGTTGGCTGCCATCTTTCTTTGGTACCAATAACACAGGAGAAGACCAACCTGACTTACTATGTTCCACGATACCTTGCTTTAACATTTTATCTAGTTCTTCATCGATAATTTTCTGTTTGAAAGGTGAAACCGGTTAATATCTTTGTTTAATTGGTGGACTAGAAGTAATAATTTTATGTTTTACTAGGGTGGTACAACCTTTTTTGTCGCCAATTTTATAAAAATAATCATTCACGACTTTATCCAAGTCTGCTTGTTGTTTATCGCTTAAATTAAATTCAATGGAATTAACTACAGGTACTTCCAAATTTTCGGACGAAAAATACCATTCACCACATCTCATATCAGGTACTATACCCATATTAACCCAAAAATTTATACCCAAAACTAAACTGTGCTTCAGCGCTGGTACAACATATAAATCCATAACCTTTACGATATCACGTAATCTAATCGGAATGGTAACCACTCCTATACATTCACATAAATCATTATTAGCTATTGAGCACGAAATATTACAACTATTTAATTTAACACCTAAATCCTGTAAAATTTTCCATCCTGAATTACCTAAAAATGATTTGTTTGCTCCCGAATCCAATAAACCAAAGAAATCTTGACTTAAAATATTTACTATTAAATATGGACATTCATTGTCACCAACATGTGCTAAAATGTAATCAAGTAGAGGTTTCAATACCAATGGACTGGGCATCCGTAGAAGGCAGAATTTGGCCTAGTTCTGTCTTCTTGATCCGTTTCCCGAATTACAGTCAGGGCAAGTGTTCTTAGTAAACCCTGGTTTATTACATCTAAAACACTTAATGTCTAATCTCGCTCTGCAATTACGCGCTATATGATTTGGTTTACCACAACGAAAGCAATTTTTAGGTTTTACCTTTTGTACTTGTATTTCATGTACAACTGGTTTATTATTTTGTGGTTTACTAAGTACTGGTAGTTTATAATCTAAGTCCGGTTCACAAGTAAGACTACCTGGAATTGGAGGTATAAATTCATCAATATTCTCTTTAATTTTCTCTATTTTCCTGCACGATTTAACTAACTCATAAGAAGATTCTATATTATCAATGTTAGTGCTTAAACGTTCTTGATAAAAAGGTGCTATGTTTTTGCGTAATATTTCCATACGTTTATGCTCTGGTACAGCGTAAGGCATTCTATCAAACAAATTAGACATCGTGGCAATATAAATACCAATAGGTTCATCCCCTTGGGTACGTTTCTCGATTTGACGCCAGAGTTTTTCTGAAGACGGTGTAAATTGCTCCCTCATTAACTGAACTAACTCATCCCAATTAGAAGCGTTTTTCCCAACAAAATGATAAAACTTTAAGGCATCACCATCAAATAATTGAGAAGCGTTATAATATAATTGTTGCTTATTTAAATTATAGGCTTTACTACTATCATCAACACGCTGTAAAAATGCATTAAAACTAAGAAGTCCTTGATCTCCGGAGAATTTTAGACCCCATTTGTGCACAGGTACAGTGTTAAAGTAATTTGGAATTTGTGAAACGCCCGAATTGATATCCAAATTATTAGAATTCAAATTAGGAGGCGTTATGTTTTCCTCAACTGTATTGCTACCCATTGCACTATTATTGGCAAGCGTAACATCTTCCGGTTTAGGATCAGATTCAAAACCTTTTGATTTTGCGGTATAATTTGAAACTAGTTCAGTCACATGAGTGAGTGCTCTACAACGTCTTGCAGTTAATGCTTCATCTTTACTCGATATGCGTTCAACTCTTTTTAAGACATGCGTTAATTTGCATTCAATTTTTTTAATTTGAGTAGATGAACCAGAAAATGAATTAATATCTTCCTCAATATCAAGCAATTTTTTCTCACATTCACTCAACTCTTTCTCAGCATCTAACTTTACTGGACTACGTATGACCGTCCCAGCTCTTTCTAAAATCAAAGCACCACGCAAACATTTTCTTAACGTCTCGACATTACCTATTTCAGAAAGTCCTCTTATACGTAACTCATACTCTAATTCATCTTTCACTAGTCTATCTACATCAAGCTTAAACCTACCTGCCATTTAATTTTTTTTTTTTAAACAAAATCAAATTTATACCAATATATGTCTATGTAAATGAATATTTTGCTTGTTAATACTATTTTTCTCTCTGCCAACTCAACTCTACGTCATGTATTCTTGAATTTCAAAACAAATAAATTGAAAAAAAAATGTAATATAACTAAACCACGTTGGTGCGCCAAAACTGCTACGTCAAATTTTAAAACTACAATCTGACGTACCTAGTTGGTCGTCGTCTGTTGACTAACGGTATTTGCTGGCCGACTGACAGTGGAGATGGTCGGGGTTCTAAACTTCTTGATGTATCAGGGAGCCAAGTAAATTTTTTTTCTCTCCAAATACCAGCTCAAGTACAATGTAACCTTAAATTTACTAAATAAATTACTTAGCGAGACGATAATGAAAAATTCAAATTCAGTTTTATCTTTTAATAACAATAAACGAAGTAGGTTAACTTTATAACATTCAACAGTACAATAACGTAGGGTATGGTATAGCAGACAAATTAACATTAAAAAAATATATTTAACTGGGTATACGCGTCTTACGTAAGTGCTTAACCACCAACAAATATCATAGATGTTTTAATTAATTGACAGAATATCTTCATAAAATGTTTAGCAAAATTTGAAAAAAAATACATATATATATAGGTACAGTGGTGAAATTTTTTTAAGTAAAATTTTTAATATATTTAAAAAAAAATCAATATATATATATATGGCGCGAGAAGGATACAAACTGCAGGCAGCAGGGCTTCAGCTTCGGCTCAAATTTCAGGAACTTCTAGGCTATCAATTAACCCAGAAAATGGATGGCTCCTCCACAAAAAAGAAATTCCAGTCCAGCAAGGAGAAGTAACATAAGTACGTGTAGACCAGTGGAAAGAAAAATTATTCGTATCAGGGCAGACAAAAAAACGCGGGAAAAACTACGAAATACTAGGCGAAACCGTAGGTGAAAAAAAAACCTAAAAATAAATTTTTACCATTGAACAATTTACTACAAGTGATATTTTGCTAGTTGAATATAAAAATAAAGTAATTACCTCGTTTCGGAGGGTTTTCTTAGAGAAATGTTGTTGACCTTGGATGTCCTTGGCCTCGTGTAAATTTGGCAAAAATGGCTTTTACGTATAGATCCTTCCAATGAAGACAATCGATTTCCAATACCATAAAAATATGCACTCATCCAAACATAAATGGAAAATCGAAAATATAACGTCGCGAATATATCCCAAAATGGTGAGATTACTTGTTTCAAAAATCGCAACGAGCACGTAAAAATACCAGTTAATAAATTGCCAAGCGTTCTAGCGAACTCACATGTGAAAAGTGACAGAATACCGGAAGCCAAAAACTATTGTGAAGAAATAAATCTGTGTTACCGATCGCCAATACAGTTATAGGAATCTACCTATAAACTAATTAAAAGTTATTGGTTAGACATTAAATGTAAGAGATAAAGTAATGATTTAGAGATTTTTTAAATAATGTATAAATGTTAAATTGAACTGTAACAGTGACATGCTGTATACATGCATTTTCTACTATTTCATACGAACAAATGGCACCTAATTTAAAAATAAAATTTCAAATATTGTTATTTATTTCATATTCACGTATTAATCAAGGTATTTAAGGAATTATTATTCAACATAATTTGTAAAACTATTAACAAACTTGACTCCCTATTATACGCAATTAGATATTTGCTATGTATTAAAGTGGCAGGTATGATCGAATGATAATGTATTGATTGATAGATAATATACAACTAACAATTCTTCTAAAAGAAATTAGATAAAACGAAATATTGTGATTTATATCAAATCAAACCGTAGCACCAGAATAGTTAATAATATTCCGTTATCTACAGTGTATCTCAGAAATTAGGGTAGAGCATGCTTTGCCAAGTTGCACTTACCCTTGAATAACTGTTACCGTGTGTCAAATATTTCACTGTACACCTATGATTTTGGGTGGCTCCACGAAAACTGTCTAGGGGTAATGCTGAGTTAGGTGGCTTCTGATCACGGGTTAACCCTTCTTCAAAAGTATCACATAAATATTAAAACGGTATTGGGAATTTCTTTCAATCACTGTGATAGAGATTTTCGGTTTCCCAAGTATGCTTGTTCCTGTTCTCCTGTTCCTACTTTTATTAATTCCATCATGTGTGAATTGCGTTTCATCCGTGAATAGAACTCTCAACACAGTACACAATTAAGCGGGGAACGTCGTCGCCGCCTTCGACCTTATGAACCTTTTGAACATGAAATTTTCTTTTTTAATGTTCACCCTTATCTTAGATACTGTTAAAGAACGCTATAACCCCGATATACTTTTCGACGTTGTAACAAAATCCGACTTAGGAAATATTTCGTAAGAAAAGCGTGCTTCACGTAAAAACGCCGTGGAGGAGGTTTTTAATTCTTGGAAATATATTTTTGTTCTTCGGAGCATTTTTTATGCCAAATTTTCGCTAACTCTTCAAGGAGCGTTAATTTGGAAAGTGTAGTAAATGTCGCTGCACAGGGACGTAATGTCGCCCCGACCACCCAATTTTAGAAAGTATACTAAAATTGGACTTGAACTTCCAAATTTCCAAGATTAAAAACCCTTTTACGAATCCACGTTGTCAAGCACTGCAACTCTTACGAGGTATTGAATATGAGGACAAGTTAGTCAAACGACTATTCAAAGTATATCGGAAGTTATAGCGAAAATAGCCCTTAGCGACATGGGACCCCCATCATTTCCTAGCAGTCGGATTTGACGGGGAAATGATGTGTTTTGACGGGGTTTGCCCTAAACCGGTTCCTCAGTGATTCGGAGTCAAAAAAGTATCTATACCATGTACTCACACGTGCATGGGATCTGCCTTGCCTGAACGTAAAATTTGTTATTGCATAATACAAACGAAGTAGATACGTTTCAAGCAATTTTAAGCTCCGAGGAGCGACCAAAATTTATGTGAATTAATAAATACGTTTATAAGACAGGCAAGCAAAAGCCCACCAAAATTTCAGTTACATGAAACTTTTCTTGAATCTTTTTGTGCATCGTTAGCTTATCAAACTGCATATTGGATGGTAGTTGGTACCGTATGAATCGTCCCGTTCCTCACCATGTGTTGTACACGGGTCAGACCATTGTTTGTTAACATTTTCTCTGAAGAAGTTGTTGTAAAAACATAAATTTTTTAAAAGATTTAATATACATATTTTGAACTTCATATTGTCTTTTAGTTGTGTTTTCTAATAAAATTCCCTTTCAGATTTAATTTTAAGAGAGTGTGAAACAGACAGTGTTAGATTTATAGTGTTACGACGTCGTCCAATTGATACCATCAGAGCAGCAGTTAAGCATAAACGACAGTAAGTATGATTTATACATTATTCTCCGTCTAAAACAGTCACGTTGAACCCTAAAAATTTTGTGAACGTAATATTATTATTTAGAATTTAAGAAAAGGTTGAGGAAAAAGAAAATTAATTTTTTCTTTTTCCTATTTTTTTGAGCAGAAAATACGTCCTTCAGACTTCCATCAAAGCATGGATCGTTCACATGGCGCCCGAACAGGGACCATGCCGTCCCCAAACCCAACTAATCCTTTCTCATTCATGGCGGAAGACTCCGAGGGGTCGACCCCAAGAGAATTTTACGAGCGAGTCACCGCACCGCTCGTCGACGACGGTTCTAGAGGGATAGAACCACAACGACTGTTTCCAGAGGGAAATAATGCAAATTTATCTGCTTCACAGCCACAAACTGCTAATTCGATGGAAAGTATGTTTCTGAAAATGGCAGAGGGCTTCGTGCAGGCGATACAGAACGTGTCGACCTGTACGCCCCATGAGAGACAAAGATGTCCGAACGTGACGTTCCATGGGCTTGATCATGAAGATCCAGAAGCTTTTCTGAAAATTATGGAGGAATATTTCGACAGAGCTCGCATAAGCCACGACTATGATCGCCTCCATAACGTAACCGGCCAACTCAAGGGCGAAGCTCAACGATGGTCCGAACAGTTTAGGACGTTGACAACTTCGTATACCTTATTCAAGGAAAGATTCCTTACGAGATTTAATTCTCCCGACATACAGTCACGAGCTATTGCTCAACTGTATGCCGTCAAGCAAACGTCTTTAGACGACACGGCAGTGTTTATCACAAGGAAAACCTGCCTTTTCGATCGTATTGATCCCTTCAAATCCGAAGCCATCAGAGCTCGGGTCATCATGGACCAATTGCGTCCAGAAATTAGGTCACGCTTGAGAAGCAACCTAATTTCATCCACAGAGATGTTAATAGCAGCGGCTACTAACGTCGAGCGGGATTCAGCTGACGAACAGACGTCGCTAATCCAGCTAATCGACCAACGTCTGTCCCGCGCGTCTTACTATCAAGAGCCGGGACACATCAATCAACAAAATTCTAGTAACAGGAGCAATGGAAGCCCAACTCCGACAGCACCGAGGGTGCATTTCCGAGAGGATGTCTCTCGACAGGACGGTCCAGGCAGAGCGCCTGGTCGTCCTTTTTTTTATGCCTAATTCTTCGAGCGGATCAGGGAATCCTGACCGCAGGCAAAACAATTTTAATGGCGGATCGGGGAAATTCCGAGTACCCGACCGACCGGCTACCCCGTGCCGATACTGCACAGACACAGTGCAGTGGCACTTCCATAGTCAATGTCCCAATAATCCTCATCTCAACAGGAGACCGGGAAACTTTCGAGGGGCCAGAGACCCAGGCCAGGGTCCATCTGCAAGATCCCCGGCACAACGGCCGAACCAAGGCGGCAGCAATGTCCATTAAACATTTCTAATACTCATGACCAATACGACGCTCCCATGCACAAGACAAGGGAGTCAATAAATTATATGAGCGAAGCGTTCCCTTTGCCTCGTATAAAAGTTCAGATAAATGAACATGCAGTCGACGCTCTGATTGATTCAGGCTCGACGCGAAACGTTATCCATCCGAGGATGTTGGATAATTTTAAAAATCTCACGACACGTCGATCATTTGCTATGGCGTGCGGAGATCGAATGGTGGACTCTCTTGGAACAACAAAATTAAAAGTCATAATTTCAGGCACCTCTTTTGAAATTGATTTTCAAGTAATCGAAAATTTGAACGAAACGATAATATTAGGATCACCATTCTTATATATGAACAATGTCGCATATGATTATTTCCGAAAATGCCTATATGCCGGCACGGAAGAGCGTATTACCGTCTTCTGGAATCAAGCTTCTCAGAGGGAGAGACAGCAGGCAAAACTTCCTGAAGAGCTTGTTATTAAAGACAAATTTCTACGGCCGCTGTTCGAAGAATTTGTCGATCTGTTCACTGCGGAACCGACTCAAGCAACCACAGTGACTGTTAAACACAAAATTATAGTAAAAGACACAAAACCATTTAATATCAGACCATATCCGATGTCTCCGAGTACTAAGAAAATTATGTACGACCAAATCGAAGAGATGTTGAAAGCTGGCGTCATCGAACCTAGCACTGCCCAATATAGTTCACCACCCGTGATAATAAAACGCTCAGACAAAAAACCACGTTTTTGCATCGACTATCGCCACTTGAACGAAATGACTGAAGACGAGGCTTCCATCTTACCAAAAATACACGAAAGTATTAAAGATTTAGGAAATTCGAAGATTTTTTCTGTGTTGGATTTAAAGAGTGGATATTGGCAAATACCGCTCGATGAAGCATCCAAAGATTTCTCAACTTTTACCACTCCTGATGGGGCAGCTTACAGATTCAATGTCATGCCTTTCGGCCTCAAGACAGCTCCCTGTACCTTTCAGAAATTCATGGCAAAGGACGTTTTGACGGGTTACCTACACCATTTCTGTAAAGTGTACTTAGATGATATAATCGTTTACAGCGTAAACGTGAAGAAGCATATGTCCCACTTGAGGTTAGTCTTTGAAAGACTACGTCTGCACAATCTAAAAGTGTCACCGGAAAAGTGTGTAATAGCGACGAATGAAATCCAATATTTAGGCCACACCATTAGAACTGATACTTCCCAACCATTAGAAAAACATGTCTTACAAATTCAAAATTATCCCGTTCCAGCCACCAAAAAGCAGCTACAAAGTTTCCTAGGACTTTGCAACTGGGTAAGAGAATATCTACCAAATGTGGCGATGATCACGAAGCCACTAACGAAACTTCTTTCGAAGGAAAATCGTTTTCACTGGAACCATGTATGCGATGAAGCTTTTAGAAAATTAAAAGAATTATTATCCGGACCGCTGGAACTCCATCGGCCGGATTTTTCACGTCAGTTCATTTTGTAAACAGATGCATCCCTACAAGGCCTTTCGGCCGTATTATATCAATTAGGCGACAACGGCGAGAAATATATAATTTCGTATGCAAGCAACACGTTATCTCCAGCAGAGAGACGTTACCACATAAACGAGCTAGAATGCTTGGCGGTGGTGAACTATATTAAAAAGTACAAGATGTACTTAGCAGACAAACCGTTCTTGGTGAAGACGGACAACAGGGCGTTACTTTGGTTAAACAAACATAAGGACGACAAAACAAAATTTACACGATGGTCATTACTATTGCAAGAATATGCATTCAAAATTGAACACTGTCCAGGAAAGGAGAATTTATTAGCAGATTTTCTCAGTCGTAACCCACAAAATCAGTATGTCGAGACAGACGATGAAGAGGAAAGAATGTTCCTACCAAATTACAAGTGTCCAGAACGTATTTCTGTTTTAACGCATACAGAAATATACGAAGATATCGTACAGGCTCAATTGAGTTCAAGAGATATTTAAGACAAGATCCGCCGTTGGAATGATCTATTTCAATAGGAACAACGTTCCGATGCGGATCTTATTTTTATGAAAAATTTTCACGTCCAAGACGATGTACTTTTGAAAGACTGCGATCGAAATTTTAAATTGATAGTTCCAAAAAGGAAAATTAAGGAATTGATTTACCATTATCATGACCGAGATGGAGCATGTCATCCAGGAAGAGACGAGACTCTTAGAAAAATAGCAAAACGCTACTATTTTAATAATATGGCCAGGATCGTAGGCAGATACATAAACGACTGTCTGATATGCCAGTCTGTGAAGACAAGACAAGCCCAACCCAATGCTCCACTTAGAAGTCATGCACCACAAAATGCATTTGAAACCTTGAGCGTCGACGTAATTGGCCCGCTGCAGAGGACTAAAGACGCCGAAAACAGACACATGATTATCGTCGAAGACGTTTTCAGTAAATGGATAGAGGCAAAGGCATACATTCAGGTCGATGGCAGAACGATAGCCAAATTTATTGACGAAGAGATAGTAGCAAGATTCGGAGTCCCTCGAGTCATAATTTCAGACAACGGTGGTCATTTCAATTCCGAATGGTACATCACATTTTGTGAAAGAAATGGTATCGAACGATACTTAATTCCGGCATATCACCAACAGTCCAACCCCGTGGAACGACGGGTTCAGGAATGTAAGAAAATTTTAAATACTCTTTTATTCAAAAAGCCAAACGACACTTGGGATCGCTACGTGCATCAGATGGCTTACATCTTAAGAAATCGTAGGAACGCCGCTACAAATCAGACACCCAGCATGATCGTGTTAGGATATGATCCAGCCGAAAGAGGCGAATGGGATTTGTATGCCTGGAGGCAAGAAAGAGCCAAGCAACAAACGCTTCCACGATACGAGCGAGTCAAGGAAGCCCGTCAGGCTCAACAAAATTACAAGCAGAAATACGCGCCAAAAGAGGCCGTCACTCCAATCGTTTTCAAAGTAGGAGACAGAGTCATGAGTAAGAGAAAAAGGAAGGTACATACCTTCACGCCGTCTTGGTCAGGCCCAACCAGAATCTTAAAGAAGTTTTCAGACGAAGTGTATCTCGTGCAAAAGGGAAATGTAACGACAAGAGTACATGTGAATGATTTGAGACCAGCCCCGCCAGAGGAGCACAACTTGGAAATCGAATCTTCCGATGAAGAAAATGCTAGTCCAGGCGGAACATCACTCGATGGAAATGATTCCCCGTTCTCAGACGATTCCACAGAACCTCCACCGCCGGAGCAAACGGTTGTACAAATTCATGCATCGCCACGGGATGCTTCCACTTCTGATTCAGAATCAAGTTCTGGAGATTCTATTATATTTTTATAATATTTTTCAACCTAGGCTAAGTTTTAACTTAGTGCTAGGTTTATTTTATATCAAAATTTCCATACCAACTTCTTGTCGTGTCAGGCAAGAGTTGGTATTTTTTATGCATTTTTTACCAGTTATTTTTATCGAGGATATTGTATCGTCCATACAAATCTTCAAAATTCACTGCAGCAACTCTGACCGTGTCCGGCAGAGTTGGTATTTTTTATAATTTTTTCTAAGTCCTCATATGTTAATAAACATACATCTGTAAGCAGAGTCCGACCCAAAGGGTCCAAACAAATGTTCCATTGGCACGGCATGGAAAGACGACGACTCTGACGCAAGGGCGCGATTCAGATGAGTCTAGCAACTCAAGGGCGAGATGCCGCCACGTCTGCTGGAGGAGCAGATGCAACGATCCGACGGATGCAGATTCTGTCGCAGATTTCTCCCAAGAAGAGATTTTAATAAAAACCATTTCAATCAGCATGAGTCTACAAAATTTAATGTTCATATTCTCAAAGACGACGATGTGATATCGGTCGCAGATTTCTCCCAAGAAGAGATTTTTTAACTACACGGAAACCATTTCAATCAATATAAGTCAACAAAATTCAGTGTTCCTATTCTCAAAGACGACGATATGTTATCGGTCGCAGATCCCCAGACGGGATATGAACAAACATTTTACTAAAATTTTGTTTTATATTGTTTCATATAAACTGAGCAGAGCCATAGTATAGCTGGAGCCAAGCAGTCCGAGGACCACCTAAGCTGTTCCAGAAGGCAGTTCGACACCGAAGGTGATCGACGAGGCATAGACACGAGGAGGAGCAGACGCAAGCCCGCATTAGTGGAAGAACACTAAGAAAGATAAGTGCGTCGAAAGTGGTTGTGTTGTGTCATCGAGAATCTGAGGATTTTCGATATTTTTTCTTTTTTTATGCCATTTTAAAACCCAATGTTCAATTATTCAATCGAATGCTATGCATCGATATATGTTCAAACTTATAATCATTTTTTTAGATTTGCATCTATGTTATGTTCAGATAGGCCGGTCTGAAATATAACCGAATACAACACATGGAAGACTACATCCAATGATCCATTTTATTTTCAAAAACCAATTTACCAAACGTTGCACAAAAAGATTCACGGAAAGGAGGGGAGTGTTAAAGAACGCTATAACCCCGATATACTTTTCGACGTTGTAACAAAATCCGACTTAGGAAATATTTCGTAAGAAAAGCGTGCTTCACGTAAAAACGCCGTGGAGGAGGTTTTTAATTCTTGGAAATATATTTTTGCTCTTCGGAGCATTTTTTATGCCAAATTTTCGCTAACTCTTCAAGGAGCGTTAATTTGGAAAGTGTAGTAAATGTCGCTGCACAGGGACGTAATGTCGCCCCGACCACCCAATTTTAGAAAGTATACTAAAATTGGACTTGAAATGTCCAAGATTAAAAACCCTTTTACGAATCCACGTTGTCAAGCACTGCAACTCTTACGAGGTATTGAATATGAGGACAAGTTAGTCCAACGACTATTCAAAGTATATCGGAAGTTATAGCGAAAATAACCCTTAGCGACATGGGACCCCCATCATTTCCTAGCAGTCGGATTTGACGGGGAAATGATGTGTTTTGACGGGGTTTGCCCTAAACCGGTTCCTCAGTGATTCGGAGTCAAAAAAGTATCTATACCATGTACTCACACGTGCATGGGATCTGCCTTGCCTGAACGTAAAATTTGTTATTGCATAATACAAACGAAGTAGAAACGCTTCAAGCAATTTTAAGCTCCGAGGAGCGACCAAAATTTATGTGAATTAATAAATACGTTTATAAGACAGGCAAGCAAAAGCCCACCAAAATTTCAGTTACATGAAACTTTTCTTGAATCTTTTTGTGCATCGTTAGCTTATCAAACTGCATATTGGATGGTAGTTGGTACCGTATGAATCGTCCCGTTCCTCACCATGTGTTGTACACGGGTCAGACCATTGTTTGTTAACATTTTCTCTGAAGAAGTTGTTGTAAAAACATAAATTTTTTAAAAGATTTAATATACATATTTTGAACTTCATATTGTCTTTTAGTTGTGTTTTCTAACAAAATTCCCTTTCAGATTTAATTTTAAGAGAGTGTGAAACAGACAGTGTTAGATTTATAGTGTTACGACGTCGTCCAATTGATACCATCAGAGCAGCAGTTAAGCATAAACGACAGTAAGTATGATTTATACATTATTCTCCGTCTAAAACCCGTTTGAAACCCTAAAAATTTTGTGAACGTAATATTATTATTTAGAATTTAAGAAAAGGTTGAGGAAAAAGAAAATTAATTTTTTCTTTTTCCTATTTTTTTTTATTTTTCTAAGTTTTTTTGAGCAGAAAATACGTCCTTCAGACTTCCATCAAAGCATGGATCGTTCACAATACAACTGACTGACTGCTTATTCTTCTTACACTTATCGATGGATTATTGCGGATGACCTGTAATACTTGCTCTTCCTGTCGAAGAGACTTGGGCGCATGTTCATATTTTATTGTTGAAGGAAATATCGTGTTCCTTTCTAAATTGGAATACCTTCGAAAATATTCTATGATTTGGTACACGACAATTTCGAAATCGTTCTCGGTATTCTCTCTCTGCACCTATTTCATTTCGGTCTCAAAAACCATACACAAAAATAATATCTCAATACTCTTCATTGCAAAATTGGAACATCATCTTAATGTAATTTTTAATGCAACAGCTCAATATTCATAAATAAAGCATCAATCTCAAAACTGAAGATACCAGTACCTAATATCAAGTTTGTTGTTTTACTAATACAAATTAATGTTTTTCAAGCTCTTCCAAAGGAGATCTAGAAATTTATAAAAACAGCTGTAACGAAATCTCTTGGAAATAAAATGCCAATTTCAGGTATACTGATAAAAACTTATAAATGTAATTGTAACTAAAATGTTCGTGGTAAACTTTGGGTTTAATTGACGCTAAACAACGACTCACGAAAGTACTTAAACCGGAAGATCCTTTGGTAACATAACTTGCATCCGCTGCTCGTGAAATGGGTAAAATGATGCGTTCCTTAACGTTCACAAAACTGTGGATTGTAATATACAAAATTGCTAGGCTGCTCCTCTACTATATTCAAAATATCTTCCTCCATATTCAAAATGTGCGTAGATCTAACAGTTCTTCTATCTTGCTTAGGCCTCGACCACAAATTACTCGCTTCTCTACTGAACCACAGTTAAAAAGGCTTTCCGTCCCGGATGATACTTTATGGGAAACTATAGTCCATATAGGCTAATAGCGGCCACTGGCTTTTGTCTTTTTCGACCATACGCCTACCATATCCATTTATTCTTCATTGGAGAAATTGTGTCATGATTTTTATTTTATTCACGAAAACAAACCTCAAATGCGAACCACAACAACTGCTAACAAATAACTGATAATAGTAAATATATATGTTGTCATGACTTATTTACAGTTTAGTTTTTATGACAAATACAAAACATTAAATTTCACAAATTTTTCTTTAAATGTCACGGAATTATCTCAATAACTAAAATTCTCTTACTATATTTCTTCTTAAGTTTAAATATATGCGTAGAGATTATGATTCATCCTGTATGAATACAACAATTATATTTCACGATACAAGTACGTACATCCAGCAATAGCATAGTCTGGGTCTCATTGGATATAAGGCTCTTAGAGATAGGTTGAATATAATTCCTATTTTTATATTTTTTTAAATTTCCTTCTGCTGTAAAATTGCTTATTCAGAAATAATGATTTCTCATTTGTCCCAAAAGAAAAACAAAATCATATTCTTTATAACTTCTGCTTTCATTAATAACTTTCATTTAAGTTTTTCTATCTCTGTATAATTAGCTCGCTTCGGTAACATTTATTCATCTATACACAGAGTTTTCTTAACTTCCTAAGTCATGTCTAGACCGAAGAACCAAGATGGACTGATACCACCGGGATTTATGCTACTGGGAATGGTTCGATTGAGAAGTATTAACTAGGATTTGTGGCCTTCACATCAACGGAGTGACGGCATTAATAAATGTTTTTCCATTTTTTTATTGGAAAACGGAAAAGTTTATTTGGTATTCAATATAAATGTGTTCAAGTTTCTGCGACGTTAAATTTAATCCTACACGTACTAAGTAAGAGTGATTTCCTTTAGTTTCATATTTTTAAATTTCATACTCCAATCTCTCACGTATGTACAAAATGAATGAGCAGATAAAATGCAATATTTTACCAGTAATCACTAATAAATTAATTACAGATATGTACAAACATATATCTTACTAAACAACTACCATCCCGGCTGTATACCACGATGCACATTGGATTATAAGAAGAAAAATATGCACATTATATACGTTACAGCTGTAATATTATTTTATTATAAGTTTAGTTTAGTGCGATTCATCAACTCTTTATTCAAGTCTTGGATCTACTCTATAAATAGATAAATGCTATAGATATTGAACTATGAAAGAGGATAGAAATAATATGAAACGTTTCCCCGAAAGCACTAGTAATAGTTAAGGTGCCCGTCGGGAAAAATTTTGCTGATACATACTCTCTCCAAACTTCGTGTATGGCTTCATTGGACCTAGTCTGATAGCATTTTTATCTATCATTTTTTTTGTTTTTGGGGCATTTTCCCGCTAGATTTTCCGAAATATGTCATTTTGACGGCATATAAAAAATGTATAGATACTGTTATTTTTCCAAGTAGAATAGCTTAAAACTGTGAATTGAAACGCGAAAAAATAATTGTCTGACAATAAATGTGGGCCATTGGGCGTGTCCGCTATCACGAACATGTCGGAAAAACGACTATAAGAAAATTTATTAATAACCAGCTGATTTTCGCGTATTAATTTATTTAAACATACATAAACAAGTTTTCGTATTGTCTGACGAAAATTATTTTCCGATTTCCCAGTCTGACGCGTCAAAGTTGTCGGTTTCATAACAGCAAAAAAATTATTCATAACCTTCAGACATTGGAAAATTATATGCAGAAAATAGGTATTTAATTTGTGGTATAAGTGTCTGACAAATACAGTGGGGCATAATGAGAGTCTGACGAAAAAACATAATTTTCCAATAGCGGCCGTCGAAGTTAGGGCGATAAAAAAATTAAATTTCGTTTAGTCAAGAAGACGGTTAAAAAAGATACGGTATATCAACTTACTTATTTTATAATCTTTATTTTGAATTTTTTGAACTCTTTTAGACTATCTGAATTCGACTTACCCAAGTTTTAAGTTCGATAATATTGAAAAATACGTAAAACTTTTTGTAGAAAAAAGTAGCGAAAAATTGTCTTTTAGTACGTTTAAAATCGCTATATCTCCGGTACTAGTTGTCCGAAAATTTTCATCCAGGGCCCAAATTAAAGGTCTTGAAACAAGCTACAAGATAACACTTTACAATATTAGTTATAACAAAGTACCTTTTATAAATGAAAAAAAATTAATCCATTTTCGGTAAATATATGAATTCAATTTAAGTGTGCAATATTGCATAAAAAATATATGAAGTATGCAGGGAATAAAAAAAAATAAACATTATGCACCAAAAATTTTTTTAGGGCGATGCTAAAAATTATCCTATTACATGAAAAGTGAATTTCTGCAGCAGAAAAACGACATATTTCCAAAATTGAAAAACTAATTTTCCTGGCATCGCCCTAAAAATTTTATTCAGTCCGCACTTTATTAAATTATACGATTTATTTTATTGTAAAAAACTTTTAAAAAAGGCATAAAATAAAATAATTTCAAGTACTATAAAACAATTATTATAAAATAATTATTATAAAAAATTATTTTCTTATTCTTATTGACACTGTAAAAATGATTTTTCAATGATTAGTATGAGATAATCATGACAATTTGAAGGAAATTACAACATCAAAAAATTGTATTTTCCAGGCGTCAGACTGAAAAACTGGAAAACACCTTTTGTCAGTCAGTTAAAAAATTGGATTTGATTTATTTTTATTAAGCTATATTAAAAAAATCAGCTTGTTATTTATAAATATAGCCTCAATATATACATATGAATGTAACATCCAAGCGTAGTTTGACAACCACATAGAAAAACATTTTATTTAACATTTCCAGCTAAAAGGCTTTATTTCACCGTCAGACAATTTTTTAATCGTATTATAAATTTTATTTAAAAATCAAAAAAATTTGTAAAAAAATGTTATGAATACATTTTTTGCTGTCATGAAACCGACAACTTTGACGCGTCAGACTGGGAAATCGGAAAATAATTTTCATCAGACAATACGAAAACTTGTTTTTGTATGTTTTGATAAATTGATACAGCGGAAATCAGCTGGTTATTAATAAATTTTCTTATAGTCGTTTTTCCGACATGTTCGAGATAGCGGACATGTCCAATGACCCACATTTATTGTCAGACAATTATTTTTTCACGTTTCAATTCACGCTTTTAAGCTATTCTACTTGGAAAAAATAACAGTATCTCTACATTTTTTATATGCCGTCAAAATGACATGTTTCGGAAAATCTAGCGGGAAAACGCCCCAAAAACAAAAAAAAAAATGATAGAGGAAAATGCTGTCAGACTAGGTCCAATGAAACCATACACGAAGTTTGGAGAAAGTATGTATCAGCAAAATGTTTCCCGACGGGCACCTTAACCATAAATAACTTTAAGCAGATTACCACATTGCAAATATCTTCCAAACACTGTAAAACTCTATAAATAAAAACTAAAATAAAATAAAATATTAGGATTAAAAATTATGTAATTTTATACATAATAATTTACTGAATTTCTTTTCTACAACTTTTTAATTCCTCGTAACTTCATAAAGCTAAGTTAAAGATAAATAACAATACTATCCCTTAATGTTTATCAAAGAGGGAATTCATCAATGAAGTATACATCAAAATGGGACATACAAATAATTAAAATTAGGAAACAGTACCTATCCTAAATACTTTCACGAATGTGTAAAATAGTAACAAGGACAGAAGTTCCTTACCGCTTGTTTATCTCTTCTTTATACTGATATATTTAGCTTGAAAATTGAGCATACTTTGCGTGGAGGATTTGTGCTCTATTTACTGTAAAATAATATGTAACTGTAATTTTTTTTCAGCATAAACTGAAAAGCACCCTCTCTACTTAAACACATCTGGATTTTCTACACTTTATAAGTTTACTGATGTGAGCCGGAACGCAATAAAAAATATATTCGGCTGTTTGTTCAATGCAAACGAAGGGAGAATTTATGGAAATTCTACCAGTACGGAATATATTTCGCTTCAACAAAAATTCATAAAATCATTTTATCATCTTAGGATGAAAATTACTTTCACGCCATTGTTGAATGTGGTCTATACCTAATTATTTATTTATGGCATATATTCATACTCTTTATTTGAGTATTTAGCTCTTGTTCTGCCAAAAATATTTGTAAATATTAATGAAACATATGTTACCTAAATAAATTACTGCTGCAGGTTTTTTTTGACAAGGTTTCTTCCATTAAAATGTTTAAATATCCCTGCATAACACTGGCCGAATAGCCAATAAAGAGTATAGTTGCTCAGTTTGTTTGTGAAAACAACAGCAAACCATAATTTTATTATACAGGGTGGACTACAATTAAGTAGCAAGCTTAAGTTCAGAACCTGTTAGTTAATTTTTAAAAAAATCACCATTTTAGTAATGAAAATACTTCTAAGCAAGCATGAAGCCACATTCCACAGATTTGTCTACCGGCCAGTGCCGGTGCAGCAACGGAGAATGAAAGAATATAAAATAATCCAGGTCAGATAGCAAAGGAGAATGAATTTTTTCGAAAAATCCCTCAGAGCATTTTGTGAACGTGATAGTTCTAAGAAGTATCTCGTAAAGAGACGAAAAAATGGGTTTTTGACAATTAAAATTGGTCAGTAACTTTTTGCACAAAAAATTAAAAACCGCTAAATATGGCAATTTTTTCCATTTAATTACAGGGACTGTAATTATCGTAATAAGTCTTTTCGGAGCTTAAATTGTAACTTTTGTTGGTATCTGTATCTATCTACTCTAAAAATTTCACGCAATAAAATTAATAACTTGCGGAAATAGCGAAAATAGAAAAAAGGTGTTTCCGAAAAACGGCGTGGAAATGATCATAAAACAATTTTTCAAAAAGCTATTTATTCCTGATGAAATTCTCTACAATCATATTATCTTTAAATTTTGGTAAGGTTTCGTTTAGTACCTTAAAAACGCATTTGAAAATCGGGCTATTTCTGAATCTTGGACGTTCGGGCGCTAGAGCGGAGCGGAAGTTTTACGTGGTGGGAGAAATTTCTCCCGCAGCCTGACTTGGAGTGCCGCTAAATGCTCGCGCTTCCCCCCACCATTCGTCACTTCCCCTCCGCTCGAGCACCCGAACGTTCAAAATTTAGATGTAGCCCGATTTTCAAATACGTTTTTAAGGTACTAAACGAAACCTTACGAAAGTTTGAAGAAAATAGGATTGTAGAGAATTTCATCAGGAATAAATGGTTTTTTGAAAAATTGTTCTATGACCATTTTTAACCATTTCCACGCCGTCTTTCAGAAACACCATTTATTATATTTTCGCTATTTCCGCTAAAAGTTATTAATATTTTTGCATGAAATCTTTATAGTAGGTAGATACCGACAAAAGCTACAATTTAAGCTACGAAACAACTTCCTACGATAATTACAGTCCCTTTAATTAAATGGCAAAAATGGCCAAATTTAGCGGTTTTTAATTTTTTGTGCACAGATTTCAATTGTCAAAAACTCTAAAGCTATTTCGTAGTATTTTTTGTATAAAAAAGAAAATTTTCTTTCACATCGAAAACGTAAAAAAAACTGTTTTCGGCACTTTCATGCCCTTCTTTCAACGGGTTCCAAATAAAATTTGCTTTCCAAAACATATACATTTAATTCCCACTATTTATCTCCTAATTATCACGTTCACAAAATGCACTGAGGAATTTTTCGAAAAAATAAACTATCTGACCTGGATTAAAAGGATACATTTTGTTTGCGTATAGTGAGTCCCAGCGCTGTATTGGTTGATTGTGTCCGTATAATTTATTGTTAGTTATGGATTATTATATTATTTTTTTTATGGAGAGACTTGTATAAAATATTATATTATAAGGTAGAAAGAAAGCAAAATATAAAAATTTAAATAAATAAACGTGATTGTCAAACAAATGCAGCAAAAAATAGAAAATAAAATTTAAAAAATCAGATAAAAACAATGGAGCCACCACATTTACAGCACCACCACGATGCGAGGTATTAAATGAATCGTATCGACGTCTAGAATAATACTAATACAACCTTGGTACTAACAGATCTTCGTCCGATTTTGTGGGACTTGAAAATCGATACGTAATGATGTCTAAATATCGTCACAATATTCGATTTACTTCTTTCGATCTCATGATAATGGTGTAGAAACTATAAGACAATTAAGTTACGATCACTGTAAATATCTGTAAACATCTATTGAAAAAATCGTGATCAAACGTGCTATGAATTTGTTTTCACCAATCCCACAAGATATACTAAAATGAATTCCATATCCAAATTCTGGTATAATAACTTCATCCTACAACCTACCTGGAAAATATACATATTAATATACCCATTGTTAATATTCTAAATATTATTACGTTTGTTAAGTTCCTCTTTTAACATTGAAAACCAGGTCGTCCAAAAATCTGTAGAACAATAATTATTATCCTTATTTAATAATATTATCGCGGATCCCTTAATTTTCTTTTTTATTGTCTGCCTCTTTTATTAAAATTTTTTCTGAGTTCTAATTTATTCTGTGCCCGTTTTCCCAAGCATGCTCGGAAATCTTCGATTTCGAAAATTTTTGTTTACTTTGCGAAAAATTTGGATCTCAGAGCAGTAATGATGTAGGTTCTATTGTTGAAATTAAAAGAGGATTGGGAACTTTGAAACAAGCTTCTGAGGAGAGAAGCGATGGATTATTACAATAGTTAAATACGTGTGAAATTATATACATGCTGTCCATTTTATCAGGGCACTCGAGAATATCTCACTTAATATCGGTCGTACAAAAAAAATTATTTTTACGAAAATTGTGCCGATTTATATAACCTACAAAATGGCTTAAAGACATTTGAAATCCATGGCCTACTTTAAGGGTTATGGCGGAAAATATCGAAAATGCGGAAAGCGTCTAGGCCAAATATCTCCGTTATTTGAAGAGATACGAGAAAAATTCTAAGGCGAAAATTTTTCGCAAAACAGAGTGTTTCAATGAGGTTTTATCTAATTTTTTTCAAAACCACTGTATTTTGAGATTATCCCTTTTCAACGATATATCTATCACATGCCATATTTATTTATTGGTACTACGTTAGTAATAATAAAAACATTTTTTTAAAACTAACAATTTTTTTTTAACAAACATTATACTTGCCGTGGAGAAGTATGATTAAATAAAATGATAAAATAATTCAATAAGTTGTTCAAATCTTTGCTATAATAAAACATTAACGCAATTAAGAAGAATAAAGTAAATTCAGGTACCAAAAATAAAATAATAATCAAGAAAGCAACATGGAGCAATTATGGAAGGAGTATTCGCAGTTATGCCAATGTATAAAGGTCCTCCATAAAAGCGTCACTCCTTGCCCAGAAAGTTAAAATGTCTTTACCAATTAATTTAAGTATAATATCCATTTGTTTGTCTTTCATGATTTCACTATTATTTCAATTATTTTAAAATAGTTGGCTATGAACGAACTTGCCAATTCAATGTTTTGATAGATCATCTCAGTAAATACTTAAACTCTCAGTCAATCACACTCGTTTAAGAATTTAGAATTTTCAAAACTGATTTTCACTCACATTAATCGTTATAATATGTTTGTTACATATTGCCAATGCAATTTTAACTCTGGATTAGCTCAAGTAGAATATAGAAACAAATTTTCACGAGCACTACAGCCGAATAAAACTCTGTTCAGAAAATTAGCTACGAAACTGAAAAATAATGGTTAATTTTTAAAGAAGAAGACAAGGTTGAACAGTGTTACTGATAATATAAATAAGGTAAACCGAGTTATTAATTGTGAGAAATAAAAATACAGAAAATTTGGAAACATCATTAAGAGAAATTCAAATTGCTGGTCATATAAATAAAACAAGTGCTAGAAAAATTTTAAAGAAAAATGGTTACCGGTGTTATAAAGCCAAAAAAGTTCACAATTTACAAGCGGGGGACAAACCAAGGAGGACGACGATATGTAGTAAAATACTTTGGTCCGACGAGGCAAATTTTTCCAATAATGGATTTTTTAATCGCAATATTCATTACAAATGGACTTCTGAAAGTACACACTGGCATAGACCGACTGGGTTTTAAAATCATTTTTCAATAAATGTGTGGATAGATATTTTAGGCACCAATTTAATAGGTCCTTATTTTTATGATGGTCACCTCAGTGGTCAAAGGTACCTAAACTTTTTGAGAAATGAATTTAATGAATTTTTAGATGACCTACCTTTAGAGAATCGACACTTTCAATATTTTCAACATGATGGAGGTCCTCCCCACAATTCCCAGATTTGCCTAGATTATTTAGACGAAATTTTGCCTCAATATTGGATAGGTACCAATGGATTTATTCGATGACATTCTCGTTCTCCAGATATAACCCCAATGGATTTTTTCTATGGGGGTAAGATAAGGTGTTTTCGACGACACCGCAAAATGTAGATTACCTAAAAGCTCGAATTCAACAGGCATGTATTACAGTTACCCCCGAAATGCTCAGTAATGTTTTAAATGCAGTACCTCGCCGCGCTCGATTGTGCATAAGAAATCGCAGTGGACACTTTGAACACTTGATATGATATCTTCAAAATTATTTTGAGGATTAGATAAATATTAATGTTCTGGGTGCTATATTCTTTTTATTATTAATTTGTTTTTGTTACCTGGATTTACTGTATTCTTCTTGGTAGTGTTAATGTTTTATGATAGCAAAGATTTTAACAACTTATTGAATTACTTTATCGTTTTATTTAATCATACTTCTTCACGGCAAGTAGAATGCTTGTTAAAAAAAAACTTTATTGGTTTTAAAAAATGTTTTTATAATTACTAACGTAGTACCAATGAATAAATATGGCATGTGATATATCGTTGAAAAGGGAGGAAAATACTCTATTTAATGGCGCAATTTCCCGCCCGTTTCAAAATAATTTTTTTAATAGCCTGAAGAATAATTTGAAAAAAAATAGATAAAACCTCGTTGAAACACTCTGTTTTGCAACAAATTTTCGCCTTACAATTTTTCTCGTATCTCTTCAAATAACGAAGATATTTGGCCTAGACGTTTTCCATATTTTCGATATTTTCCGCCATAACTCTTAAAGCAGGCCATGGATTTGAAATGTCTTTAAACCATTTTGTAGGTTATATAAATCGGCATAATTTTCGTAAAAATATTTTTTTTTGTACGACAGATATTAAGTGAGATATTCTCGAGGGCTCTGATAAAATGGACAGCCTATATGCTCATACATCATGTCGGCAGAAGTATATTAATAAAAAATACATTGAAGCCTATAAAAAGCAAGAAAAGCAAGTGAATTGTTCTCCTCCAAAAATAAAGATTGCGAAGTTTATCATCATTCGATTGGAAAACAATTTGTTTCATTTGTGGAAATGAAGCTAGTGACGAAAAAGAATAAAAGAAAAATTAAAGAACAAAAATACATTTGGTTAACAACACAGGATAAAATTAACGATTTTAGACCTTATAAAAGAAGAAAGAGATGGCCATTACCGAAAAATTCACAAGAGAATATCCGGTGTGATGGATTTGGGTAGCATTGAAAGCACAATATCATGGTGATTGTTACCGCTCATTGAGAAATTTTGTTGTTTAGGTACATGTAGCAGCAAAAATTCTGTCAAACGTATGATATAATCAGTGAGAAGAACATGAAACAGATGAAAAATATAGAATTTTAAAGGCTACTGGAGAAATTATCAGGCGACATATTCGAATCAGTATTCAGCAAGTCATCACCTCAATATTACAATATCTTATGGTCACTAAATGTAGTTCTGAGAAAATTGACTTTATAGTTTAGGAGTGTTACAAATGCAAAAGTGGTTTAACTTTTTATTTTTTATTCTTCTCAATTCACTGAAAGTGCCATATTACTAGATTATGTAATGGCCAAAATTTTTTATGTTCAATTTCAAAGCAGATATTTTAATTTAAAAAAATACATACTTTGATCTTGCACCAGTGAAATTTGTTTTGTCACATACAACTTTGTTTTTCCATTGTGTATTAGAAAAAATAAGTATTATGGGAAATCATTTATTTATTCTAGTATACAAAAATATATTGAAATAAAATATATAGTATTATAATAACCGTCTCATTGGCTTTTTTACCAGTCTTCTTACGAGTTTCCTCATTTTCTTTTAGAATAATGGCATCATAGTATTGCTTGTCAACAATGGGCATCCAACGATACATTCAACGGATTACATTCTTTGTCTCTTTCGTGTTTTATTTTCTTTTTTCTGCAAGAAAAATTAATGAAAAAATATGTCAAAATTTTTTTCCTAATTTATTTACTGTTACCATTTTTCCTTAATTTCAGTTAAGATTCCTTCATTATTTACTTCAATTTCTGCTCCTGCCATTAAAATGGGGATCTTGATTGATTTTTAGGACTCCACGGCAATTCAGCCTTAAGAAAACGCAGAAAAGTTAATAAAACTGGAACATAATTCAAAAATTTATAAAATGTATATACCTTTCACTGTATTGACTTGATTCATCTAGGCTTTCTTCTCTCGTACGTGCTTTTGGGATTTTATATTTATAAGGGGTAAATTATCACTGTGAAAAAATAGCAATAAACTTACACATAACCCCAAAAAATTTAAAAAGATACAAACCTGTCACTATCTGTACTTAATTTGCTAGAAATATAATCTTTATTATTTACAGTCACCACTGTCTTCACTAAAAACTGTGATTGCTATCCATTTTTTTAGATTTCATTGTAAATACTGTAATTTACCAGGCACAAACTTAGCAGCAACTCGGAGTTATTATAACGTTGGCTACTTGGTGTATGCCACAACATACGTCTACGCAGTTTCATACTGGTGGCTGTTGTAACATTTCAGAGTTATAAGTGTTAACATACAACTATCTTACTTTAAAAATATCTCGGTATTAGAAAACAGAGTTGTATGTTAAAACATGCAACCATGTTATTCATCTAATGTAATATTTTTTTTACATGTACCTTTGTTTTATAAAGTATAAAATTCAGTACAGAGGTGCTGCCATCTATTAAAAAGCCACAAATAGTATTACCACCCCGCCAATGGGGAACGTGAGTTTAAGCTACGCGAAGACGAGGACCGGAGCCGACCCTAGGACCGTTTTGGAGGTCGATAAAAACTTTTGGGGGGGGGGGCGACGCAAAACAAACGAAACAAAAATTTTGCCTGGGGAAAACACACATATATTGTCAGGCTAATTACTAATTACTAACTAACAACTTTGTAATATTGCGGTGACGAAGTGATAAAACAAATCAAATCAAATTTATTTATCATTTGGTGTGAACATAGGTTTAACAGATACATCATCAAGAGAGCCAAAAGAAATATTATAATCTAAATCTATCTGTATACTTAATAGTAACGGGTTTATACACTCTAGGCGAGAAGCCTGTGTGTGACTGTACATATCGCATAGATATTATCTTTTAACAAAAAACATATTTTATGAATGAAATAATATAATTTTATATAAATATTCTAAGCATTAATAAGAATTCGAATAAAAGTAGATTTATTTTCCTCAATAAATGTGTTTAACCTCTTGGAAAACAACTTGATATTGTTAATTTTTTTTATCGTAATAGGGAGGAGGTTGTAAAATTTAGGGTCATAGTAAATAATTGATCTTTGGATGGTTGAGCGTGATATTTGTGGCAGATTGAAATTTAAATTTACTTTATTGCGGGTGCTGTAATCATGATTGGCCGTGGTGTGTAATAAACTTTTATTTCTAAAAGTAAATATGAGGGCACTTTTCACATACAACATATCAATGTCAAAAACTTTAAATTCATTAAATAATAGGTCGGAAGGGTATTGTTTGTTTCTTTTTAAAATTACTTTAATTAAATATTTCTGCGAAATTAAGGGTTCTAAATTAGAGCGGTAAGTTCCTCCCCCGGTAAGTAAAACGTTCGAAGATATTAATTAATTCTGCTATCTTCAAATTAATTTTAAAAATCTTAATTTTTTTACAAATTCTTTATAAACCTCGAAAACTATAACAATCATTAGTTGCTTAAAAGAAATATTTAAAAATTCCGATCATTGTATTTTTCGTTGACATTTCTAAAAATTATAATTTTTTTTTAATTTACGAATTTTCGAAATTGCGGTAATTTTCAATGGGTAAACATTTTAGTTTATGGGATTAGAAATAAAAAAAAATTCAAATTCATTCATTATACCTATACCTGGGTTCCGTCATTTTTTATTTATAATGACTCATTGCAATGCAATGTATATGTTCATCCAATTCCACACTGGTCTGGGTGACTCACCCACATATCTTTTTTCATTTATTTATTCCTGGTTTAATAGTTTTGTTCTTGTCAAAATAGACCTCAAAGTGTTTCCACAAAAATTCTTTTACATATTATATGATAATCAATCATAAGTTAAATGCCAATAAAATCAGATGATGAATAATGTAATGAAAAATGTAATTTTCTTTTAAGAGCATATATTAGAATTATTGGTAAGCTAGAAGCCACTGAAGCTTGGTACACTAGTTGTAAAACACTGATTGTGAGTAAAAATAGGAAGCTTTCATTCATCTGGGTGTCCCAAATACTGCAGATAAAATCTCTCTTCGTCCGAAAACATCAAACAAAAAAGACGATTACACAAGTTCCTCTTATCATTGGAAAACGTTAACGTATAATTTATAGGGGAATATAAATTTGTTCACAAAATGTGTGGATACTCGTCAAATATATAGAAACAGAAAAAGAAGGGAAATGATGGTGAAATAATAACATGTACACTACCAAGGCAAGATATAAATTGACAACAATAATTGAAAATATAATCAGATATAAATATAGAAACAATAATAAACAACGAAAAATGCTTATACAGGGTGGATTGGTTCAGAGGTAGATTCTTTGGGCCAAAATATGAGGATATAACCAAATATGCTTTAGTAAAATATTGCTGTTGAAAAAGATACAGGGTGTCAAAGTTCAAATAATTTTTTCGCTTCTTTGCAATAATTCAATAGCTTTTTGACTGATCTTCTCCAAATTTGCTAGAGGAACTTTTGTTATTCTAAGAAACAATAATTTATGTATTTACATCACGTTAGATCATAGAGGGCGCCACAGGACCTGTATCTGATGAATTTTTTTCATTTTTTTTTTACGAAACGTTGTGATACTTCTGACCAGAAAATCTGATGAAGGTGTTATTTCCACATATAAAAGGTACACTTGGTAGAATTTGAAGTACCGTTAAATATTTTAATAATTTTTTGAAAGACAAATTCAAAGTTAATGAAACAAAGTGTATTTATTGAAAAATATGCTTTGGTTACGTTTTAGTTCTATCATTTACGTCATTTAATCATTTTACTTTGTTCTTGTGTTCCTCGAGCTAATTTCTTTAACTTCTTTATTTACAATGTCTAGACATAATAATTTTTAAATAGGGAAATGAGGGATATAATATGTGTTTACGCACAAAATAATTTTAGTGGACGTGCTGCAGCGAGGAGATACATATTGCAATATCCAAATAGAATACAGCCAGACCATAAGATTTTCAAAGATTTGTTTCGTCGTTTGGGAGAAACGGGTCCACTTCCTCATAAAAACGATGTAGGACGACCGAAACGAATTATTCCAGATCAAGAACTAGAAATTTTAGTTCGTTTGGACGAAGATACTCGAGTCAGTTCAAGTCGTTTAGCAGCGGCAACAGGGGTGAGTAAATAATCTGTCCTAAGGGTCTTACGTAAAGAACGCTTCTACCCATATCATCTCACTCTTGTACAAAACTTACTTCAAAAGGATCTTCAACAAAGGCTACAATTTTGTCAATTTGTTCTAAATAAACGCAACAGGGATTTTGTTAAGAACACTTTATTTACCGACGAAGCAACTTTTACTAGCCGGGGCGTTTTTAACTGGAGAAACGCCTATTACTGGGAAGTAGAAAATCATCATGTCGTTAAAGAAAGGCATTTTTAGTAAGAATTTAAGATTAACGTTTGGTGTGGTATCATCGGCGATCAATTATTGCCGTTCTTCCAAATTTAAATGGACGGTCATATTTGTTTTCTCTTCAAAATACTCTTGTTGATATATAACATGCTTTCATGCATACGGAACATAATGTGGTTCATGCAAGATGGAGCTCCCCCTCATTTCTATTGAAGTCAGGAATTATCTTGAGATGTTCCCACGCAGATGGATCAGTCGAGGAAGTGAGTTTGCTTAGCCCCCAAGCAGTTCTGATTATAATCCTTTGGATTATCATATGTGGGGATATAATCCTTAGTCTATGCAAATACTATCAACTCAAGAGAAGAACTGTGGGACAAAATACAAAACACGGCGAATTTTATTAGAGGACAAGAAAATATATTTTAAATATTTTATTAATAGAATTAGAAAAGGCATAAAAGTAGGTGGAGACCATATCGAACATTTACTCTAAGTTTCAGCAATGGGATTTTTGCATAGGGGGGAAATTTTATAATGTCATTAAGTCAACTTTTATGTTATTTTTTGGTCTTCTAACAATATTAGATCCTTATTTTAGACAATCTTTTGATTTATATATTTATCTCAATACCATGAAAATAATTCATTAGTTCATAAGAAAGTTTACGCTGTTATTACGATTTTTCCCTTACGGTTTGTACTTTTTTCAATAAATACACTTTGTTTCATTAAATTTGAATTTGTCTTTCAAGAAATTATTGCAATGTTTAGCGGCATTTTCCTCGAAAACGGTTGGAGTTATCAAGTTCTACCAAGTGGACCTTTTATACGTGGAAATGACGCCCTCATCAGATTTTCTAGTCAGAAATACCACAACGTTTCGTCAAAAAAATATGAAAAAAAAATCATCATCAGATCTACAGGTCCTGCGGCGCCCTCTATGATCTAACGTGATGTAATACGTAAATTATTATTTCCTAGAATAAAAAATAGCAAATTTGGCGAAAATCAGTCAATTGGCTGTTGGGTTATTGCAAGAAAAAATGCAAAAATAATTTGAATTTGACACCCTTTATCTTGTTTCACAGCAACATTTTACTAAAGCATATTATATCCTCATATTTTGGCCCAACGAATCTACCCCTGAACTATGGCCTATTATTAATGGTTCACTCTGTATACAATAAATATATATCGAAAGTTGCACCAGAATATATACAATAGTATATTAAAGCAAACTGAAGTCACTTAATCAAAATTCACCTGTACTGAAGGAAGCGGCCTTAAAATAGAAGATTTTTGGGGCGCGCGTGGGTGCGTCTTTACTATGTACATACTTCGATATGCGATGTAAAGCAACGTAAGGCGCATTTAGTAGTTGGATGGGTGACCGTTCCAACTGTTGTAGTATATTCCTCATACTACCAAAATGGCCGACCAAAAAATAACCAAAATTTGCCAAATAAATCTTTGTCAAGGTCAACCTGGCAAACACCATAAAAAAGTCCTTAAGACACCTAACATCCCAAAAAACTACAGTTTATAAATAAAAAATTTCAGAAATTTCAAGTATCCTCGATAATTCACCGACATTCATATTCTATCATTAAATTAGTCAAAACACCCCAATTCCGTCAAATTACCAATAAAACATTACAAACGACACCCCTTAAAAATACAGCACCCTCAACATTTCGAACCACTTTCAATTCACTCCCCAAACTTCAATCTATCATAATTTATTTCACTTCCCAAAACCTTCTACGAGCCCCCTTCTCTTAATATTCACGTCAAATTCAATTTCCATAAAATATCCTTAAACATCCTTTAATTATCTCCCCGAGCCGCCCATAAAATAATCTTCTCAAAATCAAGACCAGTTTACGTGTTCCCCATGAGTTGCTGGCCACTCTTCACTATCTTCATTTAGTTATCCCACATTCAGCTTCTTTTCTTAATTAAAACTCTAAGTCCAATTTACTAGTTCCCTTTTGCATGCTGGCAACTCGTCGCCAACTTCACTCCATTACCCTAAATAGGATTTAGCATGACCTATATAAATTTATCATGCAAACCTAGCATCACATATAACATTAAATGTAACATTAATATGGATTAAATTCGAACCCTCAACGGTGCTTCACGGGACCATTTCCAGACATCAGTCATATCCGCAGTTATCTTGAATATTTGCAAAACTAAATTAGATTCCCATGACATTTTCATATCAAAGAATTATATTTTTCATAGCCGATTTAGCAGTATAATTTTCAATTAGAAATTCAAAAATTTAAGTAACTATTGCACAACATTTCATAATAATAGCCCAAATGAATGTCCCGTACCCTTTTAATTCTCATTCAGCTCTCATCCAGCTCTCCGCTACGTCGTGCCCCGTCATTTGTATAAAAAAAAAGCGTGCCAAGCCCCCGGCAAGTTGTGTTCCCGGTGTATCTACGAATAAGTTCTTACTACCCGCTTTACTCTTTGGTCGCCACATAGCCTAAACCCAAAGTTGTGTTTTCCGGCGTATCTAACGAAACCTAGTGTACCCGCGTCCTCTTCCTAGGCAGTCCCTAGTAAAAAATCGGTTTTTATATTTTTTTATTCAGCCTCAGTGCTACATTTAAATCGCCCTCGTGGCCCTGGTTTTTTGTGAAATAAAATCTTCTTCGTGACCCTAGTTTGTAAGTGAATTATCTCAGATCCAAATAAATTAAAACGAAACCCGCACCGTCTAAGGCAAAATTCTAAGTGTCGATACGTTACCTGAAAAGAAATTTGTTTAATTTAAATAATATAAATATTCAACTCTGTGCTTTTCGCATAAATAAAAAGTTTGTTAATTTCGTGTTCTAAATACAGTGTTATTATTGAAAGAAAAATATCTACAGGGTACTCAAGTAGATCCTACCCGACAAATCAAAAAGTGAATTAACTACAGAAAGCTTATACAGGGTGAAGCTTTAGACCCTTACAATAAATAAAAAGCATTCTTACGCTCTGAAACTTATACAGGGTGTACCTCTTGGCAGAATCCTTCCGTTTAAGGACATACCACCCCGACCTTTTAAAGAAATTAAGTGCACCAGGGGCCTCTGGGAGTCTCAGTCGAAGCTATCCAGCTCAAATACTTTTATTTTCCCAACAACAGAGGCACCTTCGTGTTCACAACGAAGACCGCGTCCTCGCCTCGCACATCTTCCAGAGGCTTATATATCAGTGTATGCGCGGAAGCTATACAATCTTAGGCGAGGGTTTTTTTTTATTTTTTTTTAATACATTTATTTAACGTCGGCCTATTTCCGCTACTGAGGCTTAACACCGACGCCTGTAGACGAGCTACCCCCAACCAGGAATTTTGCCGAACCTCTTCCCTTAAGAAGAGTAGGGATCTTTTACTGTATGTATGTATAAAAAAAATAGAATATTTTATATTTATATTTTTGTATTGGCACAGCATTAAAAATTGGATTCCTAAATAACTATTGTCAACTCTATAGCTTTATTTCGCTTAAAAAAATTGTTATTAAAATTGTCTTTAATTCTGGTGTTATATTTTTTATGAACCTTGCTTCTGATGCTGAGTTGATACTTATTGTTTTTCATATACAAAAGACACTGAAAATGTAAGTACAAGTTTGAGTCACGGTTCTTAAATTCTCTGTTCTTTCTCTGCAATCACTCTTTAATATTATTTAAATCCTGAAATTTTTCTTACGACTTTTCTTTAGGCAGAAAGAAATATTGGAACAAGTCATTCCATACCTTCGAAACAGATGAAATAGTAGAGTGTGCAAAACTGTAATATGCTGTTATTAGTAAAGAAGCTTTCCGTGTTCACCTGCCACCTGTGTAGGTCCTAGAATGTAGAAGGGGACTATAGGGACCCTGTTAACCGAACTAGATAGATGCTGAAGCCGAAGTAGAAGAACGCAACAGATGTGACAAATTGTATAATGAGGATAGAAGAATCGAATAAAAGTAGCCTAGTCCATAGCCCGTGACTGTTTTTAAGGACGGAGGAGGTAGGGGAAAACGTGGAAAGTGGCACTTACGTCACTCTACTGATCCAAGAGGAATTTTATTCGGCAAGAGTCCCACATTACCCAGTGCAGCAGATCCTACTGAAGGGTGTCCATGAAGGATTCTCCCTCCACAAATAAGTAAATAATATGATTTTTCTAGCATAACTTTGGGTCTAGATACACTCCAAGAATTTAATTGATTCAGGGTTATTCCCTTCTTCCACGTTGCGTAAACTGTTGTGTATGGTTGAGCTGTGTGAGGTTGACTCGATCTGCGGACGTTACAATCGGAAATAGATTATTGTAACTGGAAAATAATATGGCAATTACTGAATTTGAAAAATCATTAGTAATAATAAGAAAACGTATGGGTCCAAGTATAAAACCCTGGGAAACACCACTTTAGTTTTTGTGAGGAGAATTTATTCACTGTAGACAGACTAATTGTTGTGTATTACTAAGATAAAGTAGAATAAATTAGAATAAATTTATTAACCCAATAGCCTATTTTGGATTAGTAGATGTTCCGTGAATTTAACCGATCGTTCTTTATCGAACTCTTTATACTGTCTCTGTCTTGGAAGGTTCCTCCACCATTTCAGAGATTTGTTTTGCACGCATTCCTTAATAGCTGCCCATATGCATAACTTTCCCACGCCACAGAAAGGCTCGAGTCCTATTGGGGCTTTGAGTGTGCCGTCCTTGGCCAGTTTATCAGCCTTGTCGTTTCCTCTATGTCCCCCGTGTTCTGGTACCTATGCCAAGGTTAATTTATTCTGACTTCCCAGCACTATAAGGGCCGTCGAACAGTCCCACACTAATCTTGAACTGATTTGCATGGAATGCCGCTTGGCTGTCAGAGAGAATGGCAGTCGACCGGTTGACGGTTGCGCAACAGTTTATGACGATCGCTTCAGCCTGAAGAACTTTTGGTCTTATCCCGTGTATCCTGGCACCGATCCCCTGTTCTGTTTTGAATCCGTCGGCATCGGTGTGTCAGACTGTTTGTGCTGTTATTGGGGGACCGTTTTCCTAGTTCTCTATGTCTGGTATTACAGTATGAAAGTTCTTATTGGTTGTATCTTGGAGCCGTTATTTCCGTGAGCATGCGTAGAATGGAATCTACCTTCATCTCTGAATATAACTTCTGGTACTCGGTCCCGTGTTGCAGGCTAATTGGATTTGGCTTTGCTTCATTTTTCACATATATACTTGATGTGTAATGTGCTTCAATGGAACGGAGTACCATAACAAAAGTGTTACTTTGATTTAACTCAGTTCATTATTTAAATATTTCGAAATGAAGGGTACGTTATTAATTAACAAGTTTATTTCCTTACTTAAAGATTTTCCACATGCAACTATTCAGATATCATCTGCAAAAGCAAAAAAAAATGATACACATTGTTCATAAATAACTTAATTCTTTAATAAATTAATCGAGGTACATACAGTCGAAAACTTTAGTGATATTTAATAATCAAAGATTATTATTATTATTTCTCTTCTTCAAATCCAGAATTCATTGAAGATGTCAATTTATCAATAGCGATTGTTAATACTTTATTGCAGAAACCGGTTGGCATTACGGGTTGGCATTGAGAAACTTATTGATCTCCAGATAAGTTGTTCACTGATTTTTTAGGATGATTTTAATATTTTAGCAACACATGGTATGACTGATATGGGACCGTAATTTGGGGGTCTTCAGTGTTAGTTTTTTTATAGAATTTTACCTTTAAAAATTTTCAAAGGTCCAACCTTTATGTTTCTGGGTTTAAGGTGATAATATGCATTATGTAAAGATACTGAGCAGTTCTCTCTTTTTGTTATTGAATACTGGAATTCATTCCTATAATCTCGAACTTGTTCAGATGATCTACTGCACAGAGACATGCCATATAAGACATAAAAAATTGCGAATATAGTAATCAGTTCAAAGTATAATAGCGAGAAACAAGCGAAATGAAAATTTACATCAACCATCTTATGATCTTTCGGTCTAGCTTCCTTCTGCCCTACTAAAAATCAGTATTCCACGATAACACAAACTAAATTAAGGACGAAATATTTCTATTACCTAAATGCAACCGTAATTGGATTATTGCTAAGGGCCATTTAAAAGTTTTGTCGGTCTTTCAAAGAGTCCCATCTCCGCAGATTCTATTCAGTTGAATTCATCGATTGCTTTCTCCCTCGATGATTTTATGATAACCAAGATGGGTTTTAATAATGTGACCTCGAATAGGGGTAGGTTGCCTATAATTAGAACTACTGAATTGATGTTGATTTTTGAACCGTTTGTTGAAAGTTAAAAATTAGTATTCTACAGTAACAAAAACTAAATTAAGAACGAAACACTAAATGAATATCTAATTTGAATTAGAACTTTCCATCGGATGGCAAGTTCGTCCGTGCTTTAATACCTATATTAGGTGCACAATTCATGGGATTTCGGCCTACATAAGCCGATATTACAGGATATAATTAGTACTCTATTATATTCTATGAGTACAATGCTATTAATTGCCGTGGTGTCCAGCCTGTTGACGTGAATGTAGGATGGAATAAACAGGAATGTTTGGTTTCACGCTCTGCATACGATAGTTAGAATAGCCTTGCCCCTTGGCATTTAAGGTAATATTGGCCTGGCAAAAATTAGTCGAGTATTTTTCAGAAAGATAGTCTTTGGTTCACTTGTTTTCAGACAATACAATTTTAATATTTAACAATAACCTTGCATGATGTGAAAAGTGGTTTATCAATTTGCTTTAGCGGTTTAAATATTCAATTTTTAATTTGCCTTTCGGAATATAAAAGTACTTATTTTAAGCAAAATAGTATATATTGCAACAAGGCATAAAAATACTGTTTTCTTCGTGAGATGAGAATTTGCCCACAAGCGAAGCGAGTTGGGTAATCTCGTGAACGAAAAAATCTAAAAAAAAAAACGGAGGAGGAAATGCTATTTTTTCTACGGTATTGCAATAAAATATTTGATTAGAATTTACAAGACTTAGATCTTAGATTTATTTTTGACAGTTTAACAGAAAATACAAAGGCAGTAGGAACAGTAAGTGCAGTAAGAACTGCACGAATATCGCCTAAGGCACCGTGGATCACCTCAAATCTAAAATACTTAATGAAGTTAAGAGACAAAGCTAAAACTAAATTCAAAAAAACAAAGAGCCTAAGAAACTGGAATTATTACAAAACCTTGCAAAATTTTACAACTACAGCTGTCAGAAACGAAAAAAAACCTATTATAGTCACAAATTTACTAATACAAACTCGAAAACCGTCTGGAAGGAATTAAAATTTTTAAATATCAATAAAAACCCAGATATAATAATTCCAGCTGAATTAAATAACTATTACCAGAATTGTATACCGCAAGGTGCTGTTATTGATAATGAAATACTTAATTATTACGCTACTAATGAGAAATGCAATTTTATCGAAAAATTTAAATTTACTTTAGTAGACTGTGATACAACATCAAAATATCTAAAAGAAGTAGTGTTGACGGTTACTGGGGAGGACAAAATTAGCATAAATATGATTAGACCTTGTTGTCCTCATATTATTAAATATCTAACACATATTATTAATTCGTGTATACTTGAAAACTATTTTCCTGACAAATGGAAAAGCGCTCTTGTAATTTCAATTTCTAAAATCTCTGCGCCAACGGACTTTAAGCATCTTCGACCTATTATCATACTTCCCGTTTTCTCAAAATTATTCAAAAAAATAATAAATTTTCAATTTCGGGAACACATCGCGTTCTATAATATATTACCAGATACCAGATACTGGTTTTCGCCCTAATTACAGCTGCACAACTGCTCTATTACATGTAACAGATGATATATTGACGGCAAATGATAAAGGTTTAGCTACAGTATTAGTGGTCCTAGATTACTCGAAGGCTTTCGACACACTCAATCACAAAGTGTTACTTGCTGTACTACACTTCATTGGACTCAACGAGGATGCTATTAATCTCATTGACAGTTTTCTAAGCAGCCGTACTCAAAGGGTTATATATAATGATGACACATCGAGACCTCTCTCTCTCTGTTACAGTAGGCGTTCCACAGGGATCCATATTAGGGCCACTACTATTCACGTTATATACAAATAATTTTTGTCGCTATTTGAAATACTGTTCAGTTCATATGTATGCCGACGACACACAAATCTATTATAGCTTCCCTCCATCGGAAGTAGATCTTGCGTTGAAAAAAATAAACTCAAACCTAAACACTATAGCTGACATATCAACAAAACATTAACTGCACCTTAATCCCAGTAAATCTGTAGTAATGCTTTTTGGCACCCGAGCTGTACTTAATAGACTGGGTAACTCCATTGACCTTCAAATAAATAATTTGAGTATACCAATTGTCAATAGTCATCGTAATTTAGGTTTAGCAATGGACAACACATTTGCCAATTGTTTGAAGCAATCCTACCTTAAGCTAAGATTATTGTATCCACATAGGTCTTATCTAATTAAAACATTTCTCTGCGATGCGTTAGTACTATCGCATTTTAATTACAGCTCCCAAGTCTTTTCGCAATGTTTGGATAGTGACAGTCTGTAAAAGTGCAAAACTCGTGCCTTAGGTATATTTTTGCTATAGGCAAATTTCAACACATTTCCCATAAATTAAAACAGGTAAAATGGCTTAACATGAAAAATAGATTCTACTTAAACACAGTTTGTATGTACAATAAAATAATAAAAACTCAGCAACCAACATACTTGTTTAAAAAAATTATATTTCGTGCGAATACCCATAACGTTAATATCAGGAACAAGAACGTAATCACACCCCCCACTCACAGTTCTACTCAATTTGAGCGATCATTTAGTTATACAATTTCTCGTTTTTATAATACTATCCCCACAGATATGAAATCTTTACCTACCCTATCTCAATTCAAAAATAAATTAAAAGCCGCACTGTTTACTCAACAATTTAGTACTTAATGTTTCTACCTATTAGTCATTATAAAATCTAATTTTTATTCCTTTCTTTTACTAGTTGTAATTTAGTAAGCCAGCTTGTAAGCTATTAAAATTAGCATATCTTCTTTTTCTTTCTCGGCAACTTGGCTCGTTATGACAATTAATTGTTTGTTATTATCATTCATTCTTCTTATATTATATTATTATTTTCGTTACTTTTTTCCCATTTAATGCAATAAGCTAAAATGTCTGCTTTCTCTAATATTGTCTTGTTGTTATAGATATCTGTTAGTTATTACTATTTATATATATATATGTATATATATATATATATATTTTTAATTTTTGTTTATTATATTAGTTATTATCTTAGGGTTAAGTGGAAGAGCAGAGAGTGTCTCACTCTACTGAACTTCGCCCTTTTATTATTGTATTCAATAATAAATAAAGACATTATTATTATTATTATTATTATTATTATTATATGTAATTAAGTAGTGACAAAAATGCCTTTCATATTGAGTAGAAAATGCTATTATTTGTTTTTTTTTATAAATGTTGGAAATACAGTTATTATAATAATTTACAGTTGCATTTGTATTAACAGTGCTTCTGTGATACTTGAAGGTAAGTTTTCTATTCTCGATTTCGTTGCTATAAGCTGATTTATTGGTATATTGTCGAATTTATCAAAGTTAACTACTATAGTTTCAAGCATATTTGCAGTTTTAGATATATTTTCAAGAGATTAGAAAATTGTCTGTTCTCGTTTAATTTTATTGTTTATTGAGTCTTCAATGTATTGTTCTGCCACTGCGCTTGATTTCCAACATCCGTGTTGTTTTGTTTGTGTTAGATTAGTTCCACTATCTACAAGAATAGTGGTAGAAGGCCTTCTTAATAAATGGCCATACAATTGAACATCCGGAAAATTAATAAATGCTGCAATTTGCTTTTAAAAATGTCCATATTTATTGATTCCAATCACTCGTTTCGTACTCTTGCCATTTTGGTAATTAAGGAAGAATCGGGAGGTTGTATTGTTTATTCCTAATGGAAGAAGATTTACATATTTCATACCAATGTTGTAGTCAAAGAACGTGACGTGTGAGTTTTCATACTAGAGGTATAGTTACAAGTAACGTTTTTTTCAGATCTTGAACATTAGTTCTTTCTAAATCTCGTAAGTCATGTAAACGGTAAGCTCCAGCAAAGCTTAAAAATGTTTAAATGTTTTCTTAAATGTTCTTTTAACCGTCTCTCAAGTTACCGAAGTAACCCCCTAGAAGATCTCAAGGATATTATGCTAGATAAGAGAGACAAGACCCTACAGTTTATTGTGGAGTCCGAATCAATCTTGGAGTAATTTTTTATAATGGAAAATTGTTTCTCTTTGCGAGTCTCGAACCCTCAGTTTGCTAGCCAGATGCTTTAGCACACTGATATATCTATATAAAATGATTAAAATGTATTTTAACATTAACAACATTAAATAATGTAATAATTATCTTTGAAAACAGGAATTTATCGTCAGGTGCATCATTGATAAATGTATGAATTTGTTGTGTTGTTGAAACTTTAACTAACAGAAATACTTTCAGTTTAGCGAATTTCGAAATATTCACGTTATGTTTGATATTAATTGTATTGCGTAACATGGAATATATACTCCACATAGCACATGGCTTTAAATCGTTAGATATTTTACTGATATAAGCCAGAAGAACGTTTTCCGAGAAATAGTTTATTTGGTTCTCATTTCTCCAATCCATAAACTTCTTGAAAACAAATTCATATCTTTGTCGGAATTTATCCGGCAAAATTTTGTCTGAAGTAAAGTTTGCTGCTTCAACTATATTTGGGGGTGTGCATGATTCACTGTATTCACTTTCTGAGTCCATAATAATCATATAAAATGCGATTAAATTATAAACCAACTGTAACAATATCAATTGTTTTGTTTAGTCGTTGCTATGGTAGGTAAAATAGATATGCAGGCTAAATGAAAGTGGTTCTTCTATCCATTATTAAAAATATTAATTTTACATTTTCGCTTCTAGAGATGAAAATATTTTCATCTCACTTTTATATACAGTAAATGGTGGAAAAATTACTATTTTCAAATATATATTAGTTATATTAACAAAACATTTTTTAAAAGAAAAAGTATGTTTTCTTAAAATACAGCGTGGAATAATCAAGATAGGTTTTTCCACATATTTGCACACTGTGTAGAAATTATCAGTTTCAAAATTAACATTATGTACAGACCCAATTATACACAATAAAATATCTTGAATTAAATAAAACATATTTAAAGCAACAATACCATGCTTACATATACACAAGATAATTTTTCATTTGTTGAAGATGTTTCTTTCGACTATTTACCAAATTATATAACACAACATTATCTGGAAATAAAGTAAAAGAAAGTCTCGATTGCATATCTAGATTTATTTATTGTGAACTATACCACATTGTCTACAAAATGATTAAATTAATAAAATATCTCTCTTCTTTAAGAAATTCAATTTCTAAATTTAACAATTTGTTTTATTTAAAATACAAATGATACTACGTTTAAGAATGATTATTTTATTAAATATAGAAATATAGAGTAATATTACTTGGTTTAAAGATAAAACTATCTATTTGTATTGATTTCATCATTGGAACCCAGTTGTATAAAAGTGGATCAGCCAAAACTTAATACTCCAGTCGAATTGCGGGGTTGATTGTATTATCAATTATCGCAGCAAAATATATTTTAAACCAAGTCTTTTTGGTCCTTAATTACGATCCAAAAGTTTCGCTCGGTGGAAATTCCGGAAACACCCCTTTCATTAGTCATTAGTCTTCTTCTATATTTCTGTAAATATTGAAGAAGACTAATGACCTTCAGTGTACAAGTTATCATAAATTATAAAAAAAAAAGTATTATATTTGTAATATGAAAATTATTTTTGTATATTGAAAAATGAAATAAACAAGCTTCCATTACAATTCTGTTTTATATTATTGTTTGTTTATTTATTATTATTAATATTATATAACCACAATTTATACATGTCCTTACAGAATAGGTAATTGAATTATGCAGGCCATTTCGCAAGTAATATCAATACCTGGATACAGGTTCTTCCGTAAAGATAGAAGAGGCAGAGGTGGTGGTATCGGTGCGTATGTTAAATCCTCATATAATAATTGTCAGGAGTTGCATTTCGATTTTTTTATTAGCGAACAACTTGAATACCTATGTACACAAATTATATTCCTATGTTTTACATTAGTAATTAGATCATTTTATAGACCCCCCAATACAAACATAAATTCTTTTATAAATGACTTTGATAATATTCTGTCTATGGTGTGTCCTACAGCTGATGAAGTTATTTGTGTAGGCGATATTAATGTGAATTTTTTAAATTTATCTAATCCTGTGGAACATTGCCTTCAATCGTATAACTTTACTCAACTTATTAATGAGCCTACTAGAATCACTAACGACTCGAGCACGCCGCTCGACCCTGTGTTTATTTCGAATGCTAATCTTGTTAACTCATTTGGTACAATTTCTGCTGATGGAATATTTGATCACTTAATGGTTTTTGTGATTTAAAAATTAGTGTAAGTAAAATGAAACCCAAGTTTGTAACTTTCCGTAGTTATCAAAATTTCGTTGTAAATAATTTATTAGTCGATTTACATAACCTTCCATGGTACAATATAATTATGCAAAATAACATTGACGATAAAATTATGTTATTTAATGAATTTATTATTTCACTTTTTCATAAACGTGCTCCCATGACAAGTTAGAGTTACTAAACCTAAGGCCCCCTGGCTTACTCCAAATTTAAAGTTAATTATGCAGGACAGAGGCAAAGCTCTTCAGAAGTGCAAGCGTACACTATCCGATACTGATAAACTACATTACAACAATTTACGTAACTGCACTTTATTTATGGTTAGGTGAGAAAAAAAGGGTTATCTAGAGCACGTAGCTTCCCAAAAGAGCTCTAAAAAAACATGGTCGGCTCTTAGTAGTCTCAATGTACGCTCGAACAAAGAATTTTTATTACCCAGTGAACTTGGTAATCCAAATGAAATTAATAAATACTTTTCTTCATTTATTCAAAATGTATCTAATATGTGCAATAATCAAATAAATTTTTATATCATTCATAAATATGATGAAAATCTTACTTTCACGTTTACACTAACTACTATAGATGAAGTTAATAAAATTTTAAATAATATTAAGACTGAAGCGTATGGTACTGACAACATTTCATCTGCTATGTTAAAATACTGTAGTCCATTTATTGATCCTTTCGTTACTCACATAATTAATTGTTGTATCGAGCAAAGCTATTTCCCTCAAGCGTGGAAAGTTGCGGGTGGAATTCCTTTACCTAAAAATAGTAATCCTATTCCTTTTTCAGACCTTGGCTACTGTTACTGTGACGTGATTAGGACTCAGGATAAGGGAATGGTCAGCGTGTTGGTATTGTTAGATTTTTCGAAAGCCTTTGATACGATTAACTATAATCTAATTTGTTCTAAACTTCAATATTTTGGCTTAGACAATTTTTCAGTTACACTTATTAATTCGTATTTGCATGGCAGAAAGCAGAAAATTTCTATTGACAATGTTTATTCTCCTGAGATAGATATACTTTCAGGTGTACCGCAGAGATCAATCTTAGGTCCTCTACTTTTATTATTTATACTTCGAATATTTTAAACTCTGCAAGATCGTGCAAAGTCCAAGCATACGCTGACAATACTGAGGTATACTTGCAGGTTGATGCAAATGATTATATCGAAGCTACGGACGCCGTCAATTCGGAACTGCTAACCATTAAGCAACTATCTGAAGAACATGATTTAAAACTGAAATCGAAGAAATCTAACGTAATCATATTTGCTAATAGAAATAAAAAAATATTCTTAAAAGAGAACATAAAAATTCAGATTGATGGTGCTTCCTTGCCTGTTATTGACTATGTAAAAAATTTGGGAGTAATCATTGACTCTGACTTACGTTTTAAAGAGCATGTAAAAAAATTACCACAGAGGTCTTATACGTCCTTGAAATTAATTTACTCCAGATGTGACATTCTAAATTTCAAACTAAAAAGAAATGCTCTGTGAATCACTTGTTCTCTCCAATTTCAACTACTGCGATTTTATTTATGGCCCATGTCTTGATAACATGGATAAATATCGTATACAAAAAGTTCAGAATACCTGTTGCCGACTTATCTATGGAATCAGAGAATTTGAACATATTTCGCATAAAATAAACGAGAACAAGTGGTTGAACATGAACAATCGTAGAACACATCACCTGGGGAACATTGTTCACAAAATTGTAGGCATACACACTTCCTCGTCTCCTTTGAAAAATAAATAAATGTACATTCTCGTAACATTCGGATTAAAAATATATTTACGATGCCACATCATCAGACGCCTTGTTTTACGTACAATGCTATCAAATTTTATAATTCTCTTCCTGAGGAATTCAAAATTTTCAATATTAATAAATTTAAATATAAATTTAAAACTCACTTATTCAGTATGCAACTCTAATGTATTACCTTTATCTTTTTGTACATTCTGTACCCAGCCGTGTTTGTATTTAACTGTTCTAGAAAAGCTGTAGGTAAGTTATAAACTAGCTTTGTTATATAGAGTGACGCTTAAATTCTTTATTTCTTTGTCAATTTGTGGGGAAATGTCACCGTCTTGTGGTTTAGTAGTAGGCTTACATCTAGACTTCGCCATACTTCGGCTGCATTTTTCCATACAATAGTTTTTATTGTTTTTTTCTTTGTATGTATTGTTTGATTGTGTTCATGATTTTTGTTGCTGCAATAAAGCCGATTTATTATTATTATTATTATTATATTGTATTTTGCAAAATTTCAAGGCGAAAAAAATTTAAAAGAAATACCTGTTGGTAAATTATGTATTTTTTACCTTTTTAACTTTTTTTTTAATACTTTTTATTGTTTATTTTTCCAAATGATGTACGCATAATATTTATGAGGTGGCTCTATTTCTTTGCTTGCAAGTTTATTTTGTATTATTATATTATATATTAAAAAACCGCTACCACATCCACATCTTCCGCATCCAGATTTTGTATCGAAGTCTTATGCACACTAAATCCCAGTATAATATTTTATTCCCTTTAATAATAGAGTGGGGGTGGCAGAGGGGGTGGCTAATGTAAAAAAAAATTTCGAAGTCCTTGGTTCTCGTATACACACTAAATCCCAATTCATTTTTTTATTCTCTTAAACAAATGGGGGGGGGGTGGTAGAGGGGGGTAGCTAACGCCATAAAAATTTTTTAGACGTTTCTTTCTTGTATACACACTAAATCACATTTCATTTTTTTTATCCTCTTTAATAATAGGGTGGGGGTGGTAGTGGGGGGGGGGGGCTGATGCCAAAAAAATTTTTGAGGCCTTAACTTTTTGTACGTGCCCTAAATTGCAATTTTATGGACTCTTACTTGCTTGTTTTGGCTATTTACCCTTATTTACTCCATTTAACCCCGAACCCTTCAACGGAATTAGATCAAAATATAATCTAGTTCCAGATCTCGGTACAATACATAAGTGTACCAAATTTCAAGTCAATATCATAAAGGGTTCCAGAGTAAACGTGCGCACAAAAAAGTTACAGACAGACAGACCGACAGACAGGAAATTTTTTTCGCTCAAATTTAAAACCTCGACGTTTCATGACATTTTGAAACTATTTCAACAAAAAAAAATATTTTTCCACTGGACGTGGTAGTAAAATAGGTAAATCTGAATTTAAAGTAAAAATTATTTTCATGTGTCTATTTTGTTTGCAACCTCTATGGTTTTTATATTTGTATTGTTTAGAAAAGAGCTTCTTATTTGATCGTTGATTGTTCTTGTTACATTATTATTTAGCTAATTAACTACTACATAAGACAGTATATTATAATTCTCTTAAAGAGTATTAGTGTTACTACTATCATCCAGAGCAATATAAAATAAAATGTATAGTTGAAAAATACCTATTTCCTAGCCCCGGATGTAAGATGACTAATATTTTTATTGAAGTTAAAATTTGTCACACTGAAAAGAGGAACAGGCTGCGAGATGGCCGACAAAGAAATTTTTAAAATAGGTTGTCTAATCTTTGATTTGTAGTAGGTTTCACTCTCTAATTAGACGGTGTAAAACAGCGATATCGTCAAAGATCTGGCGTATAATAATACTTTTTTTGTTTATTTTATTAATCAAATTCTACTCAATGAAAAAGTTTCTTATTGAATTACATAGAATAAAACTTAAGTCCGAAAAAGAGCACCCACGTAATGCTGCAAGACATTTCTCGGCAGATAAAGGCTTCTTTAATCTCAATCAACTACTTAATATTTCTCAGACTCGATGACATATATGTTCATGCAGCCGCCGTTCAAGTCACATCATTCTTAAAACATTACATAAATATTACTAATGAATAGTGTTCGAATAGAGCTTGATTAGTTACTAATATCTTAATTTACAGCATATCAGCAAGTATGGGTAAAGAATTGTTTGACTAGGGCGAGCGTAGGTGCGTCTTTACTATGTACATACTTTGGTATGCGATGTAAAGCAACGACAGGCGCAGTTAGTACTTGGATGGGTGACCATTCCAACGGAAACCGCGTTCTCGCCTCACACATCTTCCAGCGGCTTGTATATCAGTGTATGCGCGGAAGCTATACAACCTTAGGCGAGGGTTGTATAGAAGATATACCATCCTTCGGAGGGGATGTAAAGCCGTCGGTCCCTTGCCTATTAAATGTTAGGCAAGTAAAATATCCCTACTCTTCTTAAGGGAAGAGGTTCGGCAAAATTCCTGGTTGGGGGTAGCTCGTCTACAGGCGTCGGTGTTAGACCTCAGTAGCGGAAATAGGCCGACGTTAAATAAATGTATAAAAAAAAATAAAAAAAATTGTTTGACTACATGTGCGCTTACAAGCCTTCTTCACTGCAGTTTTAAACGAGGCCTAGATATCGAAAAAATAAAACACGCGGCGGGACAGTGTGAAAAAATAACACTTACAAAAAGATCTAATAAGAGTCCTATGTAAAAAACATAGCTCTATCGTATAATTAAGGATTCAACTTTCTTAAAGTAAGTCACTTTTATATTTGTTTGGCTAAGTAGTGAGGCATAAAAGTACTAACGCGTTATCCACTGGAACTTATGGACAAATTGAATCGTGATAATGCCATTAAAGTTGAAAGTGTAAAGTGATGATGTACAAAATAATGGCCAAATCGCATGTAGTATAATATGGCATATTTAAATGAACAAACGAACCGATTTAGGTTTAATGTCTGTCTGAGCAAAAACAGCAGATTAATTTACAGTTTAATTTGAGGCCCGTATACCGTTATATATCATAAATATGATTAAAATTTTCCTGAGTATCAGGTGTATTTGGAACCATTCTTTCCTGTCAACGCCCATTTTGATATTATTTATGTAAATGAGTTTTAATACTTTTCGAGAAGAGAAATTAAATATGTTACAATATTGTATAAAGAAGAGAAACAAATTTCGAGGAAAATTTTAGATAAATTTTCAATCATTATGGATTATTTCTCTAATGATATACCTACCTATGCGCTAAATTATCATGAAACTAAACTAAAAATTATTCTAGAAACATGTTATGAACATATTTGACACATTTCCAAAGCAATTGTGGTTTTCTACAAATAATTTCCTTACTCATTCACTCATTAACTTATTAGTAAAATTCGAATTAAAGGAAAAATGCGTACTTATCTTCAATTTTAATTTTTTTCCGAAAATATTGGTGTGCATGTTCCTGGAATGATGATAATTTTTGTCAACCATCGCGCATCGTCAGTCAGTCACAAGATTTACATTTTCTGTCTTTTTATATACCTATCTGTTGTTTGGAGAAGAGTATTTAAAGCCAAATTTATCTTATTCTTTCAATTTAGTTAACACTGAAAATCAAACCGCCACAATATTATTAAAGAAATTGATAATGAAATTTCTATATTGGAACTAAGTACATGTGGTCAAAATTGGATTGTGAACAACTTATTCTAATAACTTTTTCCGATATGTCTTATGCAAAGAAACATACCGAGAATTGGCCTTATTCGCGAAATCACAGTAGGCTGGGTTTACTACTTTCATTTGAGTTGACTACCTCAGTAAGGTGCCACAAATGTGCAAGAATTCAAATTTCTGCTTCTAACATTAACGAAATTAATTATCTTGACTGTGATATTCTGTATAACAAATGCGGTCTCATAATGATTTTCTCACAAAATATTTTTAATTAACGTCCCAGTCCTTTTCAATCAGATAATTCATTTTCAATCGCACCAACTTAAATGGCGATGAACTTTTTGTAGGAACGATGTCACAGCATTATTTTAATACTTAAAATAATATACTGTTTTATATATGGAGTAAAAGTGATAAAAATCACTTTACACCACATATATCATGATGTCCCTTGTTCAAACGACGAATATGAAATAAATAAATACCGTTTTTCTTCAAACGTCAGAAAATCATGATATTTCTTATTCATTTCATGACATTAAAGTTTGACATTTCAGACGGCTGTGCATTGCCAATAGCAAAGGAAGTAAAAGTACTTTTTCTTCCGCTCGAACGGACTTTTACTTCCGTTGCTAATGGCAACGCACATCCAATAATATATTGCTTTACTAGGAGTAAAAGTGATACTTTTGTAAAGAGTTTGTAGTTTTGCCGGACGAACGAAGTGTCTGGCAATTAACGACGAGTCACGAAAATGGGTTTTACTTCTGAAACCTATAGGCTCGTCATAAAAGTATCACTTTTACTCCTAATAAAACAAACAATATATTATAATTTTTATACTTTAATGCCGCTTGTGAGTAGAAGACTTTTACTGCCACTCAGATGAAGTAGAAAAATTACGGTTTAAGTTCATGAAATTTGTCATAAAAGTCAAGCTTTTTTTGATATTTCAAGCAAATAGTATACCGTTTTATATGGAGTAAAAGTGACTTTTTTGTGTCGAGGATGTACTTGAGTGACGAAGGCACTAAGAGTCGAAACACAAATAATCACTTTACCCCTCACAAAACATGCTATTTTTTCTCAAACGTCAAATATGCATTAAATACTTTTAGTGCCGCTCAGAATGATGACAGCGGAGGGAAAAACTTCTATTTATAGAATAGAATTGTCTATTAAGGTAGAAATTTGGAATTTGGTTTATAGATATCGCTCATTGAAGCTCATATTTTCCATGAAAAACTGTTGAATACTACTTCTTGTTTTCGGGAAGTTGATCTAAGTCAAGAATTTTAAATGAAACCCTGTATATTTCTTTATATACTGGGATAGGGATTAGAATTCCCTTATTAGCGACATATCGATGCCATTGCCAATTTTATCAAAATGGAGGCGTATTATTAATTTTCTTTAAAATATAATTTGGTGGTACCCTAGCATTATTAATGAAACTGATGCCAAGAAACTTGTTAAGATAACAAAAAAAATGCGTTTTAATTATTGGCTTTTAATTAAATTTTCCAAACTTTCAATTTGTCGCAAAACGGAATATATTTTGGATGCTATTTAAAATGTTAATATTTGTAATACATTTTCTCGAAATTTTGAAAGAGAACCATTGCCTGTTAAATGCCAGCAATGATGTGTGTCTTATTACCTACAGAAACACGCATAATACAATGCAATTCGGTTTTTTATTTTAGGCTTTAAAGATTTTTTTCTTTCAAATAGTAACATTGGAAATGTACCTCTCTAGGTTTTTCATTTTTTCTAAGACCAAAAACTAAAGTGCATTGTATTGTATTATACATTATATAAAAATAATAGTGATATGAAATCACTTACTCTGCTTACTCTATAATTTATTTTCAAAATTAATTATGTGAAAGCTTAAGTACTTTATTAAGTTATTAGTTGAATTAGAACTAGGTTTGAAAATACTGGGCGATATTATAGAATACGTGTAACGACAGTATACTTTTCAATTTCAGTTTAAATTGTTTAAACTGGTAATTATTTGGATATACATACCGTCTGTCTATTTTATGAGGGCCACGCCAAATATCTAGTTTAATATCCATTGTAGAAGAATCAAGTTTTACAAGCAGTTATCCCATTTTTTGTGAGCTATATTTCAGTAAAAAGAAATTTGAAATTCATAGCCTACTTTGTGAGATATATTACAAAAACCTAAGAATATTAAAACCACAGCTTCCTCATTTGAGGAGATACGAAAAAAGTTAAAGGGATGAAAGTTGACGGCAAGGGCAATAAGAATAATAATGTGTATCAAAAAACACGAAAAACGAAGTTGGCTTTGACATGAGCTCTTGTGCAAAAATGAAAAGAACAAATCTCAGAGTAGGCCATGACACCATTAATTCCGTTCATTTTTTCTCTTTCCAACGATATAAAACATGTCACAAAGATTTCAACTGATAGTATCAGTATTTAATATTTTCTTTACGAAAACCACAATTCATATTAATTAATTGTAAAATCAGCTAAGCCATGATTAGTGAAAAACAATATATACAGTTATTAACAAATTTGACAGATTGTCACCGTTGTATATTGTATGTTGCGTTGTCGAGTTCTAAGACAAGTTTTATATCAGTAATTTTTATGGTGTACACCAATAATAATAAATTCGATATGATTAGCATTTATTGTCAGTGCAATTTTGACCCTGAAATGGCAGTCACGGTTTACGGAGATAGATTTCCAGATACTCTGCAGCCAAATCGAACCATGTTTAGGAAGTTAGTTCAAAATCTAAAAACTCACGGTTCATTTTCAAAAAAATAGTAAGGCGAGGCCAGTTTGCGGATAATGTAAGAAAAGTGTATAAAGTATTGAATTATGTTGTTGTATGACTGATGTCGAGAGGTGAGCGCACTTGCCTCTCACCCAAAAGTTCCGGGTCCGATCCCCGTTCGTGGCAGTGGAAAGTACTGTGAGAGGGATTTTTCCACTATACACGGATATTGGGCGTGTGTCCCTTGTCTCTAAATGTGTAGCCCCCTCCCACACAAGGCTCTTCTAGAGACTTCCAGGATAAAGGGGGTTGTTATTACCTGTGGTGTATTATTATTTTTATTGTATTATGTTAACCAAAATGAAGGTATCTCTTTGAGACAAATTCAGAGAAATTGTCGCATAAAAAAAGGCAGTGTAAGAAAAGTATTTAAAAAAAAACGGATTTCGATGCTAAAAAATGAGGAAAGTTTAACATTTAAATGAGGGAGATAAATCGAGGAGAGTTAGATTTTGTAGATGGTTGTTAAATAAAAAAAGGAACTCGTGAATCAATTTTTTCTAATAATGGATTTTTCAATAGAAATGTACATTATATGTGTACACGAGAAAATACACATTGGTGCAGAGAGACTGCTTTTCAAGAAAGATTTTCTACGAATGTTTGGTGGGACTTTTAGGGGCCAAAGTAATTGGACCTATTTTCATGATGGAAAAATAACCGCTCGTAGATACCTTAATTTCCTGCAAAACGAATTTCAGGATTTTCTTTATGAATTAACAGTGACAGAAAGAATAAATTATTCATATTTTCAACAAGATGGGGCTCGACCTTACACTACTGTAATACGTACAAATTATTTAAATCAAGTTATGCCAGAGAGCTAGATAGTCACATATGGACTCATTCTATGGTCAGCTCGATCACCAAATATTACTCCCTTGGATTTTTTCGTCTGGGGTTACATTAAAGACAAGGTATTTCAAACTGCCCCTGAAAATATTGAGGACATCAAAACGAGAATTAGAAACGCATGTGAAGCAAACACAAAAGACTCCTGAAATGGTCCAAAATGTAATGCGTAAGGTATCTCGTAGAGCACGTTTGTGTATTAGAATGCATGGTGCAAAATTTTTTGTTTTTTTGGATGTTTATTTTGTACTTGTATTTTTATTTATAAGATATTTGTTTGTTTATATTAAATTGTAATAAATAATTACTGAATTATAATTTTGATAAAGTGAATTTTTACTGTTATGGCATAGTTGATTTACGATATGAATTGTGGTTTTCGTAAAATATTAAATATTGACACTATCAGTTAAACAATTTTTAACATGTTTTATATCGTGTCATGGCCTACGTTAAGATTTGTTCTTTTCATTTTTACACAAGGACGTATGTCAAAGCCAACTGTGTTTTTCGAATTTTTTGATACACATTATTATTCTTATTGTCTTTGCCGTCAACTTTCATCCTTTAAAGGAAGATATAACCGTTCGAGGTTTTCCTATTTTTCAGGTTTTTGCAATACATCTCACAAAGTAGGCTATGGATTTCAAATTTCTTTTTACTGTCTGGTCGATAGCCGAGTGGGTTAAGGCGCGAGGTGGCACTCGCGATTAATCACACGGACATCGCACCACCGGGTTCGAATCCTGGGTCCGCTACTGTCGGAGGAAATGGTTGTATGTCCGCGTTATTTCAATGTGTAACCCCCTTCCGCACAAGCCCTGGGATCTGGAATTGGAGGTTGTCTAATTTCTGTGGCGTTTACTATTGTTTATTATTATACTTGAAATATGACTCACAAAAAAAATGAGGTAACTGTTTCGACAATTTTATTCTTCTACTATAGGTATTAAGACATACGGCATATGCGTATATGGTAATGGTTAAGCACTTTTATCCCCATGTATAGAGAACACCTTCTGTTGGTATCATAGTTATATAAAATGGAGAGAAATACGTTTCTCTGTTTCTAGTGTCATATGTGTTGATATCCAATGGTGTGCTTATATTACTTCTTCATGTAAAAAATTATAAACGATAACTTTTTAAAATACGAATGGCGCGTTTTTGGAGTAAATATGTGGTATTTACATTTGCCGAATTTCCCCAAAACTAAATATAATATTGTAAGATTGAATAGAATTGTGCATAGTAGACTGTCTCACCAGCGTCAAAACCGATTATATTTCTTCCCATGGCAAATGCTGCATTAGATAATTTCTTGTTGACTGTAGGTATGTCCAATGTTCATTAATGTACAGCTGTAGAATTTTGGCATTGCAGACGGGATCAATGTTTACCATATAGTAGTTAACGTGAAATAAGGTAAGATTTTATTAAGTTGAAATAATATGTTAAGGGTTCTTTTGGAATGTAATAATAATTTGTTAGATGCAAACTAGTCCGATATATCAGTAATTAATATTTGTGCCGATGTAATTAGAGTATCTTGCAGTAGGATGCTCGAGTCATCTGCATATAGTGAAGACTTTAGCAATAGAAAATTATAAATTAGGTAATAATTATAAATTAAAAACAGTACAGATCTTATCAGAAATCTTGAGGTACCCCACAACTATATTTTCCTGGAGTAGAATGGTATTTTTTATGAGTTATTGTTGTGTATACCAATTGATACGTTTTAAACCAGTTGTTCATTATTCTCCTAATTCTATATTATTCAAGTTTACTTAAAAGTATCGAATGAACTACATAAGCAAACGCCTTGGATAGGTCATAGAATATTCCAAGAGGTAGGTGTTTACTTTCTAGGATATGACTCATATCATCCAACAGTTGAAACATGGCATCCGAAGTATTAACAATAATTCTGATGAAATCCGTAATGGACATATGTGAGAATCTTTTTCTATTCTAGATATAATAAAAGTGGATCCTTAAGGGTGGCGCCCTTGATTTTAAGAATATAGTTTCGTAATTCTACAATTTTTTGTACAACCCTGAACGATTGGACTATTGAGAATTCAACAAAAAAAAAATTGTTTTTCATAAGAGACATAAAAAAATAGTCCAGAACTATTCTATCCAGTTTTCTCTATCGGTTCAAGAATGTAGGAGAAATTGTTGAATTACGTCCACGGCACCGCCCTCCTTAATTACAGTTTCCAATATTTTTTATGGTGATGGTAAAATTGAAATAGGTCTGTAATCTGATATTAGAGTTTATCACGTTTTTTGTGTAATGGGTTTACAACTGAGCATTTTTAAAAATCATTTTGGGAAAATGTCTGAAGTTAATGAAAGGTTAACTAAAACATGAGATTTCTTTATAAGATTTCACTACTTTCTTTTACAATTGTAATTGGAATATCATCAATACCTTTTGATTTTTTTACTTCAAGATTATTTATTATTCTGACAAAGTCATGTACTGTAACTTAATGAATTTATAAAGATTAAATTACCTGCATATTAATAATCCTGTGATAATTTATTACTTATGCTTTTGACAGGTCTCCTGCAGAATTTATGAAATAGCTTTGAAATTCGGAAGCAACGTTGAGTGGATCTGATATTTCTTTGTTGTTAATATTTATTTTTATGTCGTTTGACAAGGAAGTATTTTTTTCCTTTATTGTGTTATCTATGATAAGCCATGTGGTTTTAAATTTATTGTCAGCATTCAGTATTATATTGTTATTTATTTATATGATTTTGCTTATCCTTGATTTACGACTCTTTTGAGTAATTTGTAATATGCATTAGAGTAGTTAATAAATTTCAAGATTGTGGTAAATTTTTTAAAGTATAATAAAGATCTTTTATTTTGACAAGATACTTTAATACCCTTGGTGGCCCATGCAATACGTTGGCAGTCGAACTTACATTGATCCTTTTAATAGGAAACGCTTGATTGAAGCTACTGTTAAAGCACTGGTCCTCTACACTTCCGCTTCCGACAGTTTAAGTTCACAAAACCACCCTTGGAAGTCAGGTTCGTTTGACGTTTGAAAAAAGAAGTCATTATTTCAAGAATGGCTAATATTACCGTTAGAGTATTTAGTAAATTTTTAATGTTTCATCCCTATATTTATTTAGTCGCAGTGGTTTATTGATTTATATTACTGAAAACCAAAAGCTCTTGTAAAAGAAATTCAACTACAAAAAAATATTTATTTCGTGAACCGAAAATTGCTTTTCATCATCAAGGAAGAAGGTTAATGAAACTAAGAAGTATATTTAAACTAATTTTAAAAAGGGTTTAATAAATTACTAAATATTTACAGATTTTTCACCAATCAGTTTGTTATGCAATATATTTTCAAAATCTTTACAAAAAAGTAAGTTATGTTCTACTTGAATTTAACTACAATAATTTAACTCTCAAATCATTTTCAAAATAAGGGTACCGACGAAGAGAAAACAAACTAATTAATATACAACCATTTATTGTTCTCCCAAAACTTTCAAATATACTTTAAGACTCTAAGTAAACATGCAAAGCACAAGAAAATTTACGAATTTATTTGTATAATGTTTTATGTTTTATAAAATCAGCTATAAAGCATAATGGCGATGCATTCATCTACCAAAGTTTTCAAGATTTTATATTAATTTAGCGTAGAAATCAAGGCAGAATTGAAGACCTACACTCTTCAAATATTTCAAAGAGGCAGAAACGAAGTGAAGTGCTATTTGTAAAAACTTCTCTTGATAAAGTTGATTTCAGAATACAAAATTTATCCTGTTCATTTCATTAAAAGAAAAAATTATCTTTTAGAAAACTTTGTTTTGAAATAATTTGTTCGAACAATTTCCTTACTTAGCGGTCAAGACAAGAGTTGTGGATAAAGGCATGCAATGTTTGTTCTTTTCATGCAAATATTAATTAAACGAAACAGTATTCTGCATAAATTACTAATTTTGTATTCAAAGATAAAATCATATTTTTAGTAAATCTTTAAAAATATCGGTCAAAACTAAAGTAGTAAGTAAATAATAACAGATAGGAACATTTATTTTTAATTTTATGATTTAATATTTATTAGTAAAAATATGGAAAGTTTTAACAAACAATTAAATACATTTTTTGTGTTCACCTCATCCTGATTTAAGTTTTCATTAAATGTTAATTAACCAATCTATCAAAAATGTATTACCTTCGTTTAATAAATAAAAACATACCTCTTTATTAGTAGCCACTTTGACACAATTGAACTGGTTAATAAAACAATTGAATCATAATTTAATTAGGTCACTTTAATATATATAAATTGTATCCGACGCACACCGAGAGTAAATCAAGGAAAACGCGCTCAACAAGTTCGCAAAATCGCGAGAGGTGCTTCCAGTAAAGCGTCGCGACGCGTTGCAAATGATAAGAGTGTTGTGGTAGAGTCGAAAATATGGCAGACGCTTGCGCACAACTGCATTAAAAAATGCTATTAAGTAATACTATCCTCTATGGGAAAAATGTACACTGTAATATGAATGCGTGGAATTAATAGCAATAATATATTTCAATTCTGTTTGCACATAAGAAATGAGATTGATGTTTATCCTAACAATGTCTATTAAGAGACAAAGTTTGGAACAATTAAATTAACTTTCAAGAATTAGCAATGTTTAATGTCCGCCATTTTTCAATGTGTAACCCCCTTCCGCACAAGCCTCTGGCTTCTAGGATTAGGGGTTGTCTAATTTCTGTGGTGTTATTTATTTATTATTTATACTATATTCAGAATTTTCTAAAAAATAATACAACGTTTCAAAAAAGCCTATCCGCGAATAAATATGGATGAGCTTACCTTCGAAATGAAGCAGTAAGTATATCTAGCTGTTCTTCCTGGCTTGCTTGAACTCCACGATTTTTCCTACTAAAACTGAAAGTATTATTCACCTTTAGGTAAATATTTTTGAACGTATTTTCTGATGGTGTAGGACGATTTGGATACAACACCATATATGCTCTTTTTGCTGTACGTTTATTTTTGTTTGTATAAACCAAGTAAATATTTAGACTTTTTCTTCCTCACTGTAAGCCATTTTAATTTTTGGCAGAGTAGGCAGTGCCCACCCAATTACATAAGCGGTAGTTATAAAGGTATATTTATATTTTTATATACTTTTGTAGTTAAATTAACAAGTAAAATTTTGCGCTTAATTAATTACAATATTAAAATTAAAAAGTTAGTTTTATTTATAATATTATTTCTACTACATATTAACGCTCGTATAGGTACACTTATGAATCCGTTTAGAAACTGGGCGTAATACTGTCGAAAGTGTCATGCGCCAAGCCAGGGCGGGCAAGCATCGCTCAGAAATCGTGAATTCAATCATAATACGTAAACGTATACATGTTTTTTATTCACTTCGATCTTATGCATGTAATACATATCAAAACGAGACGTACGTCTTAGGCTATTTACAACCTAGAGTGGGCATGCCATCCCTGAGCAAAACTTGTAATAAACTATGAATATTGAATAGAATATGTTCACAATTGAAAAGATATCAAACACAAAAAATAACTAATGTGTTAAAATTGATTAATCAATCCTATGAAAGTACTAAAATAATGTTTAATTTTATTTTAGCAGTTTTAGATGTGAAATTAATATAAGTAATGTAAATGAAATAAATATATAATATTCAAATACAGGACTTCGCGCTCGGTGGGATGTGGACACTGCCACCCTCACATTCCCTTTTCTTTTACGTGTCGTGATGTTTCGCCGAGAATCGTTTCGTTTTGGGTCGGTATTCGCGAATCTCAAATGTTGGAAACTGTTGCTGCTGTTTCAGAATTGGAAGATTTTAGTTTTTGGTTAGATTTATGTAATGTTTTATTCTCTCAATTTTATGTTTTTTTAATTTGTTGGTATTTAGTAAATAGTAAGTGTCTACTTTAACAGAAAAAAGTGTTGTGAATGGACAACTGACAAATTATTAATATTAAAATATTTGCCATAAGACAAACGGTAAGCGGTAATTCTGACATTATAAATTTTTTTATTAGAAAACAGTTTTGCGTCCTTAACATACGACGACAAAATTTTTGTAATTAAATTAGAGTGACCTCGCCCTACTACGGGAAATCTCACTAATGTAAATTCAAATTCGTTCTATAGAAAATTTTGTGTCACAGGGTATCCGAAATGTTTCTGGAAGTGAAATAAAAAATAAACTTTATTATTCAGTAAAAATAGTAAGAACCCGTGGAATTCAACACGGATAGATAATTTAAAAATGTTATACAAGGCGCTTGAAATGGACAGAGCCATCATTGAATATTTCTTGCGTGATTTTTACACCCACTGAATTTCTGTGGAGAAGTGTCATTATTATTCTCTTCTATCCCCCATCCTGCCCACCCAGAGCTAAAAGCCACGGGCCGCCACTGATCTGCACCTTACTATACTTTGATAGCATTTTAACAAAATAACCACACAGCTGTTTTTTCTACATGCAATAATAATGATGATAAGGGGTGGGTAATAACCCCGTACATTGTACAGTATACAAAATTTTGTGATTTTTGCAATATAATCAGTCTTTATACAGAAATACTTTTTCGTGTAATTTCTGCGCCGAATAAAGATGATGCCTTTATTTATACAAATTATTAAGTTACTGTACAATGGAACAATTAAATTAAAATTAAAATCACCGAACATTCATCGAATTTTTTGAGTAAGTTTACGCCTTTTCCCTCTTTCTGGTATCGTGTAGTCACCACGTAAATTCGTGTAGGCAGCATATAGTCGTATGTACGCATGTTAATCTCTGAGACAACCCCCTCGGCCAGGTGTCATACATGAACGCAAGTAATGTCTGCCCAACCAAAGTCCATTGGAGCCGTAGGAGTAGAAATACAAGGAGTAAAAGTAAGAAATAAGACCACGTTTAAGCTTATATTTGCTAATGGCATGTGCGTCTTATATAAGAAATTTTGTTTGCGGCCGAATAAAATTAAACGACTTTTTGTCAAGTAGTCTGTTGTTACAAAAATTTCCTTTTGTAAATGGGACTTTTTACGTTAGTTATTCAATTATATTACCTTGACAAATTATTGATAAGTCCATTGTGGCGTGTACTTCTACCTAACGTATACTAACCGCTTGATGGCTAACTAAAAATTATATTTTTGCTTCAGTAACTAGGAGAAGAAAAAACAACATAAAATTATTATTATTATTGAATTATAAAATTATTGAATTGACTTTTAGATAGATAGATAGATGGAATAAACTGGTTATTATCTATTTTATCTTTATTTTTATAGTTGTAACAATTAATGACCCCGACAACTACACAACGCTCCAGCCTTTTCATCACAACATCACATGTAATGACGTCCCCCATTATCCTGTCCCAGCAGCCGATAATTCCCAGAGCCCAGAGATTTCTTCATTATTCTGCCTGGTTCACCCACCAGTTCCAGCGAGTTGCCCCATCCCGCTGTCCCAACTAGTCAACTCGGCCCCTTCCAGACCTTTTCTATATATCAACATTTTGGTAGATGAGTACGATACTTTGATTCTGCCTCCCATATGTCATAAGCCAAACAATCAATAAGCTATTCGATAAATTCTACCTCGGCTTATTTTTTTCTCTCTAATTTTCTTGTTATTTTATTATCTATCTTTTAATAAGGTCGATCAAGCTGCGGATTTGCTTATGCCTGTGGTTGATACACAACCACAGCATCCGCATAATTATGCCACCGATACAATAAAGCTCCCCCCCGTTCTGGACCACGAGACTTGAGATTTGATTCGCCCAGGTAGATGGGCAATTCTACGTGTCACGAATCATGAATGACCGCTGAAAGTACGACCACGTTATGGCATGCCTTCCTTCGGAGATTATTGACATAATTTACTATGTCATTCAGCGTCCCCCTCAACAAGAACCCTACCAACACTTGCGTGAGGTGATAATAGCTCGTCTTTCCTCTAGCGAGAAAAAAAGCTTATACGCAGATGGGCGAGCGTGTCATCCGATTTTTACCGTCGTATACTGGTTGTCAATGGAGGCTCGCATATGGTCAGCCAGGGCCTTTAGTAAATCTTTGGTAACGGCGATTCCACCATTTTAGTTTTATAAATAAATAAGTGTCAAGTTCAAGAATAAACTTAAAAAAAGAAGTTCCCTCAAATAATTCATTAGAAAAATTTATAACAGGTGTTCGACGTGTTGCCCATTTTGATTGACACGTCTTCATGCAATTTTGAAACGAGGCCATTTAGTGGGACCATTTCCATCCATTGAAATGAGTAAATAATAGTTAACCTGTTCTTTACTGTAATGTTTTTTTGTACATTTTTTTGCTGTTTTCGTTATTCGATAAGCAATAAAACCTCAGTTTGGTAAAAATTGTCGTGTATAAAGGAGCATTTATTACATTTATCAGTCGTTACAATTTGTATTGAATTTAAAATATTTGGAATTTTACAATATGAATTTTAATAAAGCGGAACTTGTAGACATGATTTTTGTTTTGGGCGAGTCAGACAGAAATTGTTTACTTGCCAATAGAATTTATCACCAACGTTATCCTGAAAGAAGGATTTTTGCTGTTGGAAATCTCGATAGATTTCTGGAAACTGGAAATGCCGAATATAAAAAAAGTGAAAGAATGAAACGTGTTGTGAACGAAGAAAATGAGTTTTCTGTGGTGCTGGTAACGGTTGAGGATCCCCATGTTAGTCAATGAGAAGTGAGCTCATTAGTAGGAATAAGTAGACGATGTGTGGGTCGAATCTTAAAAACAAATAAGTTGCATGCATATCATATTCAAATGCACCAGGAATTATCTGATGACGATTTTCACAAGCGCCTACAATTTTGTAATTGGACCAGAGGTGAAATGCACATGATGTCAACTTCTTCAATACTGTTTTATTCAGTGATGAGGCAACTTTTCATAAAAATGGATTTGTTAATAGGCACCATTTTCATTATTATGCTTCGGAAAATCCTCACTTTTTTATGCAAGTTGATAACCAACACAGATGGTCTATAAACGTTTGGGGAGGAATTATTGGAGAACACGTAATAGGGCCACATTTCTTTGATGGTACATTGATTGGAGCTATTTATCTTCATTTTTTGGAAAACTATCTGCCACAATTATTGGTAAATCTCCCTGAAAGAATTCTAAATAGGATGTGGTTTCAGCAAGATGGCGCTCCCCACTTCATTATTTAAATGCAGTTATAGACCACTTAAATAATACCTACCCTAATCAATGGATTGGAAGAAATGGACCTGCTAAATGGCCTGCTAGATCCCTAGATCTTACAAAAATATGTGAAGGAAATTGTTTATAGAGACACACCAACAATGGTACAAAATATGAAGGAAACTGTCTTAGACTGTCCCACGGATTCGTAGTATAATTTTAAGGCATTTTAATGTATTGTGAATTTTAAAGTATTGTGAATTTTTTATTATGCAAATAAACTATTATTATTATTATTAAGAATAACTGCCTTTACATCTATCATACCGACAGTTTTAGGAACAGTGGGAACCTCATTTCAAGATCGCATAGAGATGTGTGTCAATCAAAATGGGCAACATTTATTATAATTTTTTCTACTGAGGTATTTAAAGGAATCCCTTTTTTTAAGTTTATTTTTGAATTTTGTAATTATTGCTCAATAAAGCGAAAATGGTTGCAATTAGCCCTAGAGAAGTACTTTCAAAAAATGTTCGTTTTTCATTTCTACATCACACCAGCGAAAAATATACAGTCTGTTCCATTTGAAAAGATTCGATTTAAAATATTCTTAATTGAAAAATAATTTTTGGCCATCCTGTACATTTTTAGAAAATGAAAATGATGTCTCGTAATTGGTATTCATATAAGTTTTTTTTAAAATCCATAGTTGTGACTGACTGTGACGATTTTTTAAATATCCATCTGCAGATTTCATTATTTCAACAAAAAAATTCATTACATCCAAGTGGTTGAGAGATATTCAATGCTAATATAGGAATGAATAGAGCCTAGAGAGAGGCTTCAAAAAATGTACTGATAAACATAGCATTCCATTTTAAAGAAGGCACTTGGCCCTGTAATTTCATCTTGGCTCGCCCTGTATATTCGAAAATAATTTACAGTTATAGACTTTTTATCTAGTTTACTTGAAATTTTTAAAAAAGTCTCTAGCTAGCCTCGAGATATCGAGGTCCGACACATTATTACCCCACCCTGTATATTGATCATGTACTTAGATGAGGATAGCATTTATTTAAACTACTTGCGATGTTTCTTTCAAGGAACTTAATTATTAAAAAAATGTAGTATATAAAATATCGTGGAAATCTTAGAATTAACAATTTATCCTTTTTCTATCCTTGTATAATCTGAAATATAGACCTAAAATAAGCTGTACAAATCCGTATCACAGTATATTAAAATATATAATATCTATACGCTGAACTGAACAATGAATACAATTTAATTTTATCCTGTACCTGGTTTGAAGCACTAATTTCGGAAATTTCATTCAGTAAAGTTATTACCACAAACAGTATTCACCACATGGAATTAATTATATCAAAGAGTAAATTCACCTGCTGGAAATGTGATACGCATAATTGCATAAATATAATTATTATATTATTTGTAAATGAGATCTAATATCTAAATAGTTTTTATATGTTTTCGCTAGAATTTAAACAAAACATTTGAGAGACATGAATTTAAAGCTCATAGAATCAGTGTAGTATCGTTTGCATTCAAGCAACAACAAATAATTCGCAGCATAAAACTAAAATGTGCAGTTAATTGAAAGAAAGTAACTCCTGAAGCCGAACTGAGTATTCTGAAGTCTTTGGTGTACACAATTGCTTGCTACTCTGCTTTAACATTACACCAAATTCCTAAAGCTCAGTTTTGTAATTGGCATAAAAAAAGTAATATGGGTCAGTTGGTAATAATAAAACCCTTTGAGCTCATGATAAAGCTCGATTCGTCTTACATATAACGTGATTTACCACAAATGTTCCCCTTTAATTTGATTATTTTTGGACCGATTCGATTCTAAAATTTAAAAAACCAGATGAAATTGTTTTCATGCAAGACGCAATGTGTTATATTAACAAATATTTTCTCACGACGCGACCGCCCAAGAAAGTATCCGTATTCACTCAACTTAGTAGGCACAATACCATACAGGTGTGGGTTATAGATAGCATATATATCACAGGCTGTGCGTTATGGGCCGTAGTCCGTCGCCCCTTTTTAAAGTGATTACTAACATTTTCGTGAGTGGCTTCGTTTCGACGAGTTTTCCAACTTTTCTCTCTGAGAAGATTCTCGGCAGTAGAGGTATGCAAAGTTCTATGCAGCCGCTAAACATGTTGATCGTGGAACTGCCATTTTCACAATACAACAATAGTGTACAAATCAGCCAGCTGGTGTAAGAAAAACAGGGAGCTGTGCTTGTCCTACAAAATCGATGGGTTGGACCGGCGAGTCCTCTGTCCCTAATATGTAAAAATAACGAGGTCTGAAATTTTATTACTAACGGCATAAGAATACATCATTATGGTAACTACATTATTTAATCCTTTCGCTTCTCCCCCGTGGAAAATTTCCTACGCCCGACCGCAAAAATTGCGATAAAAACTTTTTTAAATTTTTTATTATAGTTTGATAATAATATTGTACTAATAAAGTTGAAATAACCAAAAAACTAATTCTAATCGTTTCAAGTCTTTACTGAGGGTGAACATGGAGTGACCCCCACAAAATACGGTTTTTCCTAAATTTTTACTAGGTACCTACTCTATACAGGAGTATTAAGGCTATTTGTACTATGAAGTTTACTGTAATTGAGAAATGAAATTTTTTTGGTAAATTTTTATTAATTTGGCATATATATTACAAATTTGAAACAACTTTTTGATTATTATATTACTGCAGGAGTTACAGCCCGTCCCTTTTAAGGGACTCTGTACCTCGGATCAATTCCATTTCTACAATGTTTGATATGATTTGAAACACATTGTAGGATGGAATCCTACGTTACACTTCGTGCAAATGACATTTGCTTTTGATTTACAGTATCTACAGCGTTTATCGGTTGTACTGTATTCGGACCAGTGATTCTTACCATCAAATCGGATATCGTCGTCCGACGGAATCGGGATAGTTTTTCCCCTCAACGAAGAGGTGCCAAAACTTTGTAAAAAGTTTAGGGCTATATATCTTCGAAACGCTAAAAGGCTAGCTCTTTTGGATTAAATTTCTTCATAAGCAACCACCCATTTACTATGGACACATCGAACAAATAAGCGAAAATTGGCCAATACCGTTTTCTTTGCCTCATTCTTGTTGGATAAACGGCAACAAGTTGATCAATTCTATCGACGACCCCCATTCCCTTATTATAATTAGTGAAAAGTTGAGGCTGGGTCACATCAACTTTTCTTTTTCTTGTGCGGCACCAACGTATACATGTAGTTTTCTTTGCGGTGTCATATGTGATTGTTGCGGTCTCTACTTTATTATCTTTTCATTTTACCAATGTCATAGTCCCGTCTGCAGTGCTTCTTTGGCCGAGCGCTCCCCTCGGCTTTTTTGCCATCACTTTTTTATTCATCAGTGGATACTTTGCCGTTCTGTTTTCTTGAAAATCCCTTTTCTGACATATACTTGATTAGATTCATTGATGTAAAATAATTATCAAAAAATATTTTATAGCCTTCTGTCAGTGGCACCTGGGCTTTCTCTAACAGCGAAACTACTGTGTCCCCTCTTATTCCAAATAATTTTTCGTGTGTTCCCTTTTTGCCCATATAAATATCAAAATTCAGCATATATCCAGAGCTGTTACATACTGCCCAATTTTTGTACCCGAAACGTATTCGTTTTCCCTTTATAAATTGTTTTGCGTAATGCTTCCCGTAATAGGGAATCAGACTTTCGTCGATCGATAGAAACTCTTCCAATTCACCATGCTGCCTAAATTTCGTATTGAGCTCTTCAATGATGGGTCGCAATTTGTATAAACGATCGTTTGGGTCTCTGTGATTATTGTCATTTAGATGAAAGTTTTTTATTATCGCTTCAAACCTGTGTAGTCTCATACTCTCTGATAGAATTGGTGGTACATCTTTTTGGTTAGACCAATATATCCTTTTGTTTGGCTATTTACCCAATAGCAAAAGCAAATACCCCGATAGCAAAAGTTCTCCAAAGAATACGTATAATTCGCTGAGAGTAAGATTTATTGGATTATTTTTCTGCTGTGAATATATATATTGGTTTGTTCAACGATGGTTTCACAAAAGCCTGTTGCGAAAAATAAATAGAAGAAATCTGTTGGAGATTTGCACTGTTTTGTTTCATTAGAAGATGGTACTGGAGAACAGTTAGTGTTTAGGTTGAATTTTGGTTCTAACTTTACCCACTTGATTTTTTGAGCAGTCGATTTCTTTGGTTTTGATACTGATTTATTGGGTCCATTTTATTTTTTGTCAAGCAGTTTATTTCTTTGGTTTGATACTGATTTATTTGGTCCGATTTTTTTTGCCACGATCTTTTTGTTGCAAATGGACTGTATTTTAGATGTTGATGGTTCTTCAGTCTGTACACATTTTGATAATGGTAGATCATCACTTGAATCGTATGCGTCCTCTCCTTCATCGTTGGTTACTTGTTGCATTACACATTCTGTTCTTAGCATATTCTACTCCAAATGATTAAAATTTGCTTCGTGCTCATCATCGCTATTATCACTATCTTGCTCGAAAATGTCTACACATGTATCATCCCCATTTTCTTCTAAAGCTTCTAAAAGCTTATTTAGGCTTAGCCTGCAATAATATAATAAATATCAAGAATTGGGATAGCAATTTGGCAAAATGATATATGATTTACATTGACCATTCAGTATGGAGTCCCATATAAGGGACGTGAAAAAAAATGACTGTGGTACGCCAATGATTGTGGTGAATTACATAAATATAGGTTATGTTCATCCGCTCTTGTGTCTATAAGTTACCAGCAGTGGCAAATCGAAGATACGGGGACTGATAAAGTACTGACTAAATATTTACTTACCCCCCCCCCCCGCGAGTTATGTTGTACATATTTTCATCCATAACATTCAATTAATTAACAATTACACTAGGCACAAGATAAGCATGAGGTCACGACAAGCATAAAGTATATAATTAAGGACAAGTTTACACTAGTGCAAGAGGCATTTTACTAAAAGTCCAATACACACTGAGAAAACCCGAAAATATCAGCGTCCCTTATAAGGGACTCTATACGTTAATGGGTAACCTCTATTAGGGGATAAAGACAACCTATATTCAGTGAGAAAATGAATAAAATGTATACATTCCGTTATTAAAAAAATTATATAAAGTCTATAAAAAGTAGAAAATAAACTTTGAAGTAAATCTAATCCATCATTTTGTTACATTGTATAATTTTTTTTATGATATAAAAGCTTGTTGCGAGCTATCTCCTTTACAAAGGAAAATCTTGCGACAAGTTTTTATATAATAAAAAAATTATATAATGTAAAAAAATGATGGGTTTGATTTACTTCACAGTTTATTTTCAACTCTTTAGAGCATTTCAATAAAAGCTTTTTTTGAAATATTTTTTTATATAATTTTATTTTTTACTTTTTAGTCTTTTGACATACTGTAATTCCCAGATATTGATTTTAAGACGAGTCGGATCATAAACGGTAAAGCCGTCCGCCATCTTGAACCAAATTTTTGACTAGAAATTCGTAATCCGTGACCCCGAAAACCCCCAGATATCGATTTTGATCGATTTGGATCTAAATGACAAAAGTCGTCAGCCATATTGGCGCCGCCATTTTGAATTTCTGATTTTATACTAAAAATTCATAATCCGCGACCTATAAAACCTCCAGATATCGATTTTGAGTTGAATCGGATCTTAAACAGTAAAGTCGTCCGCCATCTAAAAGTCGCCATCCTGAACTAAATTTTTGACTACAAATTCATAATCGGCGAACCCGAAAATCCCAGATGACGATTATGATCGATTTGGACGATAAATGACAAAAATCGTCCATCATATTGGCGCCACCATTTTGAATTTCTAAATTTTGACCAAGAATTCATAATTGGCGATCTCTAAAACCCCCAGATATCGATTTTGAGTCGAATCGGATCATAAACAGTCAAGTCGTCCTCCATCTTGAAGATGCCATCTTGCTTTTTTATATGAAAATGTTAAAGTGTATTGTCACCGGACATGAGCAAAATTTCAAAGCTCTAGCTTAATTAGAACTAATCGAAATTTTGATCAAGATTTGACCTAAACAAACTAACAAACATTGCAAGTTTAATAAAAGTTTTTAATAAAATTACAATAAAACAGGAGAGAATCGTTAAATGGAAAATATCATTTAATAATTAGAGAAAATGAAGACATGATATAATTTTTGTTTACACCCCCTATTGATTTTATAGCTATTGTAAGATATGGAAATATTATAAGCGTTATTTACGATATGAGTATCGTAAACGAATTAAAATACGAAAATGGGAAAATTACAAAAGCCGAATTTGATAACCCAACGAGGATTGTAATGTGAAGTTACGATTCGTAGATACGTTCTATCTACTTTCATGAAATACTTATGCTCATACTGATTTTATTTGATTACGTTACATACATGTCAGATACATTTGTAGCCGGTAATAGTACAATTATAATCATAATAATCATAATGATAAATAATTAAGAAGATTATAAAAAACAAGACAAAAATTGTAAAAATTAGAGCCAATTACAGATTAAAACAACAAAAACACAATCTATAAAACTACAAGAATACAAAAAGGATGCAAATACAGATAAATACTGTCCACACCAATATAAATGTCATAATAAAAAAGTTTGTTAGTTAAGAAAATACCAGGGTCGCATCTAAATAGTCGGCCACGGAATAAAAGTTTCTTAAGGTATTTTATTTTGCGTTTCAAACAGCTGTAATTCAATGATTTAATATTCTCCGGCAATTTATTATATATACTTATTTAAATTTAGTGAACTTTTTGTGATTTAGTTAATCTAAAACAACGAGTTCTTAATAAACCACTAGATCTAGTGGTATAGTGATGTATATCAGATAGACTGTTGAAGTTACTAATATTTTTATGAACTTCTAATAAGGTACAACAAAATAAATACTGAAGGAATCAGCATTATACCCATTTTAATAAACATAGGTTGGCATTGGTCAGTCATTCCTGCACCTGCTATTATGCGAATGCCTCTTTTGTAGTATACAAATTTTATACACATGAGTTGAATATAGAAGGCAGTTATCTTCTAGATACTTAGTCAACCTGGGTTTTAAAAGTATTACCATGTTTTTCGAAAAAATAGGAATAATGGAAATAGGACGTTAGTTCACTGCTGAATATGGATCTCCTAGACAGGAATGATTTTTGAAATTTTAAAAGCAATTTGATATGCCAATGCGCTAAAATATGCATTTATCAATATTGTTGATACAGGTGCAATTATGTCTGCAGTTTCTCTTATAATTGTACTGTTTAGCTCATAAATATAAACAGAGTGAGAATTTTTTAAAGACCCCATCGCTTCTAAGACTTTTTCGGCTGAAGAAAAAAAGATGATGACGGAGGATTAATGTTTGTTATTAGCTCCGTAGCTTTTAGATTTACATCGGGCAGTGATAAAATTGTACCACTTGCCAGCTTTCATGACAGTCGTTCCCTTAAGCAGGATCAGTCTTTCGGCTGGTGTTTGTTGCAATCGAAGCATTAGCGTTTTGATGGTAATATGCAATTATTACACTTAACGCGCCAGGCTTGTAACTTATAATTCAGTGATCGGCGGGGTACATAGCCCGGAGAGTAGCTGTTGATTGCAGTCTGATTACGTTCCTTATATTTTATAGAGGAGTTTGCGGCTTAAAATATTATATTTTAATATTCCGCCCTCTAAAAGCACATTTGAACTATGTTAAGCCTAAGTCAGTCTATTTATTTTTCGATTGCAACAGACAGTGGACCGCTAGATGGCGCCTGCTCACTATTTTACATGTCGCTATCCCAAAGATACCGAAATGTACTAACTAGTCAAGTGATCCTTGTGTCGGTCGTCACATGTCTACCTTGCACTGACGAGTGCCAACGGCTCGAAACTGCAGTCTGTAAGTGGTGTGTGACGACTGGCACAAGAGCTCCTTTAAGTAGGATCAGTCCTTCGGCTGGTGTTTGTTGCAATCGAAGCATTAGCGTTTTGATGGTAATATGCAATTATTACACTTAACGCGCCAGGCTTGTAACTTGTAATTCAGTGCTCAGCGGGGTACATAGACCGGAGAGTAGCTATTGGTTGCAGTCTGGTTACGTTCCTTATAGTAAAATAAGGATTTTATAGGAGTTTGCGACTAAAATTATTATATTTTAAGTAAAATTATGTTGGAATAAATAGTGTGTTGGGATAAAACTATTGTATAAATAAGCTATGATGTCTGGTCGATAGCTGAGTGAGTTAACGCGCGAGGTGTCAATCGCGATTAATCCGGCACTGGCACTGTCGGAGGAAATGGTTGTGTGTCTGCGTTTTTTCAATGTGTAACCTCCTTCTGCACAAGCTCTGGCTTCTGGAATTAGGGGTTGTCTAATTTCTGTAGTGTTTATTTATTATTTATTTATTATTATTTATAAAATCTTGTTAGAAAAAGTACAGTGAAAGAAACGAATTTGAAAAGAATGTCATTTTTTCTTTTGCTTCCCATTTTTGAATTTTTTCCAAAAATCAATTCGGACCAAATGAAAGTTGTAGCTGCCATAAAGACAAAGAAATCCCGTTTTAATTTTTTAAAATCGCACGAGCAGATCGGGAGATATGGCCGTTTTCCCGCTTTGCACGTTCCCCCCTCCCATCCCTTCCGTAATTGACTTAGAGAGCTCCCCCGTAGCCTCGACCTCTTTCTATGACCACCCACAACATAAAAAAAAATTACCCTCATAACCCTATCCCTTATCTCTTAAATCTCTTAAACACCCCTGTCCGATCCCTTTTCTTACCCTGAAACTCAATCCCTTCGCCATATCTCCGGCCCTAATTGGGTGATTTTAAAAAACGAAAAACCAGTTTATGCGCCTCGAGGAGACCTTTCTTTTTTAACATTAACATTTTTTTGTCAGGTTCCTCGATCGCACGCAACCTGGAAAAAAACGATTTTCCATATGTTCAACTCGGTTTCCTGATGGCGAATTGTATTATGATTTTTTGTGAAACATTTTGCATGAAATATTATGTAATATTTCATTCCGATGAAGAAGAAATATGTTTTTTATGAATGACGACGCAACATCAGAATATTATACCAGAACGTCGTTACACAACCACTATCCTAATATATGGATTGGCCGGGGTGCAGATACACCGATCAAGTGGCCTTCTCCGTCTCCGAACCTAACTCCTCTTGATTTCACTAAGTGAAGTTATCTAAAATCACGAGTTTATAATGCTTAAATTGACACGGTTGAATAGTTGAGACAAAAAAATCGATGAAGAGTTTACAATGCTACAGATTGATGAAGGAAATTTACATTGCATTCAACACAACTTAAAAAAGAGACTGAGATTGTGCACAATAGAAAATGTAGAACATTTCGAACAATTTTTGTAATTGTAATTATAATAATTTTAATTTGCTATTTTCTACCTTTACTTATATTTCAAAATATTGTACCCACACTTAGACTCCCTATAACATATTGAAAGGAGTAGAGACAACTGCAAATGCTAATTACAAATTTCTGAAATAAATGTAATGTAATTAAAACATCAGTTACAAAAAGATAAAAATACAAATTTCTATTGATAGCCTGAACAATGTATAAGGGATTAGTTGATAAATAGTCTTTAGGGTCGACTATCGTCTGCGTCTGTTGATAAACTATGTCCTGAAAGACCCCTGGATGAAAGGAGTACTTCTTTTATTTCTTACTAGATTATATCCCTTTTAAAACTTCGGTTGACATAATAGACTTAGTCGCTATCGTGCTATTCTATTATACAACTCACAAGCATGGACGAGAGAGGAATAAAAAACAATTTACCTCCCTTATCGGAGAGAACATTCATCAAATTAAATTTATCAATTATCAAATGATTCAACTTAAACAAATTCTCAGACAGGCTTAGAAATTACATGGGTAGCGGAGTACACATTTACTGGGCACTCAAAAAACTCAACAAAAACTTTACGGCCTCATTATTATTACCGTTGGCCCTTTGCGGCATGGTGTCGTCAAACAAACCGACACACATTATTAAAAACCTATAAAGGTAAGCGAGACAATTTGCTGTCGAGATAGCAAAAAGAGTAATGGTATTTTAATGAGGTCGTAAAATTTTGGTTGCGTTTTTTGAGTGCCCAGCAAATGTGTACTCGACTATATCTTTGTACTCAAATTAAAGTAGATACAAAACAAATATGGTTATTGTGCGAGTTATTTTGGGGCCACCTTATACAACTATTATAAGTCTCTTATCTAGCTTTATGCTGAATGCTGACAATGTACAATCATTGTATGCTTCTTTCTTTTGTAAGTTGTTCAGCTTCGATATAACTCTGTACCAAGCTACTTACAATAAAATTTAATTAACGTAATTTCCGTTGTTGGAAAATTATTGTTTTTAAAGACTGGTCTTCGGGCCCGAGGTACTCATGGAGTATCGAAGAGAGTGGAAAATTTATTCGTTAAAACACTGAAGTAGTGTTGACGAATTCCAAAACATAGCTGTATCTGCATTTTAGCTAACAAGATGGCTTCACCGGGAGACGACTAACATTATTTTTCTTAGTTACTTATCGACGATACTATTTATTTTGGGAAATAAACGTCGCGCCGTTGAACTATATAATTTTTTACAAATCCGGTTAATCTAGAAAAAAATATGTCGAATTTAGTTAAAGCAAAGGTACTCATAATTGGTATGATGATGAATGTAGAGTGGCTATGAAAGTGAAAAATGATGCATGGAAAAAAGCATTACAATGATGCACAAGAGCTAACCAGGTAGAATATAACAATAAAAGAAGATTAGGAAACTGAATCTGCCGGAGAAAAAAACGTGAAGAAATGAATAAAAAAATGGAAGAAACAATAGAAAGTAATAAAAGATCTGGAAGCAGAAAGTTTTACAATAACGTTAAAGAATATACAAAAGAATTTACACCACGACTAAACATATGTAAGGACAAAACGGAAAGAACCCAACGGAACAGCCGGATATACTCCGAAGATGGAAAGAATATTTTGAAGAGCTATTAGAAGGAGAACATCAACGACAGGAAGATGAGAATGAAATGACATACTATAGTGCAGAGCCGGAAGTAGAACCACCATCGTAAGAAGTGGTAAAGAAAGTAATAAAAGACCTGAAAAACAGAAAAGCCCCAGGTGCAGATGGAATTGTAGTAGACCTAATAAAGAATGGAGGAGAGGATCTATGGAAACAAATGCACAAACTGATACTACATATTTGCGAGCAAAAAGAGATGCCAAAGGACTGGAAACTAGGAATCATCCTCCCAATAAACAAAAAAGGTGTGATAAGTCTGTTTGTAGTAATTATAGAGGAATAACATTACTTAGTGTCCCTTATAAAATATTATCAGGGGTGATCCATAATCGAATGACACCCTATTCAGAGGAAATATAGGGGAATACCAATGTGGTTTCAGGAAAAATAGGTCAACCATAGATCACATGTGTACACTAAGACAAATACAGGAGAAATGCTACGAATACAACATAGATATGCATTATCTGTTTATAGATTTCAAGCAGGTATTCGATAAAGTGCACAGGAAGAAAATGCTACAAAGTTTAACCCTTTTAGGAACACCCCGAAAATTAATAAAAATGGTAGAAGTTACCATGGCAGAATCGCCAACAACTATTGGAGTACAACAGCAGCTCAGCGAAGAATTTAAAGTAAAAACCGGTGTGAAACAAGGAGATGCTCTCTCTGTAGTGCTTTTCAATCTAGTGCTAGAAGCAGCTATCAGAAACATAAATAGAAGCGAAAGCATTGTAAACAAAACCGCACAAATACTTAGGTACGCAAACGATATTACAATAATTGTAAGCGATTTTACGTCTCTGAATCGAACCACCTAAAATCTTGAACCACAGGTAAATAAAGGAGGACTACAAGTGAACCAAGCCAAAACTAAATATATGTATTGCTGCAGGAAACCCCCAATGCAACAGCCAAATATTAATATAAACGGCAGCCAAATTGAAAGCGTCAAGACATTTAATTTCTTAGGGGCCAAAATTACCAACAATGGTAACGTTCAAGATGAAATAAGTGCAAGAATTCTGAAAGGAAATAAATGCTACTATGTTTTCTTAAAATTACTAAGAAGCAACACATTAAACAGAAAATCTAAGATCGGAGTATATAAACCCTTATAAGAACCGTCGTAACCTATGGATGTGAAACATGGACATTAACAAACAACGATGAAAATCAATTAAGAGTATTTGAAAGAAAGATCCTTAGAAGAATATACGGCCCCGTACAAGAAAACGGTATGTGGATAATAAGAATGAATCACGAAATTGGTGCACTTATAAAATGAGAGGACATAGTAAGATATGTAAAAGTCAAAGAATAAGGTGGCTAGGACATACGCACAGGATGGAGGATAAAGGAATAGTGAAGAGAATCCTTAAATGGAAATCTCAAAATACAAGACCAAAAGGGCGGCCCAAGAAGAGGTGGATAGACGATGTTGAAGAAGACCTAAAAAGTCTAGGAACAGGAAACTGGAGGAGAATAGCGGTAGATAGAGACAGATGGAGGAACCTAGTTGAGCAAGCCAAAACCCACCAAGGGTTATGAGCCAAAAGAAGAAGAAGGAAGGTAGTCATAAAACTTGGAGAACTAGAGTGAGTATTTTATTTGTACTTGCGGGGCAGATCTGGTTTTGAAATAATGAAACATCTAATTGTGATTTTTTTGCCAATAGATAGTCTCCCTAGCATTCCGACAGATTTGTGCCGCGGATGTCAAGGGGGGAGGGGGAAACGACATATTAAATTTATGGGAAAATGGTTTTTCAAAGATAACTCGGCGACTTTTGATCTGCCGAAAAAAAATCTTCAGACCAAAAATGAAGAGATCATAAAAATAATCAAATTTAGTACCTAGCCTCATTGACGTCAGACCACCGATTCGCGAGATATCGTGAATCGAAGATGCAAAAATTAAAAAGTTGAATCAATTTTTTAGCATGAAGGAGTGAAGTTGGGGAGTTAATTATTTTTTAATATTGGCAGATGTTTTGTTAGATTGGAGGCTGTGGGCGGTAGGATAATTAAGAGGGGTGGGAGAGGGGAAAACGAAAATATTTCACATGCTGATAACTCCCACTTGTAATTTTGACCTATCGCGATCAGACCGACGTATATTCTTTTATTTTTTATTTTCTACACGATAACACTCGCATAAAATGATTTTTTTCGCAAACAAATGTTTGGTGCACGAAATAAAAATTGCACGTTTTTTCAAATAGTTTTTTTTCCGCCCGCTATCTCCCTTCCTAATCATTTTATCGTGATCTGCCAGGGCGAGAAAAATACAATTCAACTCACAAAGTTTTTAATGAAGTCGGTTAAAATTCATATCATGGGGGTTTGAAAAATTGGAAAATTGAAAGTGGCGGATCTAAAACTGCGAACTTTAAGAATGAATTCCTGATTTACTTCGTTTCTATTGATTTTACTGATAAATATGTAGAGTAAAAAAGTGTTTAGAATGCCATTTTGCATAAGAATACACCATTTTTTATTTAACTCTTTCGCTACTCAGCGAAACCAAAAACCCCCATGATACAAATTTTAACCGACTTCGTCGAAAACTTTGCAAGTTGAATTGGGGGTGTAAAATGAGGCTGCAACCCCCCCGGGCTGAGTGCACTAATTTTCAAAGTATATATTTTATATGTTGCTGAAACTTAACATAATGCAAAAGGTTTCAAGTTTCTACATTGAAGTAGTAACGATTAAGGATTTATACCCCTTTTTTTAATTTCATTTCCTCTACTATATCCTCTGTTTATCTTTATGCGTTATCCGCTTCTTAAAACCGCAGTAGATCCCATTATACGTGCTGTACAATAAGGAAGTCAATTAGAACAATGCATGACTCAGGAAACAGCAGCCAAGATGCGACTAAGAAAAATTCAGTTGGTATCTAAACTTCGGTGAAAATGTTTCTTCATTTTAAATGTGAAAAATGTAATAAATTTTACTACTAGCCTGCCCAATTGATATTTTATAGTCATTTTTTCATGCACTGAGGCAAGAAATACGGTATCGTAGGTATCAGGGATCAGTATAATCTGCATTATTTTAATTCATATAAAATATTTCCAATCTTTGAAAATTATTTAGTGAAAAACATTTTAAACATGATGTAACGCCGGTTTTGCAACTTGCACGTTGTGACCAATGCAACCATTTTCGCGTCGATCACCAGTTTCTGATTTAAAGTGTAGAAACATCACTTTCTCTATCAGCAGTATGATAGAGGCCCCAGATAGAATCAGTGAAGACGGTTTATTACCAGGGGTCGAAACCAGGGACTCAAAATAAGGCACATAAAGCGTTTTAATAATATACTGATAATCTGAAAAAAATATGTAGAACATTAAATAATGATATTATTCAAATTAGACAAAAAAGTGATAAAACAATTTTTTTTTTTACCAAAGTGAAAGCCAAAACACCACAAGAATTGGAATCGGGCATTGTTTATAAAATACCATGTAGCAATTGTGAAAATGTGTATATAGGTCAAACGGGTAGATACTTAAAAACAAGGATAAAAGAACACAAAAATGATCAACAAAATATACATAACCCTCTTAGGAAAAAACTAATCCTACGGCATTGGCAGAACATAGCCTGAAAAATCTTCACCAGTTTGATTTTGATGAAACAAAAATTATAGGTAAAAAATAAATTAAAAAAAAATTGTTAAGTGAAATGATATCTGTAAGAAAGTACAACAATTCCGTTAATAAAAGATCGGATGTGGAGAATCTAAACTCAAGTTACTTTAACTTGATTGACAAAATAAAAATCACCTGATATTATTATTTTTTCGTAACCCAAAATTGTTTTTATTTGTTTTTTATAATATTCCCTTGCTGCAAGAAACATCTTACTGATATCAACCAAATAAGCTTGTCATTCTGAACTTGACCATTAGATATTCTACTGTTATTCGTTTATTTGTTTTATTGTACCTAAATGTTTCTTTGTAAATTTGTTTATTTATTCAATCATAATACGGAAAACCTTCCTAATTGTGAGTAACTTATTTTATTATGTTTGTTTTTTTTTGTTTTGTAGTGTGTTATATTGTTTATCAAAAAATTATATATAAGTTGTTGTTTTACAATTATTGTAATTATTTATTAATTATTTTAATCCTTCTCAGTTTAAAATTTCATTATAAATGTAACTTTTTTACTATACTTTAATCAAATTTTTGTCGATTTCAAAAACATGTTTTTAGTTGGGTTTTTAATGTATTGACCACAAGTTATATTTACTATTTATTGTATTCACAGAGTCCTGAGGATGATTTAATAACAAATCGAAACGTCGACAATCATCAGAAATTGGTTTTCCATAATATATTGGCCTATTTCCGTCGACACAACCTATATATATTGATAATATTTACAAGTCAAAGAAAAATCAACTTAAGATATGTGATAGGTATTTCAAAAAAATGATACTGGTATATTCATCTACAATAAACAGCTAAATTATACAGACAGTTTGGCAGTTAAGCAAATTAAAGAAAATATTTTTGATTGCCCAAGTATCAGGACGGATATTAAACTTTCTAATTATTAAGTAATAAACTCTAAAGTCGAGGCAAGAATTCAAGCGATGCACATCACGAGTGATCTCATTAAAGAAATTTTAATACTAACATAACTTTTAATCATTAATTACGTTAAAAAGAGTAATTCTTGACACCCAGTCATTAAGTTTTTTTCAGAAATAGGTACAGTTTAATGGGGCTTCATGATTCTTAGCAGTATTGTCTTATTTATAGAATCGATCTGTGACGTGCATCGCTTGAATTCTTGCCTCGACTGATAGTGAACTAAGTTTTAATACGCAAATGAAAGCAAGAAAGTAAGCGATGATATATCAGTACAAAAGAAATGAAAGCAAATCAGACGATATTACTAGCAAGGCATGATGGTGGCTCGACGCGTGGAATAGTAGGTAATTTGGACAAAATTTTTGACAGACAGATAGTTTTTCAAATTTTAAAATTTCTAACAAAAATAAAGTAATTTGTGAGTATTATGCAAAAGACAGATTTTCGAACTTGACGTTGTGAAAAATTATCCGGACTCCGGTTCAATACTCTGGGGTCTTAGTTGGATTGTCCCACTTAAAGGCAGCGTCCCCTACTGAGGATTTTGTGGAATAATATCCCGGTGTAAATACTTGTGCATCAAAAATTTATTTAACAAACAGGTTCGGACGTGACGTTTTGTTTTACTAGCTATTAATTAGTCTTTGCTTATAACGATCATGTATGATAGTAATTTGTTACAGTTCGACTCAATTAGAGTGTCCCACTTAAAGGCAGCGTCCCCAAGGAAATTATGTCACGAAAATAATCGTTTAAAAATTCGGCGCGGCGCCTCTGGAGTGTCCCACTTAAAGGCAGCGTCGCCAGAGGGTATTACTCGCGATAATATGTCTTCCCGGATTTACTAGCTACGATCGGTTAATTTGAAGTTATTACAAGTTGCTTAAGGCAGAAATTATCCAGAATATAACAAAGACAAATTAAAATTTATTCGAATAAAATATCGAAAATATTATATATAATAAGTCCAAAATTACCACAAAATATATATTAATTCAAAATAGCGAATTCTTACCAAATAGTTGACTGGTCAGGTCGGGCGCGGAAACCAAAACGACCCTTAGCACCGGGCCATTGCAGAATATCCCCGTGCTGAGCTAGGATTCATCCTGTCTGGTGCATATTGCGCGCTCACATGTGAGCCAGGCACTCATCAATCGACGGCGTAGTAAAATGTTTACAACCGATAGCGTCAGTTGATATAAATAATACTTTATTGGCAATTTAGATAGCTGGGATCACTTATAAATAAATTACTCATTTCGAAAAAAAAATTACTATAACTATAAATCAAACTGGTATTCTTGAGGCTGGTTTATATTGCAAAATTGGAGCGTCAACTAACTTAAACAATTAACTATCGCGGTTTACACTGCTTGCAATCGGTTTGAAATTAAAATTTTACCTGGTTATTGACAATAACCGGATTTAATTGTCCCTTTGATAATTATCAATAAAAATAGAAATATATTACTTCAAACACAAAGTTAAGCTGAGAACATATACCAAATTTTCCATTTAAAATTAGTTCCATTACAATGAATTTAACTAAAAAGCGAAGATAAAGGGTTTTCCTCTTCACGTTCCATCTGTATTATACGTGTTATATTTATTTCATTTGCAGGAGGGACAAAATGTAAATAGTTCATAACTTTGTATTTTTACAAACTCTCAGAAGTTGAGTCACGACCATGAGATGTATTTAAGATGAAAAAGAGAATACGTGCTCGGCCTACAATTAATGTAAAATGCTAAATTATAGCACAAAAAGAATACTTTTAGAAAACTAGCTTAATCCTTATGGTGGATTGAATGACCACAAATCCAAAGTCAGTCGATGTAAATATAGCTAAGTAAAGTCTCGAAATGTAAATCGAAACTTTGACTTAATTGGTTGGATTGCGAATAGGCCAGCCGTACTAGACTAGCATTCGAATTTATTAATTCTAAGATATACGATGAATAAACCAGGATTGGTTGATAATAATTGGGAAAAGTTTATCCGTTTTATTTTTATCCGATATAATATAAAGTGACTTACAATTATATCAGCAAGGAAGGCTTTTTATGCTTTCCTCTGAATATTTCGAAAAGTAACAAGGACTGGTGTGCATATGGATACAAAATCAAAGTAATTTCGGAGCTTAACAGTGTAAAATAGCGCATTTTTATTGAGGTAGACTAAATTAAATGCCTGCGGATTGAAATGAAGCCGCATTTAATTTTGCCGCGGCCGACGTTACTTATTTACATTTCCAAATAATCTAAATGAATGAAATCAAGGTTTATTTCATTAAATTCTACATGCCTTTCAACAAGAATAACCTTTGCTTTAAGTTTATTAAATTCCTACCAGTATCAACAACGTTCTAAACGAGGATAGAAATTTCTCTTCCTTTTTTTTCTATATCGAATCCAGTTTTGCAGTTTTAGTAAGTCTCCTAAACAAAAAATTTAATTTCATGCAAATGACGCGTTAGTCTAATAACTAGTAAGTTTTTTCAACATTCTTGCATTAAAATTGACATAATAACGCAAACAAATATGTTCTTCGCCACTTAGATAACTAGCCCCATTCACCGGGCGACTACGCCAAATTTTATTTAATAATTTTTAGTGTTTTTTTTAAAGAGGCTCAATGTTTTAAAAAATTATTTTACTTATAATTTATTATTTGAATTAGTCTGTCCAATATTTTTATATGGCTTACGAAATCAGTAAACAATCTAACTAATCTAATCTAAAAATTGAGGAGCTTCCTTTTCAATTCTATTAATATTAAGAAACTATAGTTGTCCAATAAGCCATGAGGCTTTAAATAATGCTTTTAATAGCACAGGAAATTTTTTGGCTGTGGAAGAAATTACTTTTACAGTTATTGTTTTTGTTATTGTAAATTTCTTTCTTGTCTATAAATTTTCTCTCATTTTTAAGACATTAAGTGAATTATTAACACCTGATATATGCTGAAAATTATATATTTTCATTAATTTATCTGAATTTGAAAGTTAATTAGGAAGCATTTCTTATATAGCAATTTCCTTTATTCAAATATGAAAATATTTCATGTATCATCCCTGCTGATGTGTAACGATATCAAAGATTAGGTTTATAGCAGCAGTTATGAAGTTAATTACCTTATCTTTAAGAGTATCTTTCATGATTATGATATAATGCAATAATATTGAACATGTTTAATTACATTTACATTTGATATTGGTTTATAGCAATTAAATATGTCTAAATGGAATTAATGTGTGTTAGCGCCAAGTTGTCGAGAAATGAAAAGGAAATGTCTTTGATTTTCTAATACTAATGAAACTAACTGAAGATTATTTCAAATCTAAAAAGCAGTCCATCCATAAAGTAATTTGTTTTTACAATTTATATTTAACTTATGTGTATAAACATCACATCATGTGAAAAATCTGATATACTGAAATGATACTTATATATTTTTGTAAACATAGGTTTGATGTTTTTATTATTTTTACTACATTACTATTATTTTATTTTTATTATCGATATTTTTTGAAACTGATATAATACCTTAGGCACAAAGTACCTACACTTTAAAGGACTATGATTATACCGATCTTAACATGTACCCGCGTGTTTTAGAATTCCGGATACGCAGTTGCTACACAAAATAAAATTCTGCGCCTGTTGATACATTAAAACCGATTGTGTGACTATATAGGCTGACAAGCATGCAAACTGTACGTGACTATATAATGATCTCTCAGAATTTTTTACTACAAAGGTACAAGAACCAACGCTACTTAATGACATAACCAACGTATGGACACATGACCAAATAGATTGTTACCCCAAAAATTTTATGAAGAAATATTAATCATCCTGGACGGCATTATCAGATATCAGATTATCAGATATCAGAACATAGTTCTTCAGTTCGTTTTGTACTCATCACAAAAGCGCATGTTAACAGGGTCTCAAGGATGGATGGGTTTGTAATTCCTAAATGTTTCTTCGCTTGTCCTCGATATAATTACAAATATATAAGTACACTGGAGATGTTTAGAGTAAAGTGCGATTTTATGATAACACAAATTTATGAAATAAATAATGAGCAGTTGGAGGGTTACCTGGAGGAATCTACTAAACAAAGGGACATATCAAATAAAATCTTGGCAGTGAACATCCTGTCAAATTCGTTGGAGTTAGGCAGCGAGACATGTTCAAATATACTCTCCTCTTCCAATCAATCCACCTTAACTGTACCCTCAAGTAATCAGTAGTATCTTCTATTAACTTGCGAAAGCCTCTACCCTTAGATATCCTCTTGAAATTCTCTTGAAGTGGTGGATCAGTTCAATTACTTAGGCAACGTTGTTAATGACAAAGCAAACATGGACAGCGAGATTCGCAATAGAATTAACGCTGCATCTAGAGCACTCTGGGGACTTAGAGAGAGAGTATTTGACAACCACGACCTTGCTTTGTCAACGAAAATGGCTGTCTATAGAGCAGTTGTCATTCCAACACTGCTATATGGATGTGAAAGCTGGATCACTTACCGTCGTCATGTGAAAGAATTAGAACGTTTTCAGCAAAGACACCTCAGAAGTATGATGAAAATCCGTTGGTTCTATCACATATCAAACGTGGAAGTACTCAGGAGAGCAAACAGCCTTCCAATTGAGATGCTTATTTCAAGAGCACGCCTAAGATGGGCAGGTCACGTTCATCGTATGCATGATAACCGTCTTCCTAAATGTACATTTTATGGTGAATTGCTAAGTGGTAGAAGAAGGCGTGGCGGTCAACGAAAGAGGTTCAAAGACGCTCTCCATGAAAATCTAAAATCCTGCGGTATTGCAGACGAGCAATGGGAACAACTTGCAGCGGATAGAACCGAATGGCGAGGGGTTGTGGCCAGCTATCAAGGAAATGTTGCTGCAAGAAGGCCGAATCCAAGACCTAACCAGGTCTATGTTTGTCCTGACTGCGGTCGACATGTGCTCTCCCGAATTGGCCTCTATAGCCATAGTCGTGTGCACCGTAGATGAATGGGAATTACAATAGACTACACCTTTTACTTGTTTTTTATTGTACACAATTTATCGACTGTAACATTTTTATACTCGGACTCGAGTAACGGCTAATAATAATAATAAAAATAATAATAGATATCCTAGAACTTTTGTATTTAAAGTTTTTTCTAGGAATTGTATTTTTCAAGTTATCCTTCTGTTCTCCTGCTTTTATGCCACCCTGTATATTAAGTGTACCCTTACATTTATTGTTATTACAGCAGGTGTTCAAAATGTTCGCTATTAACAGTTTGACAGTGAGCTAAACGGATATAAAAATTATCCATTGTACTTATCATTTCTGGTATAATCTCAGCGCACCAAGCTAATTGGCTGTTGCAGTTCATTTAAATCTTGAGGTTTGGTAAAGTAAACTTTACTTTTTATGTAACCCCAAAGAAAATAATCATTCAGTGCTATGTCTGGTGATCTAGCTGGCCACTCAATGATTCATTTTCTTCCATCGATTGGGGAAAGTATCGCTCGAATAGTCTCTGATGGTTAGTCCATAATGTGGGGGCGCGCCATCTTGCTGAAACCAAACTTCATTAAAATTGTTACCGCTGTACTGCTGGCACAATATTGTCTGTAAGGAGTTCTAAGTATTTCTCGGCGTTTAGATTTCCATTAACAAAAAAAGGCCCAACCACTCGATCGCGAAAAAGTCCTGCCCAAACATTCAACTTTTGAGATATCTGAGTGTGTGCTTCAAGCAACCAATGAGGATTTTCATTACTCCAATATCTGAAATTATAACGGTTTGCTTTACCACAAATTTCAAAAGTGGTTTCGTCTGAGAAAACAACGACCTGACCTTTAAATTATTTTGAAGGTCATAACCAAGGCCAAATTCAATGTCACCGTTAGATAGCCAGGAAAATTTTCTACAACTTTTGTGTTTAAAGTTTTTTTCTAGGATTGCCATTTTTCAAGTTATTCCACTGTTCCAGTACTTTTATGCCACCCTGTATACATTATTAACAGCAAACAATATTAGATAATTATGTTTCTTTTTCATTAGGATAACAAAATGTGTTATTTATAATTTATTTTCATCACGCTCGTAGGAAAAATGTTGTTCCTAACACATGATTTTGCTATCTGCTAGTGTCTGCTTATCCGCGTAGTTCGGACCACGTCAATCGGGTGAGGAAGAATACAACTTTCTGCATCTGCTAGGAAAATAACTATTGTTACAAATATATCATGTACACATAGAGTACGAAACATATGTATATAATGTATCATTGATTATAGACAAAAAGTTTCAATTATAATTATGTTTTAGGTTGTAACTAGATATTTCGTTTCCCCTAAGCGACTTATACATTAGTTTAAGAAAAATAAAAAAATACGATCATTCGGCACATTATTCAAAGTATACAATTTTAATATAGTACTCACAGGAATTTCTAGAAATGCGTTGCAGGTGTCACCATTATGGCCACTTTTCTGATACCTTTTGGAAAAAGTTGTGCACACCCACCTAGAATAAAACACATTTTCAATATATTTCTCTTTAACTTAACCTTGTTGTAAAATTAACAGCTTAATTTATTGAAATGCAATAAGAATACCTTTTTATTTCTAATGATATGGAAATTAGTAGTTTATAATAATTTTTTGAAACATGAAAAAAAAAAGTAATGAGGGAAGTATGAGAAAATATGAATTTGATATTTTAAGGGAGTTGAAAAATATTGCAGAAAAACCGAAATTTATTGTCATATCAGGAGACGGAATGCTAAAAATTGTTTGACTGTTTTTTTTACATAACTGTCCCGCTATAAAACCGGAACGCATTTATGAGTACGTCAGATACACATTTTCCTTTTTTGTAATACTCCAATTAAAGTGAACCTCAAATATCTGTCGGACTATTATAAATTTTGTTTTTTAACTTTTCTTTATTTTGATATTATTTGATCTGTACCTTTGAGCAGTTTCATAGACGTCAAATAGCTATTTTTTCTTAATCGGGAAAATACGTATTTCTTATGTTTGGGTGAATCGGGTAGTACGGCAGATTTTTGCCTTAATCGCTTCTAAAAATCATAACAAATGATAATTTCACTATGCGCTAGTTTGCAAACGTGGACATAATTTTTTATTAAACAAAATGTGAAGAAATTCCTAAAAATTCAGTTTTTTCTTCCTATTTTTTCATATATCTCTGTATCTATCGCTTTTAGAGAAAAGTTATAGAAATGAAAAAGTTTTGTTAAATTTTCAATAAGATACACTTGGTTGCGAATCCAAAAATTCATTTTTACTATTGAAAAAATAGTAAATATCGCAAAAAAAATTTAAAATAGCAAGTTATTTGTGGACTTTTTTTCAAATACTTATATTATACATAGGACCTTCATACTTGGCCAAAGAAAACTTTTTAATATAATAAAATCTTTCCACCAAATTTCATCAAAATCGGACTTTCAGTTTTTGCATAATTATTTTGCAATCTAAACTTCGTTTTGAAAATTTGCAAATTTTCAAAATGTTGCTGAAGCTAAACTAAAGCATTTAGAAAGTTGAAAATTTTTGAACATATACAAGAGCAGTGGAATATTAAAATCCATTTTGAGATATAAAAATCCGTTATTAGTAGAGAAAATGCATTTACTTGGAACATTTTCAACGAATTTTCATTTTTAAAATATATTTTGTAAGTACTCAGAAAGACGCTTCTTTTCTAAAAAAGCGCGATGATTCGTTTATTAGAACCGGTGTTATGGTAGACCACAGTTGAACTCAATTTATTTCGTCCTATAATATTTTGTACTGCTTTAGGTCTCTAATATATTTTTTAAATTTTGTCTGTGTTTTAGCAAAAAATATTTTAGACAAAAGTTGTAGGGCTAGATGAGCACTTTCCAAAGATGTATTGCATGTGCATATTTGATTCGAAATAAAATTTTGAGAATTTTCTTGAAGTCTTTGAACCGTCGCCGTTTTTAAAAAATTCCTCCTATACTGTGGGTTTCAGCAAAAAATGTTTTAGATAAAAGTTGTAGGGCTAGATGAGTACTATCCAATGATGTATCGCATGTACATATTTGATTCGAAATAAAATTTTGAAAATTTTGAAGATATATTTTTGGATAATGTTCATCTAGCCCTACAACTTTTGTCTAAAACATTTTTTGTTGAAACACATTAAAAAAATTTTTTTAAATGGCGGCAATTCAAAGACTAAAAAAATCTCAAAATTTTAATTCGAATCAAATATGTACATGCGATACATCGTTGAATTGTACTCATCTAGACCTACAACTTTTGTCTAAAACATTTTTTTGCTAAAACACATAGAAACAATTAAAAAAATATATTAGAGACCTAAAGCAGTACAAAACAATATAGGACGAAATAAACTGAGTTCAACTTTGGTCTATCATAACACCGGTTAACGAATCATTTTGCTTTTTTCTAAAGAAGCGTCTTTCCAAGTACTTTCAAAATATATTTTAAAAGTAAAAATCCTTTGAAAACGTTCATAGTTATTGCATTTGTTTATAAGCAAAAAAATTTCTCAAATTTCTAAACAATTCCCTACGCTCTCCTAATTAACGGATTTTAATATCTCAAAATGGATTTGAAAACCCGAGTGCTCTTTCATGTGTCCAAAAATTTTCAACTTTCTAAATGCTTTAGTTTAACCTCAGCAACATTTTGAAAATTTGCAGATTTTCAAAACGAAGTTTAGATTGCAAAATTATTATGCAAAAACCGTCCGATCTTGATGAAATTTGATGGGAAGATTTATTATATTAAAGTTTTTTTTTAGCTAAATATGAAGGTCCTACGTATAATATAGGTATTTCAAAAAAATTCCACAAATAACTTGCAATTTCAAAATTTTCTTTTGCGATTTTTTATTTTGGTAATAGTAAAAATGAATTTTTGGATTCGCAACCAACTACACATTGAAAATTTGATTACAAAACTTTTATAATTTTTCTTTAAAAGCGATAGTTACTGAGATATATGAAAAAATAGGAAGAGAAAAACGGAATTTTTTCACATTTTATTTAATAAAAAAATAAGCCCACGTTTTCAAACTAGCGCATAGTGAAATTATCATGTTTTATGATTTTCAGGAGCGATTAAGCCAAAAATCTCCCATACTACCCGACCCAACCCAATACAAATACCGCCTGGGCTATTTACATCAAAATCTTAACAATTTTGACAGCCGATCATGATGCAAAGCAGCATATCGTATAACACAATCGACATTTTATGTACTACTATAGTAAGTTAACAAGCCTAAATACTAATTTTGCGGGCTGTTAGTATATTTAAATTTCGCTTGCCACCTCTAGGTCTATTCTGTAATTCTGAACGCTATTCTGTCAATATTTAAAAAAATATATATCCAGAGTACCAAAAGAGCCTCTATTAAATACCCACAAAGAAGGTTTTATCAAATAAAAATTGTTTAGAGGGAAAAATTATACAGAAAGTATATTTTTCAAATTTCTCGTTGGTTTAACTACAGTTAATAAAAATTTAATTCACAGTTAATTTTAGTTTCGACAAAAGAATGTTAGAAAGTTAATTATATTTTTGTGACATGTAATGATGAGAAAATATTTTTCAAGTGCCTGTCGCGGAATTCCAAAATTAGATAATTTCAACATAAAAAAACTGTCAAAGGTTTTTAGTCATTTAATACGTAAAAAGAATGTTCTCACCATGAACAGAAAATAAATGAAAACTATAAAATTTGTTCTTTTCTATTAAATTTTTTACTGACGATAAGCAAAATCGCCTTTAATAAGGTATATTATTAAAATGTTTTCTTAAAATGTTTTCTTCTTAAAATGTTTTCTTAACCGCCTCTCAAGTTACCGAGATAACCCCCTAGAAGATCTCAAGGATCTTGTGTTAGGTAAAGAGAGACGAGGTCCTACAGTTTAATGTGGACCCCGAACCACTTTTGGGGCAATTTTTTAAATGAAAAATTGCTTAGCTTTGCGGGAATCGAACCCACTTCGCTTGGCAACTCAGTTTGCTATCCAGACGCTTTAGCACACTTTAATTATTACATCTGTTAAGTCTACAGCAAAGAAAACAATGAACAAAAAAATACTAACTAGTATTCTAAATAAATAAAATTATGTAAAAAAATATTTTCAAAGAAAGCTTTTATTTAAATGCTCCAAAAAGTAGAAAATAAACTTTCAAGTAAATCGAACCCATTATTTTGTTACATTATATAATTTTTTTATGATATAAAAGCGTGTCGCGAGATTTTGCTGTGTAAAGGAGATTGCTCGCGACAAGCTTTTATATCATAAAAAAATTATATAATTTAACAACATGATGGGTTTGATTTACTTCAAAGTTTATTTTCTACTTTTTAGAGCATTTAAATAAAAGCTTTTTTTGAAAATATTTTTTTATATAATTTTATTTTTTACTTTTTAGTCTTTTGATATGCTGTAATCCCCAGATATCGATTTTGAGCCGAAGGGGATCATAAACGGTAAAGTCGTCCGCCATCTTGTACTAAATTTTTTACTAGATATTCGTAACCCGCTACCCCGAAAACCCCCAGATATCGATTTTGATCGGTTTGAATCTAAATGAAATGAAATGAAATTTAATGGGGCGAGCGTAGGTGCGTCTTTACTATGTACATACTTCGGTATGCGATGTAAAGCAACGACAGGCGCAGTTAGTACTTGGATTGGTGACCATTCCAACGGAAACCGCGTTCTCGCCTCACATATCTTCCAGTGGCTTGTATATCAGTGTATGCACGGAAGCTATACAACCTTAGGCGAGGGTTTTATAGGAGATATACCATCCTTCGGAGGGGATGTAAAGCCGTCGGTCCCTTGTCTATTAAATGTTAGGCAAGTAAAAGATCCCTACTCTTCTTAAGGGAAGAGGTTCGGCAAAATTCCTGGTTGGGGGTAGTTCGTCTACAGGCGTCGGTGATAGGCCTCAGTAGCGGAAATAGGCCGACGTTAAATAAATGTATAAAAAAAAAAAAAAAAAAATGAAATTTATTAAGTAGGTCATGCCTAATATACACAATACATAATAATATCAAATTAAATTACATAACAGATTATAAGTAGTTATACATACATACATACATACATACGTACATACATACATAATAATAATAATTCATACACATAGTACGAGTATAATACAAATTATAGGGTCTACATAGTATTTTAATGTAAGTACACAAGTTCTAATGCACCCATATCATATTAAGAAGTAAAAAAAAGTATGAAGAGGAACAAAGATTATAAACATTCAAAATATAATTTAATACATTTTATATACATTAAACATTATGCGCTTGATTTACCTTATTTAATAAAAAATGAGACAGTTGTCTTTTAAAGATTGTTAGCGTTTGAGCTGTTTTTATCTCCATCGGTAATTCATTAAATTGTTTAAGACCTTTGTGAAACAGTGAATTCATTGATTTTTTGAAATTAGTTCTTTGTATGCGAAAATTGTTATTGTTTCTTGTTTGATAATTATGGATTTCTCTATTTATTGTTATAAATCGGTTGAAATAAGCTGGAAGTAAGTTGTGATTTATTTTATAAATAAATATCATCGAAAAATAAACTAGTCTAGTAGAAACTGTCATCCATTGAAGAGCATCTAACATTAAACTAATTGGAGTGTATCTACTGCATTTCAGAATTATCCTCATGTCACGATTTTGTAACTTTTGTAGAGCATTCATTGAATTGTTGTCTAAAAGGTATAAAATACTTGCACAATAGTCGAAGTGCGGTTGAATAATAGTCTTATACACAGTAATATTTGTGGAAAAAGAAAGCTGATTAGATATTCTTGAAAAAAAGTATAGTTTTTTTATTATTTTCTTTTGTATATATAAGAAATGATTTTTAAATGTTAGAGTATTATCAATAATTACTCCGAGATATTTAAATTCTTTAACCAGTTCTAATTTATTATTTTCTAATAGTATATTTATATTATTTACGTTACGTTAACGTTATTATATTTAAATTTCGTAGTCAAAATCATTGCCTTTGTTTTTTTGACATTTAGTTTGAGTTTGTTTATAGCTAAATACTCTTCAATTTCGGCTAGTTCATTATTCATCCTCATTACGGCATTATCTAAATTATTATCAACTACAGCAATTGAGGTATCGTCTGCAAATAAATTTAAAAAGTCACAAGACGTAAATTTAACAATATCATTTAAATAAATTATAAACAATAGGGGTCCGAGGACACTACCCTGTGGCACCCCAAATTTATTTTGACGAGGATTAGAAAATGTATTGTCAATTTTTGTAATTTGATATCTGTTCCTCAGGTAGTCCTCAAACCAGTTTAATACTATGCCATCTATACCATAATATTTTAATTTTTTTAGAAGAGTCAATCTGTCGATAGTTTCGAAAGCTCTTTTGAAGTCTAAAGATACAGCTAGGATATACCGATCGTTATCAATCTGGTTAATCCAATTAGCGATAGTTAATTGTAATGCTGACTCACACGAGTGATTCTCTCTAAAACCAGACTGAATTTTTGAATTTTTGACTAGAAGTTCATAATCCGCGACCTAGAAAACCCCTAGATATCGATTTTGAGTTGAATCGGATCTTAAACGGTAAAGTCGTCCGCCATCTTGTCTTGAAGTCGCCATCCTCAACTAAATTTTTGGCTGGAAATTCGTAATCGGCGAACCCGGAAACACCCAGATATCGATTTTAATCGATTTGGATCATAAATGACAAAAATTGTCCGCCGTATTGGCGCTGCCATTTAGAAATTCTAAATTTTTACGAAAAATTCATAATTGGCAATCTCGAAAACCCCCAGATATCGATTTTTAGTCGAATCAGATCATAAACGGTAAAGTCGTCCGCCATCTTGAAGCCGCCATCTTGTTTTTTCTTTTATGAAAATGTTAAAGTTCATTGTCACCGGACTTATACATATGTGCAAAATTTCAAAGCTCTAGCTTAATTAGAACTAATCGAAATTTTGATTGCAAGATTTGACCTAAACAAACTGACAAACATTGCAAGTTAAAAGCTTTTAATAAATCATATTATCTGTATTGGAAAAATTCAGCGAATGCAAACAGTTTTCTGAACGTGCATTGAGAAATATTCTACAAATTACCACATCCTGGCGTAGTATGATTGCCTGGCTAGTAATAAATATGCTAATGATATTTACGCTTCGACATTTATCTTAACTTCTATTTTTGAATATAATATTGGTTCATTTTGAATATTCTCTTCTTACCCGATCTAAGATACAACTTCCAAGTAATTATCCATATTCTCTGCATGGCGTTAAAAAGAATCTGAAAAGATTTCTAGTACTTATAATTTAAAACTATGTAAAGAGAGGTGATACTATGACGATGATAGGTGATAATATTTTCCAGTTTACATGAAAGTGTCGAATTGCTACTTTGAAGCATTTAGATCAAATACAGTGTATTCGAGGATACAAAGTAGTGTCATCACATTTTTAATTATTATTTTCAGATAATTATGTTTTCTTATATTTGAAATAGGAATATCTAAACAAATGGTACGTTTGAAGGGAAATAATTAAATTCACAGTTAGCTTTTATGCTCTCATTTAATAAATAACAACTTACTGTGTTTATTGGATACTAATGTAATAATACTTATAACGTCGACATTTTCAAGAGATGGATGCATATTTTTTCGACACTCCGCAGTATAATTATAGCCATAAAAAGCATCCTTTGAAAATTAAAAATTTATATTTGACTTTTGCAATATCATATCGTATTATGAACAAATATTATTAATAGTTCCAAGTCTTTCATACTTTTCTCAATCATAATCTCAACCAAAACTTTAAACTTATTCTGCTGAAAATGATAAAAAAACATTTATTTCCTTTTTCCCAAGTAATTTGAAAGTGAAAGTTATTTTTTGTGGTCCTTCCGGTTCCACCGGAAACTAAATTGCTATGACTTTATCAAATTTTTGTCACCAAGAGGTTTAACTAACCGTTATAAGTTTATTCTACATCATTATTTTGTGTGAAAATAGAATAATTTATTATAACATTTTCAATCGATATCTTTTTTACAAGAAAATTATTGGCTTTTTAGTAGTATCGCAAGAAGTCGGTATATACTATACAGGTACATATGAGAAGTATTCGGCAAAAAAATTAATGAATGCCATCCGAGGGAAAGATATATTTTTAAGTCTTAATATACTCGGTGTAAAAGGAATCATTAGACAAGCCATAGTTTTTATTTTACAAGGCATTTGACTGGGACTCAAGACTCAAACTTGGCACGAGTCAAGTGATAAGATAAGATAAGAAAATAAGAGAGAGAATAGTAAAAAGTTGTGAATTATAGTAGCAAGTCTGTAGATAAAAGTTATAATTAGTGTGTTAGTAATCTAAGAAATTTATTGATAAATAAATCAGTGGTTAGTGACAATCCATATTGCAATTATTGAATCTACGTATGGTCTGTTTACTAAAGGGTGTAAACACCTAGCAATATGTATATTTTTACATTTTTAGAATCCGGAGGTATTTATAAGTACAATTGAATAATTAAAAATTTTTTTTGAGACTAGGTACGTATTTTTTAGGGTCATTTTTATTTTGCATCTAGAATACAGTGAATGCACTCAAGTCAATTAAATGGACCAAAACGATAAGAGAAAAACATAAACGTGAGATTTTTCGAATTGGATTATGTGACGCTTTTTCTCCACCTCCCACGATGACGTGGAGAGAAAGCGGCCACTCTTTGCCACACAAGTTTCAGAAACAAGTTTTAGATTTATTCAGGCGCCAGTCCTAGTTTATGTGATAGGACAAACTACCCTCAAGCCGAGTGCGCGAGGCTGAGTTGCTCAAGTGGAGAAAGTACTCCAGTGTGTCAATATATGGGAAATTAGACGTTCACACACAAACAGTAAAACTCAGAGTTTTTCAATTATATCAGTATATTCAAATAAACCTATTATTTACAATGCCACTTTACTAACTAGTTGCTTTCTACCAAAAATCTATAAAGTACCAATTACCGGGAGGAACAGGCAAGAATACTAGTATCAGATGACTCAAGCGACAGAGATAGCAAGCACAAAACTAGTATTAAAACGGGGCAGACTAGATACGGATACCAGGCAGGTGAAGTAAGACCACAATTATTTACATAAATATAAAAACTACAGTGCAACAGTTTATAGAGTACTTGGCTAGTGCGTGTTGATTGATTTTCCCTGAAAAGTTAAAGTATGATTAATAAAAATAGTTATATTGCTCTTCGGTGTTTAAAGATCTCCGAAGGTACATAGGGAACACCTAAGAGTTGCGTAGAAATTTACTGGAATGGCTACCCACGAGCTGGAATACCGAAAGGAAAGGTATAGTTAATAAAAACAGTTATGCTACTCTTCAGTGTTCAAAGGTCCCTGAGGGTACACAAGGAACACCTCCAAGTAACAAAAAAATTTACAGCAAAAGATCAAAGTATGTTTAACATACAATTGCACTAGCCAAGTTTCTTACTCAGTTATCTTCCCTCTCTATGGCCTTATTTATCTCATGGTATAACCTTAGGCATATCTGCTGTCTGGAACGACCAGATCAGACTAGCCGTCTTTTCAGGTCCACAGAGACTTTTCTATAAATGAAACTGCTACGGATTTACACGTACATAAACAATTAAATACGTTAGATATTAATGATTATAAGATATTACATAACGAAATCACTTGGGCTACTGTAGCGTAGCAGATATCGTAGGCCACAAACTTAACCCGGAAAGACTATCTCAGGGCGTTAAGCCCAAGTTTACATAAACTATGACAAATTATTAGTTTACTTACTTAACAAATCACTGAGGCTTCCATACGTAGTGGTCGCAGACGAAATAATGACACTTTCTTTAAAAATGAAATGAAGATGTGGCCAATTTCTCGATTAATAAGTTATAACATTCATAAAATGCCTCGTGTAGCTACACATCGGTTTACAATGTCCTCACAAATGGTCATAAATTCTGCCACAAAGGTCTGATTTAAAGAACCTCCTTAAATAAATATACATGCATAAAGTCTTTAAATATGTACAAGTTAAAATGCGAAAGTATGAATTGATATCCAGCCGCACCACTGAAGGTGGTCCCCGGTAAGTAAAAAAATAAACACAACACACTTATTCAGGGTGGTGCGATACCGAGTCCAGACGTGGAAGAACTGTAGCCCTACGGAGATGTCTTCAGGACACAAGAAATGGACCCAAGAATGGGGTTGATTGTAGCCTCACCAGCCCTGGCACCTTCCACTGTGTGTGGATGCCCCGTCCGTGGAACTCTCACTGACGTGTGTAGAAGCCCCGTCCGTGGAGCCCTAAAGATATCACGATTTAATTCACAAAGTCAGAAATGTACCTGAAGCGTGCCTAATGTGAGCAATTCTGACATAACCTACAAAGGAAGCATAATTTACCTCACTGATGAGGGAACAATCCGCCAAAAGCCACAGTCGGATGAATGGGGTCGAGTCCGCCTTTCAAGTTGACACTGTATTTCCAAAGGAGAGCCTGCAAATTTGCGAAACACGTGGGTAGAGAACGGGTAAGATGGCGTGAAGAGGTTAGCTTACCTTGTGTAATTAAATATCCTGCTTCCGCAGATAAAATTTACTCACAACCACAAAATATTCCGCTAAACGGAACAACAACAGATTGAGGAAATTTTCTTGTGTTGATAATTCCAAAATCCACCAGGATACCTTGGATAAAACCGAGGTTCACAGAATTATCAACTAATTACCACCCAGCAAAAATGGTTGCCTCCCCGTCTTCCGCTCTCTGCTGATCAAGTGCCACAAGGGTGTCGCCCTCCCGTGGAGAATAGCGAAATTTGTTGCGGACGTAGTAGTTGTTATTATGCGGCCCACAAAACGCTAAAGCGTATGGTGGGTCGCATACGCTAGAGGTCCGCAACAAAACAACTTACTGTGGGAGTGGGAGTAGGCGCCAGACGGATGCGCTATTGGTCGATGACGTAGTCTGGAATTTAATATATCACAATAACGGTACCTTAGATTCAAATCCCGGAGTGAACACGTCTGCTTGCGACGAGTCACTCTGGCTGACTGCCAATACGGTATGAATTTAATTACTTCCTTCAAATATGTATAAGTGGGAGAAACAGTGGAGAACAGATACGCGATGGATTGCCGTGACTTATTTTGGAATATTTTGCGACTTAGAATAATTCAAATATCTTTAATTTTGGACTAGTATATTTCGTCGTGAATCGGAGCAATTGAGAGTGCATCTCTCGCGTAGGACGGCAGCCAACAGACTGACTATTGAATATTTCAATTATTCCCGTATACCGAAAGAATGACGTCGCACAGGTTCTGTGAATTAATGCTTTTATTAATTTTTAAACTAATTCGTTTACGGCGGTACAATATACATAATCTACACAATAAATCAGAACAATTCCTATAAAAGATTTTCAAGAAAATAATAATATCTTGTGCATATATCGGTAACGAAAAGCGCTTCGTTACAATTAGTAGCTACGACCATCCAAAATTTCCTAAATCGTTAATTTGTAATTTTTTCAAATTTTTCAAATAGCAACATGTTTAAGACTCCCAATAGTTAAATCCTAATTTTCACGGCAAATTCTTTGATAAGTTCAAATCGAAAATCGGTTCGTTATTAACGCAAATATACAAGTATATATAAGTTTGATTATAACATCCTATTTCAACTTCGAGAATATGATGTAGCGTTTTGCACCATGCCTTTTTAGAGGCATTCTGTATAACCAACCATATTTACTTACACTTCCAGAACATGATGAAATGAACATGACTGGTTGTATGAAAAAAAAATCACTAAAGATCTTTTCTAAACTTTATAAGTGCTTCAGTCGTATAGTCAACAGGAAAGATGAACAATGTGCTGAAATTTAATCGATGGAAAGTTTTGACGTTATTAATAATCACTAAACAAAGATACGTATCAAAATTCACGTTTTGTTTGTTCGAAATGAAGTTCTAATGTTCCTGGACCATTGACGTATGATTTGCCAAATAGTAATATTTATATGTTTCGGATAGAATTGACTTTTAGATGAAGGAAAATTATGGTCTGAATTATTAATAATTTTTATGTTCGTAAAAGTAGGAGTCCAATCTAAAATTACGGTCCCATAAGGAAATATTAAAGTCATCTGAAATTGAAATATTTATACCTAAGTGTAATATTACCACCGCATCGCATAAAGTTGAGTTAAAGTTTTGAACGTTTTTCATGCAAACTTGCACCTGGATGAAAAATGTATAGCTTCTTAAAAATTAGTTTCGCTTTATCATTCGCTGCAACTCTAATAAAATTTACTTTTACTTAACCTAAAATTTAAGCTTCCAGACATCTGCGTCTCAAAGAATATAAACAAAAATATTCAAATATCAATTAAAAGTATACTTTCAATAGCAGATGATAAATTTATTACATACTGCCAAGGTTTCTCCAAGTTATTAGATAACACATCACATTTTAGCAGTTTAGTTAGCGGTTTAGTTTAGTTAAAAAATTATTTCAAACTTTATACACGTGTAAATAGCATGGTATATTGTTCCTTACCTATTATACTTGAACCATATCCATCATGTATGAACATTAGAGGCATATAAACCGTCATGATTTACATAAATATATAAGCATGTTATTTATAATTTTTGAGCAACATAGTAATAAGGCATTTGATTATGCACATACAGATCGTAGATGTACAAGATATCGAAATTGTATTATACAATGCGTCTCTTAGGATAGAAAGAATTTTACGTTGATTACTAAATACATCAATTTTACATTTGTTATTAAGGTGATGGTGAAGGTGACAAGATAAGTGAAAGTTGCAAACAGACATTGCCTACTCTAAATATGTAATAATAATAATAATTTTATTTAGAACCACTTGGTAAACAAAATATTTAACATTTAATTATCTATAATCTACAGTTAAGTATAATAGTTTAGAACTAAATAAATAGATACTCACAAAGTATAGTAAATACGTTTATAAAATAGTGACATACATTAATTAACAGCAAAATGAATTACAACGATAAAGATGAAGACAGGTAACATTTAATTTGAAACGAGTAATTAAATGAAGAGCTGATAACTTACAACAATAATATCTAATAATTTTCAATTTTCCATAAAGTGTTAATTTCTGTTAATATTTATGATATTATTTATGCAATTTCTAGTAATATTTTTTATAATTTTTATTATTTTCTTTTTGTATAAATTAAAGTTATTTATATTTCTAACTTCTACTAGCACAGTCAATTACGCATGGTGTTAGGTAGGTATAGCATTTTTGTGCTTTATTTTTATGAACTTTAGGTTTTAGAGCATTTAAATTATATTTTTTCGAGTATCGTAAACATGAACATTGTATTTTATTAGAAATTTGTTTTTATACTGAAATAATAACATTGCGACTCAAAATGATTGACGAATATCAAGAACATCATTAAGTCTAAAAAGGTTATCACTGGGGTAGGTTATTCTTTATTAAAAATTATTTTTAATATCCACCTCTGCGTAACATTTAGGTTGTTCAGGTGATAATCTGATACTCCACCCCATGCAATAAGCCCATATTCTAAATGTGACTGCACTATCGCAGAGTACATCATTTTTAATTCTTTAGTAGTGGGATAGTCTTTTAAAAATTTGAATTTTGGAGTTAAGCTTCGCATTTTTGTAACTAGGGATATTATATGAATGTCCCAGCGAATGTTTATCTATATGTATTCCTAAGTATTTTACATATTCCGCTTCATTTTTAGATAATCCTTTTCCAATATCAAGTGATCCCAAATTTGGCAAGCCTCTTGCATATGGTGCAAATGGTAGATATTTCGTTTTCTCATGATTTAACGTTAAAATGTTTGCGCTAAACCATTGTGAAATCATTTTTAAGTCAAGTTCCACTATTTCCTTGAGTTGCTCCAAGGTTTCGCTCTTGTATAATATGGCTATATCGTCCACAAAACTCACAATTGTGCCCTTTGATTGTAGCAATAATAAACTGAGAATAATATAGGGCCCAATACTGTGCCTTGCGGAACACCATAGTGTACAGGCTTACTGGTACTACTAATGTCTCTTATTTTTACAAATTGGTTTCTTTAAGACAGATAACTCTTCAACAGGTTGAACGCAGTACCTCTAATTCCATAATTATTGAGTTTTTCTAAAAGTATCTTGTGACTAATCGTGTCAAAAGCTTTCGTTAGATATTAGGTGTATAAATACACAGATAGAGAGAGTGTTTTCGTTCATTGATTCATATATTTTTGAGATCAGATATGCCATTGCATCTTTTATTGATTTTCCTTTAGTAAAGTCAAATTGTCTGTCTGAAAGTATTTCTCAAAAAATTCACTTAGCCTTGCTTTAATTGTCTTTTCAAAAAGCTTCGCCAAATTAGAAATCAAGGAAATCGGTCTGTAATTATTTACGTCCATTTTATCACCGGTTTGTTTGTAAAGTGGTTTTATGATGCCTACTTTTAAATATTTCGGAAATATTCCGGTTTTTAAACACGTATTGATTCTATATGTTAGGGGCTCTAATATTTCACTACTTACTTTTTGAAGTGTCTCTGAAGTTAAAGTCATATCCAGGTGACTTTCCTAATTTTAGTTCCTTAATGTACTGTTCTATTTCCTTTTTTGTAGCATCTTTTAGGTAAATTGAGTTTTTTATTGAGAATTTATCTCTAAGACTTTTTTTATGAATTTTTATTTTTGTTGCTAAATTTTCGCCAATATTACTAAAATAGTTATTAAATCTGTTTGCAATTTTTATATTTTCAGTAGTAATTTGCTCATTTTCTAATTTAATTCTATTTATATCTGTATTTTTGTTTTTATTATTACTGCAGATATTATTGACCGTAGTCCATAATTGTTTCCTCGACTTTTGGTTTTTTTCTATTTGTGTTCTATAAAATTTTATTTTTGTCTTTTTTATTATGGCATTTAATTTATTCCTATAAATTTTAAATTCCGCTTCTATATTTGTATTATGTGGACTGTTTATGTATTTTTGGTATAACACATCTTTAGTTTTATCGACTTAATTAAACCGTCTGTAATCCAATCTTTTTTTTATAGTTGCTACGTTTAAATTTAGTTCGTGTGGTATTTTTTTCAATGTACATACATGTATTTATGAGTGTATCTACTGTATAATTAGCATCGTCACTAGTATAAACAGTAAGCCATTCTTATCTTTGTAAGTCAAATTTCAGTGTTTCATAATTTATGACTTTTTTAAATTTAGACACTTTATTTTTATTTTTCCCTGTTTGTAAGTTAATGCTAGTGTTTAGTACTATTGGGTAGTGATCTGTTATTTGTGCTAAAAAAATAAATGATTTAAAATTGAGTGTATTTTTTTATGTTTTACGAAATAATGGTCTATGCATGATTTTTGGTTACCCTGCACACGAGTATAGTTATTTATATATGAGGTAAATCCTAGCTCGCTTAAAATATTTAAATATTCTTGTGCGAATGTAATTTCAGAAAGAATATTAATATTTACATCGCCAACTAAAATATGTATATTATTATCTTTTTTAAAAGATTCCAAATATATTCTTAATCCTCTATTGAATGCAAAGGGGCATGTCCTGGGCGGTCTATATAATGCAGTGACAATAAGGTCATTGAATTTCTTACGTGATGGGTTACTTATGGTAATAACATCAATATCAATTATTTTTCTAATTTCAAAATTGTACTCAATATTTAATTTTACGAAAATTAATACGCCACCATTTTGGCTTAAGTGAAAATGAGTTTAACCACTAGGGGTCTTGGTTTGTGACCTTTGTTTCCTATGCAATAGTAGTTGTTTACATCATTAATTATTATATTTGAACATTAAAAATAAAAAGACATTGTGACAAGTGATTTGCAGCAAAATGTTAGCCAACCAAATAGATAATAATAATAATAATGATAATCCTTTATTATCCCAATAGACCAACAGATATTGATATACGATGAGTCAAAAGAAAAAAAAATTGTTTGAACATAACAATAAAGAAAATAAAATTAACAATCTAAATATTCATCTACACTATTATTGAAGGCATTGGCAAGTAACATATTTTTATAATGCAACTTTTAATACTTAAATCTAATTTATTATACAGAACCGTATCAACATAGTCAGGATTAGATTTATAAAGTTCTACTCTGTGTATTGTATGCTGCAAATTTTCTTCGCGACTAGCTGTACTGGCGATGCCCCAGCAAGTAACTCCATAACTAACCGTTTATTCAAAGCCTGAATAGTAAAATATTTTAACAATATTTTTACTTGTAATTTGGAACAATCCCCTTAGAGCAAAACAAATACTTGCACACTTCTTGCTTACATAATCAATGTGAGCTTTCCAGTCTTATGACACATTTACATATATATATACTTTATAGCTTAAAGTCGATTACTTGTTGAACTTATGCTGAAATATAATAAGTGGTCTAGATATACAGTTAGCAGTAATAGGATAGAATTTCAGCGAAAACATGTTTCCTTGGTTTACTGCCAGGTTGTTTGACTTAAAATATTTAAAAAGAGAAAACGAATTATCTTGCAGAAGTTCTGACTTTTAAATTATTGATTATTGATTATATGATGCAAGGAACATTTCAGCAAAAGCACAGTAAAGAATGGATTCAAAGTTTTCAACGTCATTAATATACAACAAAAATAGAAGAGGGCCCAGAACTCTCCCATGGGGAACTACAATATTAACTTCAATTTCATCGGATCTTTTTCCATACTATTCAACGAACTGTTTTCTGTTCAGAAGATAAGGTCGCAAAATTTGATTGCACTTAGCACGCAAACCATAACACTCCACTTTTTTAAGCAGAGTATCATGGTTTACGCAATCATCTGCCTTCAATAAATCAATAAATAGCCATGGCTTTGTTACCCTTGTCAAGATTCACATAAATATAATTTAAAAAACTTAGTAGAGCAGAAATTGTAGATCGTTTTTCCCTAAAACCATGCTGATTAGCTGATAGTGTGTTATTTGACTCTAGAAAAAATACTGCTCTATTTGCAAGCAATTTTTCAATTATTTTTGGTATTTTTGTTATTTGCATCAAACGGTATCTCATGAGGCATTGCGAAAACTTGTAGATAAGTCCTATAAAACTGGATCTGTGTTGGGTGTTAAAAACCCAAGAAAAAGGGCAAATTAGTGAATGCGTCAATATTTTTGGTAATGAATTAATGAAAGAAACCCGAAATCAATGACAGTAATATTAATAACAGTAATAATTTATTTTCACTAAGACACTTATATTATATGGGATTCGTCAGTCAATCTAGAAATTCTAAAAATAAGGAGACTTTGCAAAAACATTTATCAATTAAACACCTTTTTAAGTTTCTTCTAAAAAATAAGCGAATTTTCACACTCTTTAATGCTCCTAGGTAAACACTTAAACATCTTAGGTCCAGGACAATTAGGGTCATCTAAAGCAAGTTTTTGCTTAGCGAATGGTGCATGGAACTCATCCGCATATCTTGTAGTATAACTGTATATAGCTTTATTAGTAGTAAAACATCTTTGTTTAAAAAAGTCTTTACACAATTTCCTCTGTGGACTTTTTGTCATACATCTAATGATCCTCTTTTGAAGAGACATTAGCTGCGTCACTAGAGTTTCCCCACAGGCAAATTCCATACCTTATCCTTGAATCTACTTAAAAAAAAATTTGCCTGTACTAGCTGATGAATGTTATCTTATCTTTATCCCTACGGAAACGCTTACAAATAATGAATATTAGCAAAAGTCATTTACAAAGAATTTATAAGGCAAACAAAGTTCGATCCTTTAACCCAAGGTTTTATCTTACACTTGAAGATGAAGATGAAAAGAAGATAAGAGATTATTTTTCTTTGTTGATGGATAGGCGAGAAATACTTACTTCGTTAATTCGAAGCATTCTTTTGTGCCAACGGTCATAGTTTATCACAAAATAGTCGCTCTTAGGATTTTGAAAATCCAAACTTCATCTTTCAAAAACGACATCGCTGTTATAAAAAGTGACTGTTTGGCGTGGAATTTATTGTGAATAAATTTTTGGTCCATTTTTTATAGAAGAAAATTTAAATCGACAAGTTTATGTGCATCTTTTGGGCAATTATGCGTTACCATTTATAGATAATTTACAGGCAGAGCGGCGCAACATTTTCTGGCAGAAAGTTATTTTGGTACAGTAGCGGTTAACAGATCATTTCAGTGAACGATAGATGGGAGATTATGGTCAAATTTATTTTCCTGCTAGATCACCTAACCTGACACCGAGGATTTTTTCTTGTTGGGCATTTTAAAACAAAACGCTTATGCAGGTGACTTGCCATATGATGGAGAAGTACTAAAGAATGAATACAGAATGCGGTGAATGAAATAAATATGCACGCAATCATTTGTAAAATTTATGGTGAATTTAGTTATACGATGGAGAAATGTATGATGGTTGGAGCAGGACACTTTTTCAATAATCATACAAGTTATTTTTGAATTCCTATACAAAGATCATCAGCCAGTGTATATTGTATTCAACATTCAGTTGGCAATTATAGAAGTTCATATATCACTAAACAAAACTATTTGATTAAATTCTTTGTGTCGCCTTTATTGATTTTTTAACAAGCTAATGAATAAAAAATTAAAGAAGAATTTTATGATTTGTTACATATATGGTCCAAGTATAATCAGTTTCACAAAAATAAATCTTTACAAACGTACATTTAAAACAATATTGCCTGAAAGTTATTTGTGGCATTCTACTAATATTCTTTCCCTTTTATTTGGGTTTTCTACCACATATATTATCATTTTCAAAAACAAATCACCGAGTCTATAAAATAGTCAGAGGTTATTTTTTTTAAACAAATAATATAAATCGGAATAAACACAGAAATAATGTACTTTGCTGATGTTTCGGAAAGTAGTCTCTTTCCGTTTTGAAAGCTTTTTTAGAAGAATTCTTATTTGTTGTGTATGTTAAATACACAGCTTTAAGATTCTGTTTATGTTATTTCCATAGATACTAACTACTTACACAGAACTCATGATATTTTCTTTTAGATAATGTTGAGTTTGTTAAATTCTTCTTTTAACATTGGTAGCCAAGTTGTACAAATATCTACAGAACAATTCGATATGCATTTATCTTCGTTTAATAATAATGCTGATTCTTTTATTTTTCTTTTTTTGTTATCTGCTTCTTTTGTTAAAATATTTGCCGAGTCCCAGTTTATTCAATGTCCGCTTTCCCACGTATGTTCACAAATCAGCAAGATTTTGATATGGCAATGGGGTTTCCATTATCACCAATTTTAAGCAACATATTTATGGAGAACTTTGAGAAAATACAGTTCAAAATTGTATAAATTGTATAAATAAACCGGTTGTCTGGTGGAGATATGTTGACGACATCTTTACAATTTTTTTCTTCCTTACTATTTATAGTAAGGAACCGTCTACTAAATCCACATTAGAAGTAGAAAGTAGGAATGAACTACCGTTTTTAGATTTTTTAACTAAAAGGATAAATAATAAAATTGAAACAAGTGTTTATAGAAGACCAACACATACTAATAGATATCTAAATTTTAACTCAAATCAATCAATAGGGCGTTGTTTATACGATAGGGCCAAAATAATTTCATCTAATAATGAAATATTAAATAACGACAAACAAATTATCAAAGAGGTTCTAGTACAAAATCAATACCCTGAAGCATTTGTTGATAGAGTTTTCATAAATGTTTTTTTTTTATACATTTATTTAACGTCGGCCTATTTCCGCTACTGAGGCCTATCACCGACGCCTGTAGACGAACTACCCCCAACCAGGAATTTTGCCGAACCTCTTCCCTTAAGAAGAGTAGGGATCTTTTACTTGCCTAACATTTAATAGACAAGGGACCGACGGCTTTACATCCCCTCCGAAGGATGGTATATCATAAATGTTGGAAATAGGGACAATCAGGTATGTTAGGACCGTATTTCAAACGGGGAACACTTTGGAATCTATTTTAACAAAAACAAAACCGATAAAGCGGGAGTAGAATTCAAAAAAACTGTATTTACAATATTCCGTGCGAATGTGATAAATGTTATGTGGGTGAGTCATCCAGACCTTTCAGTATGAGGTTGGATGAGCACAAAAAATTACATTGAAAAGAATGAAATTCAGAAATCAAAGACTAGAAGATAGAATAAACTGCAACTCGGCAAAAATTTTAACAAAAGAGACAAATAACAAAAAAGAAAAATTAAAGAATCAGCAATAATCTTATTAAATGCAGATAATTGCGTATCGAATTGTTCTGTAGATATTTGTACAACCTGGCTACCAATGTTAAAAGAAGAACTTAACTAAAAGAAAATATCATCAGTTCTGTGTAAGTAAGTAGTTAGTATCTATGGAAATAACATCTTAAAGCTGTGTATTTAACATACACAACAAATAAGAATTCGTCTAAAAAACTTTCAAAACGGAAAGAAACTACTTTCCGAAACGTCAGCAAAATACATTATTTCTGTGTTTATTCAGATTTATATTATTTAAAAAAAAAAATAACCTCTGGCTGTTCCTTCGATGTAAACGTCACAGGTTCAGAGGCTTTTTCTCAATATTTCTATTATTTTGTAGACTCGGTGATTTATTTTTGAAGAAGATAATACATGTGGTAGAAAACCCAGATAAAAAGGAAAGAATACATTTAAAGCAATTACAAATTCTTAGAACGAATTTTCAAAATGCAAACCATGAGATTCGATACATTATTGTTAGCGTTGTTTAAATTGTTATTGAATATTCTAGTTAGCGCAGAATTGTTGCTAATTTGGTCACTATAATGCAGAATTCGATGAAGTAACTGATCTCTACTATTTAATGGGATACTGTAACATCCAGTTTTGAGATATGTCCATAGAAAATAAAAGTTGGAAATATAACCAGTCAAGGACGAAGTCCTCCACGCCCAAACCATCTGTTTGTACACTCCATTTTGAAAATTTGCTGAAGTATTTGTAATTTATTTAAATGTACTTTTGTAAAGACTTACATGTGTTAAATTAAGCAGATTGTTCAAATAAGTAATAATATTAATTATTTAGAGAATATATGTAAGTAAAATAGTGGTATGTACAGTTTGTCATGAATTGCCTTGTATATCTGTACGTATATGAATTTTGCTCTTGAGTTTATCAGAAACCGCTTGACCTATTTTTATAAAATTTGTTGGTTGCCACTGGCTTAACATTCCTCAACTTAAGGAACGAAAAAAATCAAAATCAGTTGTAGTATCGAAATTATCGCAAAAACTATTGTTTTACGTGTTCGAGGAATTGGCGAATGCGCCAATGTCAGGTTGTCCAAAGACAATTTTCAGTTTGTAACTAAGGAATAGGTACCAGTGATGTTTTATTGCTTATTTACCTATATAGAGGATAAATAAGGGGCCAAGGGGAAAGTAATATTTTTGTAACATATTGAATAACCAGAACGTTAAAATTTTCACAATCTAAGCCAAACTGTTGCATGAATTAAAATAAAGGCAATAAGTTTTACAGCGGAAAGATAATTGAAGAATGCCGAGGAAGGTTTCTGATTGTATAAAAATAAATAGACATGATATAAGGATGCCTCGCCTTGATTTAACTGCATTATTCAAGGCAGAATTTGAATATAATTATTGTGGAAAGATATAATCCAATTTGTTATTCACGTATTCGTTTATTTTCAAAATATAAAAGATTGAAATAACACAATTTCACCTTTTCTAGCTCAGCAGATTTAATATTATTTACTTCACACAAAGGCGGAATTGGATGCCGATTGCTAGCTATTTTTATACTCTTTATAAGGGTGTATTTTTTTATATTCAATTTCGACAGCAGAAATTCCACAAATTTAATACGAAAACATATTTGTATTTAATATTAGAGAAGTACACAACAGGTCAAGGTAGTCCAGTCAATAGACAATGGGCAAAAAGCTGAGAAATATTATATTTAGTATTCTATTTGACTAAATAATTTATATGTAAAAAGAAAAAGTTGAACATTTTTAAGAAAAATGTTCATATTAGGGTTTGCAATATCGGTTAGCAGAATAACATGGAATGGAATAGAATAAATGGAAGGGAACGGAGTTGTACGGGACGAATCAGTAAGGACCAGATCAGAATGGAATACTTTTCGAGAACATATTTAATAAGAAAGCAAGAGTGGTTTGTTACACAAATCTGATCTAAATAACAGATTAAGTTAATTGAAAACCCACTGCCACCCCACCCCACCCCACAACACTACAATTGTATACTACAAGCTAATTTTGTACGTGACTTCCCCGTACCCCCTGACCATCAATCATGTTTATCTTTTGACTGTATACTTCATGATGAGCAACATAACCTTTACTTAAATCAAACTGGAAGACAATAACAAAGAGCAATTTTTTTCCATTAGATATGAAATGTGTTTTGTGCTGCTACTTTTCTTGCATAATTCAATGGGTATCCCAGCCAGCAAAAAGGTATCTCTACTACGGTAGTACAGCTAAAAAGTAATCAATTATTTACCTACGTTTGGAAAATAAAGTTTTTCCCCAACAAGTCCCGTGTTAGATTCCAACTGTGGAATGCAGCTTCAGATTTTTGGTTGTATTGTTATGAAAAACATGTTATTAACTGTACATTTCCACAATTTATAATCTGCAATATTTTGCTTTTAGCTATCATTACGCATTTAAAAAATGTATTTCACAATAAATCAGGTATAAAATAAGCTCTACACGATTTTAGAAATTTCAGATCGGTAATATTTTATTTCTGACAATCAATCAGTGTATGTTAATAGGAAAAATAGAAAGAAACTTAGTCTGTTAAAATGAATAAGGGTTAAAATCAGATCTACACGATTTCCTAAATTTCTAATCTGTATTTTGCTATGGTAATACTAAAGCGATTCTTGTTATATTTTATTCTCTACCATCAATGGACATTAGTAGAAGAAAACTTAGTCTGTTAAAATAAAATGAATAAGGGTAAAAATGAGTTTTACAGGATTTCATGGATTTCTAATCTGAAAGTAAAGGTGGTCAGAAGGTGCAGGGGAATACGATAACGGCAAAGCGCTTTCTGTTATTGTCTTCCAGTTTGGTTTAAGCAAAAGTCATGTTGCTCATCATGAAGTATATAGTCATAAGCATATTGGATGCTCAGGGGGTGCGGGGAAGCCACATATAAAATTAACTTGTAGTATAGATTGGCAGTGTTGTGATGTGGGGAGGGTTGATTTCGCTTATTTTTTCATTATGAAACGGTATGTGATTTCACAATTAGCTATTAAGATAGGTTATGTAAAAGAACCGTAAAATTTGAATATAGACACACTTATAATTTTATTTCTAACAGGTGAAAAAGAAAAGCTTTGCAAGTAGTAGTAAAGTAAAATAAGATATAATATAAGATACCATAAGATACTTCTATCATTTAAATAAATAAATAAACACGACAGAAATTAGACAACCCCCAATTCCAGAAGCCAGGGGCTTGTGCGGAAGGGGGTTACACATTAAAAAAACGCGGACGTACAACCATTTCCTCCGACAGTGTCGGAGCCAAGATTCGAACCCAGTGGTGCTAGACCAGACAATTTGTTTTAAGCAATGCTTTTATATACAACATTTTAAGGGCGAATACCAAGTATTAAAGAAGCAGCAAAAGCTATTGCAAATACTCCATAGTCAGAACCATTTGTCTGCTGTTGCATTGAACAGTAGTTTCACTAATCTCTAAATCAGGATATTATTTCTGCAGAAGGAGTTTTTGTTCTGGATGTAAAAGATTAGCTTTATTATGTAAGGAATTATAAATATAAACACCGAGACCATCATAATAATTGGATGTCCAATGATTTAGATGATGCAAAAGTTGTTATGGTCTTTTCCAGGTGAGATAGGTTAACGCATAATTTTCCACATAATGTGTAATTCGTATTTCGTAATGAGCATTTGTACGTAAAATGTACGAAAAAAAGAAAAGAAAGAATGTTCGAGCCACTGATCTTCTTTGATAATTTTGACATTTATTTTCGTTAATTCTCACACAAATTCTGGTGCAAATTTAAACTCTACCGACGGATGGTTCCTTAAAAATGTGTAAAACAATATGTGTAATAAACACTCGATGTATTTTTGCGATTAAGCATTTCCATTTTTTACATCAGGTAATTACATTATTTTGGATATTTTTAAAGTTAATACAATTCCTGCTTTGGCGTTTGATTGAGCCAAGAATCAACACTGCACGAATGTGATTAATACTTCGTATTATTTTCACAGATCTCAAAATTCAAACATCAATAACAATGCCATAATAAAGTAGCAAGTTAAAGACAGGTATTTATTTGAAAGATGAAACGATAAACTGCTCACTTCGCATATAATTACCAGTGTTAAATGATTGTTTTTTTATAAAAGAAAAGAAATATCCAAATGGCCCAGAAAGCAACATCTTACTGTATATGAACCCCGGTGTTGTTTCGATTTTACATGGGAGAGAGAGAAAATTAGGTGCGAAACCTGACCGGGTTTCTTGACCAAGAAATAAATCGTAAGTGGATAGGAACTCATAATCTGGATAGGACAGTGCCTCCATAAGATAGGATCAAAAAGTATACAGGGCGTCGTTTAAAATAAAAAAGTTAGTAGTACTTCCGGTTAAACTGGGAGTGTATGGCTCTGGTTATTCAGAAAAATGTATATGACAAATATCCTGTACCCCAATTTTTTTTTTCTAGTTCATTTGACTGTTCTACTCAAAACTAAAGAAATTTATTTCGTTCATACTTCGTAAAAATTATAATAACAAACTTTTGTTATTAAAATTTGTAATTGTAATATTCGTTCCTTTTCTTTGGTTAAGCTTTGTACAAAATATTTTCTCGAAAAATATGGTATTTTTTTTTGCCCCACATCAGTTACATATATTATGCTTTAAATATTCATTATATATGGTGGAATATTAATGATTCTGTAGCATTTTACCAAAGAAAGTTCGGTACACAACATGGTAGATTGTTTACGTAGAGTAGAATTAATAGGAGTTGGTATAGAACTGATCTCTGAGGTACTCCATTTTCTATTCTACCGCATTCTGAATGTAAACACTCTGACTGTGCAAAAGGATTTTTAAACATTATCCACTGTTCTTTTCCCATTAAGTAACTCTGAAATTGTCACAGAATTCTAGTTAACCGGTTAACCGAATAAAGAAACAAAATACATGATGATAATTACCGGTTATTTTATTTTTTTACCGTCTATTTCAATAAATTTCATACTAAAGTAGCTAAATTTATGAGATATTGTTTTGTAATCAGAGTTGTTAAGAAATTTTTAATTACTTCCGTGTCAGTCCATATATCGGAGGAGTCAGCTATAAACTGAGTAAAACAAACTTAATTTGTTACTGTTGAACGACCGCGCAAAGTCATGTTGGAATACTAATATATTCCTGATTACATGGTGGTATATCAAATCACTTGATTTGATTTTATTTGATTTTCCTGAGTACGGCAGGAATAGCTGCATAGTAAGGGATATTAACATCCATTATTCCACGCTGTTGTCCTTCATGATTATTACACACTGTAGTATGCATCGTCATACTGGCCAGGCACAAACGTATCAAGATTCACAAAAAACCCTTATCGCCTCGAGGCACCGACTTAGGTATCAGTGCATTTGTTTGTGCGGGCCGGACACGTCGTGTGAATAAATAGTCGTAGCGTAGTTCAGTGTTAAAAATGCCAAAAGGAAGGAAAAAGTGTTGGAAGCGGATTATTTCCTCATCGTCAGAAAGTGATAGCGATGTGGAATCACGTCCAATAATAAAAAGGAAAAAATTAAAACAGGACCGTTTAGAGGATATATTTAATAAGCTGCAGGAACTACAAAAAGAAGTAAAAGACAACATGCTGGAGAGCAGTTCGGACGAAGGTAGGAAAATAAAAGTGGCATGGCCTTGTGGTAATTGACGAATGTCTTACTGCATTTCACGGTAATAGACGAATGTCTTATCGTTTTCATTTAGTTTACAACACCTATTAGCTAGTAGACGTATGTCCTACCTAATAAACAAACATTACACAACACCTTTTTTCTGTTTACAGAAACAAGGGAGGGGTCTATTCTCGCGGAAGATCCAAGTGAAGTCATAACGACTGACAATGTAGATTCTCGAGTGCGAGAATTATTAGGAGAAAACCCCGGTACACCAAAAAAATGTGGAAATAAATTACATGAAGAAATATCTGTGAGGTGGATGCATTATGTCACAGAGGGTGTCAATAAAGAAACTCTTGAAGAGCTCAACAAAAAATACGTAGCCCCAGAAAATGGTAATTTTCTAAAAGCACCAAAATTAAACGACGAGATCGACATATGTCTATCACGGGATGCCAGAAGACAAGATTTTGTTGTGGCACAAATACAAAACTATATAACGTCGGGACTTACCGCTATAGGGTCCCTCATGTCAACTCTAATTGAAAACCCAGAAATGGTCTCCGCAGATAAAACTTTATCAATCCTAGCTGAAAGTGGACAGTTATTTACACATGTGCACAATAGTTTATCCAAACACAGGCGATTTTTAGCAAAACCGTTTCTCAAAGAAGATTTACGGAAAGTGGTGGAAGAATGCCCAGTCGACGAGTATTTGTTTAGCAACAAACTAAACGAGTCTATCAAAAATAGCAAAGATATGACCAGAACGGGAAAGGAGCTGAAGAATGTTAAATCCTACTCGAATCCACGATATCAAAAAATATCAACCTCCTTGTATGAGCCTCAGCCAGGTCCTTCAGGACTACAATCTACTAAACCACGAACGAAACCGATAAACTATTTAAACTACCAGCGACCTCAGAACACCTCGAAGAAACGGAAAATGGAAGACTACAGAATTCCAACGCGACAGCCTTATTACTCCAAGAAAAATTATTACTCCCGGAAATAGAAAACAATACAAAGGTAAATAAGCGACAGGCCGGTTCATTACGTCATCACATAGTTAATTGGTGTGCAATAACAAAAAACAAAATTGTTTTAAATTGGGTCAAGGGTATTTCTATACCTTTTACAGCCACACCTATTCAATCAAAAATTCCCACACGAAAAATAGGCAAATCCGAAATTTATGATTACAAGGCAGCCATAAATTCACTAATACATATAGGGGCCGTTTCCAGGTGTACACCAGTTAAAGATCAATTTTTGTCCTCATACTTTTTAATTAAAAAACCTAAGGGTAAAACCAGATTTATTTTAAATTTAAAGAAATTAAACACCTGGATAATAGCCCCCCACTTTAGATTAGAAGACTATAGAACAGTGTTGAAATTAGTAACAAGATCCTGTTTTTTTGCAAGCATCGATCTTAAGGATGCCTATTATTCATTACCAGTTAGACCAAAATATAGAAAATATTTGAGGTTTAAATTTCAAAATAAAATTTATCAATTTAATTGCCTGCCCTTTGGCCTTAATATGGCGCCGTATATATTTACAAAAATAATACGGCCCATTTTAGGTTTTTTAAGATCACAAAACATTATTTGTTCAGCATATCTTGATGATTTCTTACTAATTGCCACTACAAAAACAGAATGTGAAAACAACATAATGATATTAAAAGATCTACTGTTAAAATTAGGATTTACTTTAAATATGAAAAAAAGTGAAATAAAACCAAAACAAAAAATAACTCACCTTGGGTTTGAAATAAACAGTACAGATTTAACCATTTCGTTAACAAATGATAAGAAAGAAAACATTTGTAATAAAATTAAAGATATTAAAACTAAAAAAATATGTTCTATTAGGGAGTTCTCTAGATTGATAGGTTCTTTGGTGGCAGCATGCCCCGCAGTTAACTACGGTAGGCTTCATATAAAAAATTAGGAAAGAGAAAAACTCATAGCTCTCTCACTAAACACAGATAATTATAATGCAAAAATGAATATTCCTGACTATTTAAATGCAGAATTAGATTGGTGGCTGAAGAACATTATTCATAGTAAATTTTATTTTTCTCAAAAATCCTATATCATGGAAATCTATACAGACGCATCAAAAACAGGATGGGGTGCTAATACTGATAATACTAGGACTCATGGTTTTTGGGATATCGGTGAGAAAAAACGACACATTAATTATTTAGAGTTGGTTGCAGCTTATAACGGATTAAGGTCGTTTGCAAAAGATATTACAAATAGTAATATTCTTTTGCGCATTGACAACGTTACTGCAATAACTTGTATAAATAAAATGGGAAGCGTGAAATACAAAAAATTAAATCAGCTCACTCAAAAAATATGGAACTGGTGTGAAAAAAGAAATAACTTTATCTATGCATCCTACATCAAATCATCACTTAATAAAATAGCAGATTCAGAATCTAGAATAAAAAACACTGCATTAGAATTCGAAGTAACTTCAGAAGTATTTCATGGTATTACTTCCAAATTCGGTTTCCCCGAAATCGACCTTTTCGCGACATACCGAAACAAAAAATGCAAAAAATTTGTATCTTGGTTTCCTGACCCAGAATCTATATACGTCGACGCCTTTACGGTTGACTGGAGTAGATACTTTTTCTACGCATTCCCCCCTTTTCCCTTGATTAGCAAAGTCTTAGAAAAAATAATTAGGGAGCGTGCCACAGGTATTGTTGTTGTCCCAAATTGGCCTAGTCAGGCATGGTATCCAATTTTTCAAAAATTATTAGTAGAAAAACCGTTAACATTTAATTCCCGAAATGGACTGATTATTTCTTCTTTCAGGGAAACCCCAATTTTGAAAAAAGTTATCCTGGTGGCCGGGAAGTTATCCGGAACTCATTTAGGATAAGAAATACTCCGGATGATGTAATCCCAATATTGTTAGCTTCTTTAAGCGCAAACACGCTTAAGCAATATGATAATTGTTTAAAACAATGGTGGAAATATTGTCTAGATAAAAATCTCAATCCGTATAAGTACTGTCTGGAAGATATTTTAAAATACTGTTCATATATACAAAAGTCAGGAATATCCTTTTCGTCTCTTAATACTCATCGAGCAGCTCTATCCTTAATATTGCCAGTAGATAAACAAGATGAAAATATTCTAAAAAGATTTTTTAAAGGAGCATATAAATTAAAACCCCCTCAACCAAAATATGCCGCTACTTGGGACCCCGAGCTTGTATTAAATTACTTAGAAAATTTGCCTCCTTTAGAAAATCTTACCTTTGAACAATTAAACCATAAGTTAGCAACCTTGCTGGCCCTTGCATCGGGTCATAGGGTACAAACCATTTCAAAAATATATATAGATAATGTCAAGGAATCGCAAGATACTATAGAAATTCGAATACCAGATCAAATTAAGACATCTAGTTATAATAAATTACAACCATTAATCATATTACCACAACTTAATGAAAGACCAAATATTTGTGTTGTTAATACTCTAAAATATTATATTCAAAAAACGTTACCCCTTAGACCCACAAAAGAAAAAGCACTTTTTATAACACACAGAAAGCCTTACCATGCTGCATCCAAAGACACATTAAGTAGGTGGATTAAACAGACCCTAGAAAAAAGCGGAATAGATATTTCTCAATTCTCTACGCATAGCACTCGCCACGCGAGTACTTCAGCTGCGTTGCGGTCAGGAATAAACGTAGAAACTATTAGAAATGCGGCTGGGTGGACAAAAAATTCTTCCGTATTTGCAAAGATTTATAACAGACCTATTACAGCCCACCCATCTGATTTTGCTAGATCGATCATTTCTAAGGAAAAAATAAAATAGGTTTATTTCTATTATTAAATACATATAAATATGGTATTATTTTTCGTTCATTAAAATAGGGTTATGTTTTTTGTTGTTTTTGTATATTAGTCTCCTATGTGAGAATTATATTCTTTATTCGTTACCTATTGTATAACTATTAAATAAAATATATAGAACTATACAATATACATACACTTATTGTAACTATTAAAAATCATAATTAGATCGCGTTACCTATCTTGGGACATCTACAGTGTGTAATAATCATGAAGGACAACAGCGTGGAATAATTGATAGATTGATCGACTTACCTGTAAGGATGATCGATCTAAATTATTCTAGCTGTTGTCCGGAATGATTATTACAACCCACCCTTTCCCTATAGACAACCCTACACGATCTAATTTTTCCTAACAAATGCACTGATACCTAAGTCGGTGCCTCGAGGCGATAAGGGTTTTTTGTGAATCTTGATACGTTTGTGCCTGGCCAGTATGACGATGCATACTACAGTGTGTAATAATCATTCCGGACAACAGCTAGAATAATTTAGATCGATCATCCTTACAGGTAAGTCGATCAATCTATCAAATCGTAGTATTCTAAATTTGCATATTTTAAATGAAATTTCTGCATAGCACCAGTTTCCTTGTATGTACGAAAGAATTTAGCTTTTAATTGGGTGTTATTCCCAATCCGAAAAATATACCGGGGAGAACATCCCTTCTTGTTAGTAGGATATAACTTAGGTACACAAAGTTTAGTAATAGAATAAATTTTACCATAAAAATAACTGCCAATAATTTTTGTTAATATTTCTTCTAACTTAAGACTATTTATTGATTTGAATGGCTTTTGATTACATTATATTTTTTTAGTTTCAATAAAAGAGAATTTTTTAATTGATTTATTAATTTTGCATAAACTAAAATTTTATATAAGAATATATTTTAAAACATAATATTTTTAGTCGCGAACTTCTCTACAAGATTCTTATTTTACTATAAGGAATGTAACCGGACTGCAACCAACAGTTACTCTCCGGGTTATTTACCCCGCTGAGCGCTGAATTACAAGTTACAAGCCTGGCGCGTTAAGTGTAATAATTTCATATTACCATTAAAACGCTAATGCTTCGATTGCAACAAACACCAGACGAAAAACTGTTCCTACTTAAAGGAGTTCTCGTGCCAGTCGTCTCACACCACTTGCAGACTGCAGTTTCGAGCTGTTGGCTCTCGTCAGTGCAAGGTAAGCATGTGCCGGCCGACACAAGGATCCCTTGACTATTTGGTACATCTCGGTATCATTAGGATAGCGACATACAAAATAGTCAGCAGGAGCCAACTAGCGGTCCAGTGTCTATTGCAGTCGAAAAATATGTATGTATGTCGCTATTCTAAAGATACCGAGATGTAACAAATAGTCAAGGGATCCTTGTGTCGATCCTCACATTCCTACCTTGCACTGACGAGAACCAATAGCTCGAAACTGCAGTCTGCAAGTGACGTTGGACGACTGTGAAGTATGTGTCGACGCTTGGGGCTCTCCATCTTCTGGATGCTTGCCTTGGGATGATTTGCACTAGACTTCGTGCTCTGAGTCTAGCGTATATTATTGGGGTAGTTAAATGTTAATAGGATGAATTACATGATTTAATTTTATTTGTGTGATACAATGAGAGTTAATGTATTAGTAGTATGGATGGCTCTTTTGTGCTTTGTATACTTTTGTGTGGTTGACTCTTTTGGCTAAACGAAATATTTTTTTTGTTTTGTTTATTTTTTTGTTTTTTTTTTTGTTTATTTGGACGACTGGCATGAGAGCTCCTTAAGTACAGACGAAAAAACTAACACACAGCGGTCGTATTCGTGTTTACCGCCCTCCGAATACTCGATTCGATGAGTAGTATATATCTTACAATGATAAAAGTGATAGATTTTCCGTCAATATGTGGGCTTGGATATCGGCACGTGGTTCTGGTGTTTTGTGGCATATTGAGGAACGATTTAATAGTGAAACGTATATTAGGACTTTAGACAAGATAATGCTCCCTTGTGTCACAATTATTTCCTAATAATGAGTTTATATTTCAACAAGACAATTGTTCCGTTCATACAGCTCATGCCGTAACTAACTTGTTTCAAGATAACAACATCTATGTTCTTAACTGGCCCAGTCATAGTCCAGATCTTATCCCTGTGGAAGAAGTATGGGGACTACTCGTAAGAAATATCCAAAAACGATATGTGAGACCACGGAATGCCGAAGAATTACTGGAAATAGTAAATAATGCATGGGAAAATATTATTACTATTGATTATTGTATAAAGTTATTTAATTCTATGCCAAACAGACTTATAGATGTTATAAATAGAAATGATACGATAACGAAATATTAACAGTTAGTTTCTTGTTAAGTAGGATATCCTTTGTTCTTTGATCCAGGATTTCTACTAATCGTACCGTTTATTCTTCACTTTCTCAAAATGTTACACACCAAATTTTTGTTAATATTATAACGCAGCGCAATTTGTCTCATTAACCATCCATCATTTACTATAGCAATAACTACAGCATTAAAATAAAAAATAAAATTAATATCTGTTTTATTTCGGCTACTTATTACATATTCAAATAGAGACAGATTTACATTAGAACCAAAAAGTTGTCCCTATTTTTTTCTGCTTACGACAGTACCAGCAAGAACAAACACAAAGTTAAAATATCCCTTAGCCGTAATTCTGTTGATATAATTGTTATTTGTCAAAAAGCTTGTTTTAATTTCTAGTCGTTTTCTAAATAAATAAACCATCTAAATCTTAGGTTCCTGATGTTTCTGATGAATATCAACTGTTTAGTTGACATTTTTCAAGCCTTTCACAGACAGCTTGAAATAAGACGCCAGAGCTAGTATCTAGTTATTAAATAAAATGGAACGATAAAAAATCCTGCTTGATGCCGTTAAAATACCCAAACGTTTTCTTCAGGTATCTATAGTCACATAGTCACGCGATAAAACGTGTGGTTAATTTTCAATAACGGTGCGGTGTACAGAATGTCGCTAACGATGTTTCATGATGTCTCATAAATGAATCGATTTAATATTAGCATTATAGAACCGATTCAAAATTAATAAGCAAATTAATATAATTTTATTTATTTTCTTTGCGAAAGTCAAAAAAGACAAGAAAGTCAGAGAATCTTGAACAAAAAATCAAAGTTTATTAATTTTATATTATTAGGAGCTCCCGGTAAAATCTAATATATGCGTGGCAGTTCCTACTCTACAATAAATTATTAGACATATATAAAACGTGAGATTGAAATTGAATTACGTGAAAGGTATTTAATTATGTCTAGGTATTTGTACGTGTTATGCCTTAGCAATATCAAATAAACTGAACATAAAGTGGGTGATGAAAGTTCAGTATATTTCGAGAATATTCGTTTTCGTGTTGCTATTATAAGATAGATTAAAATCATATTCTAATAAAACTAAAAATTCATATTTTCACAACAATAATAATAGTAATGATATTAAACGAATTCAAACAGCTACCGTATGGTATTGCACATACAATAATAATGGGAGGTTGATGTGGATAAATATAATTAACTGAACAATTATTTAGAGAAACAAAATCACTATAATTTTTAAAATTCACCTAAAGACTATGAAAAATTATGATGGGACAAAAGTATAAACCCTTCTTAGTTAAAATTTGTAACAAAATCTAATACTCCCTGATGATGAATTGGAACTGTTTCAGATTATCTAAAAAATAAGATATTTTATTATTTTTGCATTTAGAATCAGCAAGTAAACGAAAGATAGTTATTTTTCTATCACCCTGTATAATAGATTAGTTCAGGATAGTCAGTTTGGAAGAAATTAAAGCCGTAACTTTAACGAAACCTTAAATTATAGATTAGTGTAACCTTCCGTTCTATATTTATTATTTGGTTGTGGTTAAAAACATCATTAGCATATAAATAGTAATCTACGTTATCCTAATCAATGTAGATTGAACGTAAAAACAGTAATTGTATGCTTTAACCATTTTTTTACGGGATTCACATACAGGGTGGGACAATAGTGCGTCGGATCTCGATATCTCGAGTTCTACGATAGCTAGAAATTTTTTAAAAAATTGCAAGTAAACTGGATAAAAAAGTGTATAACTGGAAATTATTTTCGAACATACAGGGCGGGCCAAGACGAAATTACAGGACCAAGTGCCTTTTTCTTAATGGAATGCTATGTATATCAGTACATTTTTGGAAGTCCCTTTCTAGGCTCTATTCATTCCTATATTAGCATTGAATATCCCCCAACCACTTGAATGTAATGAATTTTTTTGTTGAGATAATGCAAGCTGCAGATGGATATTAAAAAAATCGCCACAGTCATAATTATGGGTTTTAGGAAAACTTATGTCCATACCAGTTACGAGACGTCTAGTTAATGTTTTTGAATCATTTTCATTTCCTAAAAATGCACATGGTGGCCAAATATTATTTTTCAATTAAGAACATTTTAAATTGATTTTTATCAATTTTTTCAAATGGAACACCCTGTATATTATTCGACGACGTGATATAAATATGAAAACGAACGGTTTTTGTAAGTACTTCCCTAGGGCTAATTGCAACCAATTTCGTTTTATTGAGCAATAATTACAAAATTCAAAAATAAACTTAAAAAAGGAGATTTCTTCAAATAACTCAGTAGCAAAAATTATAATAAATGTTCCACAAGTTGCCCATTTTGATTGACACACATATCTATGCGCTTTTAAAATGAAATTTCCACTGTTCTTAAAACTGGCGGTGTGATAAATGTAAAGGCAGTTATTATTCTTTCCTTCATATTTTGTACTGTTGTTGGTGTGCCTCTATAAACAATTTCCTTCACGTATCCCCATGAAAAGAAATCCATTTTTGTAAGATCTGGGGATCTAGCAGGCCATTTAGTGGGTCCATTTCTTCCAAACCATTGATAAAAGTAGATGTTACTTAACTGGTCTCTAACTGCATTTAAATAATGTGGTGGAGCACCATCTTGTTGAAACCACATACTATTTCGAATTTTTTCAGGGAGATTTACCAATAATTATGGCAGATTGTTTTCCAAAAAATGAAAATAAATAGCTCCAATCAATGTACCATCAAAGAAATGTGGCCTCATTACATGTTCTCCAATAATTACTCCCCAAACGTTATTTGAATATGATATGCATGCAACATTTGTTTTTAAGATTCGACCCACTGTCTACTTATTCCTACTAATGAGTTCACTTCTCTTTGACTAACATGGGGATTCTCAACCGTTGCCAGCACTACAGAAGGCTCATTTTCCTCGTTCACAACGCATTTTATTTATTTCCTTTCTTCATATTCGACATTTTCAGTTTCCAGAAATCTATCGAGAAGGTTTTGGAAGCTGCTAACATCAGGAATCCTTCTTTCAGGATAACGTTGGTGATAAATTCTATTGGCAAATAATCAATTTCTGTCTGACTCGCCCAAAGCAAAAGTCATGTTCCCCTTTATTAAAATTTATGTTGTAAAATTCCAAATATTTTAAATTCAATACAAATTGTAACAACCGATAAGTGTGATAAATGCTCCTTTGTATACGACAATTTTATTGCTTGTCGAATAACGAAAACAACAAAAAAAATGTACAAAAAACATTACAGTAAAGGACTGGTTAAATACTATTTACTCATTTCAATGGATTGGAAGGAATGGTCCCACTAAATGGCCTCATTTCAAAATTGCATAAAGACGTGTGTCAATCAAAATGGGCAACACGTCGAACACCTATTATAAATTTTTCTAATGAATTATTTGAGGGAACCACTTTTTTTTAAGTTTATTCTTGAATTTGACACTTATTTATTTATAAAAAGAAAATGGTTGCAATTAGCCATAGAGAAGTACTTACAAAAAATGTTCGTATTTCATTTCTACATCACATCGTCGAAAAATATACAGGGTATTCCATTTGTAAAAATTGAAATGAAAATGATTCAAAACATGAATTAGATATCTCGTAACTGGTATTCACATAAGTTTTTCTTAAAACCCATAATTGTGACTAGTGATTTTTTTTAATATCCATCTGCAGATTGCATTATTTCAACAAAAAAATTCATTACATACAAGTGGTTGGGAGATATTCAATGCTAATATAGGAATGAAAAAATGTACTGATATACATAGCATTCCATTTAAAAAAAAGGCACTTGCTCCTATAATTTCGTCTTGGCTCGCCCTTTATATTCGAAAATAATTTCCACTTATAGACTTTTTTATCTAGTTTAGTTGCAATTTATTAAAAAATTTCTAGCTATCGTAGAACTCAAGATATCGAGGTCCGACCCACTATTGCCCCACCCTCTATTCGGCAAACAAATCAGAAATGAAACTATACGCATTGTCTCATTTAATACAATGTGCTCTATTTACTATATCAAGTATTTCTAACGTAATATAATGGGTGTCCAACCGGAAGCTCACACGATCTATATCTCGAGAACTATTGAATGAATTTTTGTGAAATTAATTATGTATACTAAACAGTGATAATCTAACTAAGTAAAATATTTTGACAGTTCTGTCACTTCTGCTTATCCTGGAAATAATGTTAACTTTGTTTTTTAAATGGAACACCCATATTTTTATTTACGAAATTGATTGATGAAATTTTAAGGTCACTCTGTATAACAAATCTTATACTTAAAATTTATATTTTTGGAGGTATTAACATTGTTAACGAAAAATTGACGCCTGCAGACCCCTAATCCATTCCACGAGAACGACATCCAAAATTTTGACCTCTGGTAATAAACCGTCTTCACTAACCTACCTGGAGTGATACGAATATTAAATATCCGAGTATTATAAGGTAAAATCTAAAAGTGTGTATCCACCTTAACATTCAAATTTCATTCAACAGGTAAGGATGTTTTACAGAGGAGGAAAAAACGGACATCGTTCGATCGGTTCACAGTAGAAGTTAGAAATTAGTATTCGTTTTTCTTGGTTAGCTGTGTCCAGTGACTTTAAACAAATTTCATTTTCTTAATTACCCGTCGAGTATGGATAAGTGCTTAAGTCGCATAGGAGACGTAAAATATTTATTGAAGTTTTTTTGCATTTTACGTCTTTAACTGTAATATTACGGATGATTTTTTTGGGACACATTGAAGTATAAAACGTCTCAGCAATAAGGGTTCTGTGATAGAGGTGTGTATAAAAATTACCTATTCCTGCTTTTAATGTAAATAGCCAAACAGCTAATTTATTCTTCTGTGAAAGTGCATTTAATATCAATTTACAATATTCCGCGAGTTAATTCTTGTTTTCTTTTATTAGGCGTTTTTTTTTTGTACCTCTGCTCCGCCATTTCGTTTTGTTTGGAGTTGGATACACTTTACCGTTTGGCCGCTCTACAGAGTTGCAGTTTATACCATTCTAGAATAATTTTGGTCCCTTACTTCAACAGGAAGTTGGCATATTCTACACGGGGATCTCAACTTTTGACGATTCCACTGCACCGGCAAAATGACACCCGTCGCTGGATAAGATTGAGTACCCCCTCGTGGGAATTTATTATATTGGTAGTTGCCATTTTTACATAATTATCTTTCTTATTATTCATTTTAATAGTTCCATGCCAAAGCCCCAAATATTTAACGTAATTATCTTTACTTAAAATGCCCTACTGAAACCACCTACCAACAAATAACCACAGGTGTTCTGTTAGATCATATATATATATATATATATTGAATTTCTTATTCGTAAATTACGGTTTTTTTGTACTTGCTTAACCAAATTTACTAGTTAGAATAAACAGGATATACACATCTTCTCTTCTTTCTTTAATTTTAAAATTATTTGGCTAATACCTCCAAGGGAGACAGTTTAGTAATTTTATGTCTCGATAGACAAATTCGTGTGTATAGGGATAAAAAGAAAATATTAAATTACTTGGCGCCCCTATGAAAAACTATGTCCCACGCCCTACCGCAACCGGTGAGCGAAGCCTAGGGCCTATACATACTCTGTTATCGTATATTTTAGCCGAATACACGTAACAGGAGTCTCTGTCAGACTGCTTATAGAGAAAGTGGTGTTTTTACACTTTAAGTCAGAAACTGGCACTCGAAGCAAAACCCGCTTGGAGTTATCCCAAGGTCCAAGTTGCAAAAATACGTAGCGGCATTACAATTCAAGAATTGTTCGTATTGTTTGCATATATTGATTTATAGCATCTAAAGAAATATTTCTTATAAAATAAAAATTAATAAAAAATGCTTTCAATGAACAAAACAGAATTGTAAAAAAATTTTTTATTTTATTGGAAAGCCTGTCTTATTTTACATATTGGAGGAGTAGAATAGAATAGAATTGAGCTTTATTTACCAAAGTATAAATTTCATACATATACGCGTAAACACACATATATAAAGAAAATATATATGGTATCGTCAAATCACAAATGTAAAAATACATGAAATAGATGATAAAAAGAAAATAGTCAGTTTTACGTTTGCACATTCAATAAAGCAAATAACCAAAATAATTATTAATGTATCCAAGTATCAAATGTTCCTTACTGGCTAATTTAAATATTCACCCATCAAATAGGGTTCTATAACACATATATAGTCAAACAATTTGGTTTTAAATTGTCTATAGGTTTCAATTCCTTTTATTTTTAAAGGTAGTTTTTTATAAAATTTTATTGTTGAATATTGTAAGGCTTGTTCAGTAAGCGTTAGTCTATGTTTTGTAAATCTAAAGATGTTGTTATCTCTATGTCTTGTATTAAAAGCATGTCCAAACTTATTGTCAGTGAATTGATTCTGGTTTTTCCTAAGATAAATAATACATTCAAAAATATACAGCCCAGTCGCTGTAAGATATCCATTTTTTTCTAAAGAAATCTCTACAGCTATCGGTAAATTTTAAGTGGAACATTACCCTTAAAATTTTCTATTGCCATATAAAAACTCTGGACAAACCCGAACTGCCACCCCATACTAAAATAGCATATTTAATGCATGAATAAGCTAAACCATAATAACCCATTTTAAGGGAAATATAGTTAAGAGATTTAGCTAATACTCTTATGGTATAGTATAATTTGCTAAGAATTGAGCATAAAGAATCAATATGTGCACTGTAATTTAGATTTTCATCTAGGTGCATTCCCAATATCTTTGCGCTCTCAGTAAATAATAATAATAATAATAATAATAATCGTCATTTATTTTTGTAAATATACACATATATGTGATGATATTATTACAAAAATGAGGCGAAGTTTAGCACACGTGGTGCTATTCTTACACTTAACCTCTACACAAAAAAAAATAGATTTAATAATTCTTAATATAAAAATATAAAAGACTCCAAAGAGAATAAATAATAATAATTGGAAACGATAAAAAGTAATTTATACTATTTGAAATTATGAAGCATGATAGTGTATTCATTGAAAGATAAGGAACAAAATAAGATCATAATTGTGATAGAAGAAAATATAATTTAGATTTTTGTTTAAACCGTGGCATTGGCAATTCTTTTAGATGATGAGGTAGAGAGTTATAAATACTAACTGCGTTGTAAAGAAAACTTTTGCGAAAAAGTGTAGTGCGATGTCTCGGAATGTGAAGAGAATGAATATTTCTTAAATTAATTTGGTGAAAGTTACTACGCTCTATTAGCATCTCTTTGAGGTAAGCAGGAGTGGAGGTCAATATCACCTTATGAACTGTACATGCCAGATGATGCTTCCATCTGTTAACCATGTTTAACCAGGATAGTTCTTTAAACTTGGTAGAAATGTGATTATATTTACGCAGGATATGAATGAGCCTACAGCACGAGTTTTGAACTCGTTGTATGCGAACTTTGTCGATAGCATTAAGGTGAGGTCTATAAATATAATCCCCATAATTGAAATTAGAAAGCACCATAGTTTCGGTCAACGTTTTTTTAAGACCAAAAGTTAGAAATTCTTTATTAGCATACAATAGCTTTAAGGCTACATATGATTCTTGCACAATCTTACTAACTTGTTGTGTAAATTTTAACTTACTGTCCATTATTAGACCTAGATTATTTTTATGGTCCATTACAGGAATGTTTTCATTATTTATTTTGATGTTTAATGAAGATTTCACAATATCAACCTTTTTTTGTGAGCCAAAAAATAATACACAAGATTTGTTATTGTTTAAAGACAAGTTCCAGCTTTTCGATTTTTTGAATAAATTTTCTAAATCTGTATTTGCATGATTTTCAAAAGCTGCGAGATTGTCGATGTCGACTCTATAAACCAGTTGTTTATCATCAACATATGCGTGAGAGTAACAATTAGAAACGGTTGACATTAAATCCGCTGTGTAGATGATAAACAATAAGGGACCTAGAACAGAACCTTGCGGTACTCCTGCTAGTAGTGTTATAACGTTGGAGAGATTATGCTCAACATTTACTTTCTGTTGCCGTTCTGTCAAGTAGGATTTTATTAAATTCAAAGACGGACCTTCAATACCATAGTATTTTAGTTTTGACAGAATTACTTTGTGGTTTATGGTGTCGAAGACCTTTTAGTAATCAAGTAGGATAAGTGCTGCCACATCACCATCATCGACAACAGAAACTATATTGTGTAAAATATCAGCCAATGCAGTTGATGTGCTGTGAGCTTTCCGGAAACCTGACTGATGTTTGGGCAATATATAATTTTGTGTAAAATACGTAAATAATTGTTTATACAATACTTTTTAAAATACATATAGGTCTCAAGTCACTAAATGTAACTGGATTTGCTATTTTAAGTATCGGATTGACAATTACAAGTTTCCAGCTTTTAGGGAAGTAGTTATGCTCTATACAACAATTAATTATATGAACGATGTAAATATCAAGAAATGGAGAACAGTATTTTAACATCGTACTTGAGATGTCATCTATACCATAAGCTGTAGATTTTAATTCATGAATAATATTAGTGACATCCTCAACAGTAGTCATATTAAACGAAAAATTAATGTTTGGATTAAACATATGATTTTCATAATAATTAATTGTATCAGAGCAAGCTTGATCATTAGGATTAATCCTACTGGTGAGGAAGCTGTTTATCTCATGGGAATTTGCTAGGCGCTCTGGAATAGCATAATTTCTTTTTCTCAATTTAACATTAAGTGATTCCAGGGCCTTCCAAGTTTTTTTGGGGTTATTTTCATTTTGAACAAAGTTATTTATGTAGGCTCTCTTTTCGTTGCGCAAAGCACTAGATGTTAGATTACGTAAGCGTTTATACTCTTCATAATCTGTATTATTATTCGATCTTTTATATTTTTTAAGTGCTCTGTTCTTTTGATCAACCAATAGACGTAGCGCATTAGCCATCCAGGGGGATTTAGGCTTTGTAACTCTTACTGTTCGAACAGGTGCATGAGCGTTAAATAGTTCAAGAATTAGTAATGCGAACATATCTTTCTTATTATCAATATCTTGTTCACGTATAATGTCAAACCAAGGCTGTTGGACCAGATCTCTATTAAATTGATTGATAGAATGTGTTTATAATGTATTACGATGTGATTCATTTTAGGAGAAGATGGAGTAGATGAATTAAACAATATACAAGTAGATTTTACGAAATTGGGCATTAATTCGTTTTTTGTAAGGTATAGATGAATATCTCTTATAACTTCTGAACATTTGTCTTCCACCCTTTCACTTTTATTAATGGGGATGAGTATTGAACAATCATTTGCATAATTTACTAATAAATTTGGTTTCGGAATAGTTAATGATATGTCGTCGTCTAATACCTATACGGACATTTAAACCTGTTGAAACATGTTTAACCTCATTTTGTTCAATTAGAACTTTTTGTTGGCTACTCCTCTTACTCCATAAGTCCCCAATGTTTGTAGGAGAATTCCATGGTTTAAGGTGTCGAATGCCTTGGAAATGTCCAGAAACATACCGCATGTAAGGCTTTTTGCCTCAAATGTTTCCGTTATTGATTTTGTTAATTCAATTAGAGCCGACTCCATAGAACTGTTTCTTAAAAATCCGTGATGTGATTTATTAAAGAGCGAGTGTGTGTAAAAGAAATTTGTTAATCTGTTGTTTATAACTAGTTCAAGGAGACAGAAAAAGATGACAGAATGTTTATAGACCTATAGTTGTCGTAGTTATTTATGTCGCCTTTCTTGTATAGGGGCAGTATAATGCCTATTTTTAGATTTTCAGACACAATTTCTGTTAGCATCGACATATTTATGATCTGGGCTAAGGGGCCAGCAACTATTTTAATACTTTTTTTTTAATATAGAAGGGGTTATTCCATCATTTCCTGCTCTCTGTTTATTTTTGAATTTGCTAAATAGATTGATAATTTTATTCACACAAAAAAATATGAAAAAAATTCATCATCAGATACAGGTCCTGCGGCGCCCTATATGATCTAACGTGATGTAATACATAAATTATTGTTTCTTAGGAGTTCCACTAGCAAATTTGGCAAAGATCAGTCCAGAGGCTGTTGAGTTATTGCAAAAAAAAAACGAAAAAATAATTTGATGGATTTGATGGATGTCAAATCTTGTACCTTTTTCGACAGCAATATTTTACTAAAGAATATTTGGTTATGTTCTCATATTTTGGTCCAAAGAATCTACCCCTGAACTATGGCCTATTATTAATGGTCCACCCTGTATATAAAATAGCTATAATAATTTATAATAGACGGAATACTTCTTAACATCTGCAGATAACCATTCTTATAGCACTAGAAATAAAAAATTTCCACTTCTGCGGAATTATAGTTATGAAACAAGCAGAAAATGGCCACTATACTCTGGAGTCAAGATTTTTAACAAACTACCTTTATCCATAACCGAACAAGACACTTTAATTTCTTTTAAAAAAACATTGAAATCTTTTTATATTAATATGCATTTTACAGTATTCTACTGGATTCACAGCGGCATGAAAGTTTAGTCTAGTGTTATATCCTTTATTTTTTTTTCTTTCCTTTCCCTACCCCGTAAAGATATTGTAAAGTTTATTGATTATGAACTTATTGCATTAATGTATAAAAGTTTTTCTTATGTGTAAACATTATTTTGGGAAAAAAATGTAATGTTATTAATGTTATGTTATTATCTTTTCATCGAATACTTTTAGTGTGGCTCGTCAGCTGGAGTAAAAGACTATTACTGCCGCTCATAGTTCGTTAACGGCAATAAAGCATTAAGTAAACTGGAAGAAATTCATATTTTTTTTGGCGCTTGAAGAAAAAAGTATATTTTTTTAATCAAAAACTAAAATGTTTTCACTATAAACAGATTATTAATATTTCTCTCTTGCTCTTCGAATAAATGAAACTCTTTAACTATCATTTACAACTAATTTTTAGGTAGAAAGTTTTACTTCTCATATCAGTAATGTGTTGGTAATAATATATGTATTTTTAAAAACAGAAATGTAATTCTATACATAAGCAAACATGTTCCGTCACTGCTCCTTCAAACATTTTTATATCATGGTCTCCTGAGATCGATGATTTAATATTGGTCTTATCCTAGGACATCAACAATAGATGCAAAATAATTTTAACTCTAATCACGTATAGAAGTTTCAACCAATATCAAGGATATTTTGGACATTTTCCAAATTAACAAACGAGATGTGGATATAAATGTACCACATTTAACACTTATGGTAGTTGAATTCACAAATATCAATGCTTCATTAGGGTTTCATTTTATAACTTTCTAAGGTTATATTAGATTAATATAATGTTTTTTCCACTCCCTTATATAGATTTGTCGTTTTCCGTATAATCTGTAGAGTGGATAAGTGGATGAATATGAAATAGGCTAATCACAATTCGTGTATTAGGTACAGGCAACTATTCGTTTTAAAAAATACAAGTTGGTGCGTAAACTCTCAAAATAAATTTCAGTGTGTATTCGTGCAGTTTGAGACGAAAATGAGTGATTTAGGTAAAGAATCGATAAACAGTTTACCACCTAAAATTTTACTGAAATTATTATGTACGGACAAAATTTTAGAAATATATGGCAAAAAAAGAAGTAGCTATATGGGGAGTTTAAACTACGACTTCCCGCATTTGAAGCGTATATGCAACCCCTAGGCTACTGTCGCGTGTATAAAATATTTTCACCTAGAGCATAAGACTAAGCAGACGCTTACTACTACTTTGTTTTCCCATATACGTAGTATATATAGTATATAGGAAAGCATTGCGATCGTGCAATAATCGATTTTGACTTTTTGGAGAATTTATACGTTTTCGAGTCACCTGAAGCAAAAAAAGTGGTTTTTAAAAAATGTCTGCCATCTGAAGTGTGTAGTCTGTTATCCGCCATCTCCAGACGCACCTATACACCAGGGAAATAAGATAAACATTCCAGAATTTTGAAAAACAGCTCGTATCGAGATGCGGTTTTCGGCATCATGTTCAAAAAAATACCAGGAAAAAAGTCTATATATAGTGTACGCGCCATTTTTAAAAAATTGAATTTGAGGTGCAAAGAGTGCATTTAATATCGCATAATTATCTCTTCTGCTAATATGTATCGGTAAATTTTTAAAACTGGACCGCTAGATGGTGCCTGCTGATTATTTTGCATGCCGCTATCCTAACAATACCGATATATATCAAATAATCAAGGTATCCTCGTGTCGATCGTCACATGCATAGCTTGCACTGACGAGAGCCAACAGCTCGAAACTGCAGTCTGCAAGTGATCTGGGACGACTGTCGCGAGAGCTGCTTTAAGTAAAATCAGGCTTTAGAGTATATCGAAAAAATCACGTCACACGGATAACGTCAAATCGACTTAGGACATATTTCTATTAACTTACTTTGATACTACAATACGGAGAGCTCTACACATCTAACGTGTTCGGTAGCTGAGACTGTACTGACTTGCGCGTGGTTTGGCTTGCATGGATATAGAAACTCTTCTTTTCGTTTGCCCTCACCCGAGTTCATTTGTACCTTACAACTGGTATGCCTATGTGATGTTTCTATAAATTAATACTTTTATTAAATTTTAAACTAATTCGCTTACGGCGGTACAATATATCTACAAAATAAATATAACAGAACAATTACTTTAAAAGGTTTTCAGGAAAATAATGATATCTTGTGCATATTTCATGTACACAATAAAATAAATGAAATAAATAAAATAGCAATGCATTTTAAATATAATTTGATAAAGATGTTTTAATTGTCTGGCCGATAGCCGAGTGGGTTAAGGCGCGATTTGGCAATCGCGATTAATTACACAGGCATCGCACCATCGGGTTCGAATCCTGGCTCCGGCACTGGCACTGTCGGAGAAAATAGTTGCATGTCCGCGTTTTTTCAATGTGTAACCCCCTTCGGCACAAGCCCCTAGCTTCTGGAATTGGGGGTTGTTTAATTTCTGTAGTGTTTATTAAAAAAAAATTGGTAATTGGAAGATTAGTAACGAAAAACGCTTCGTTACAACATACACTAGATAAAATTTTAAATACATCTTTTGATGATTCTTATGTTTTTATTATCTTTAACAATTGCACACATTTATTACAATAATAGCAATATTTACATTTTCATCTGACATAAAACGCTGAGGTCCATCATTCGTTCTTTATGTTCATTCCAGATTGCTTGAGTTACTTTTATGAAATGTTCCGCAAAATATAGGGCACGTCTCAACGGCAGTCTTATTGTTGTCTCATTAAGCTACTTCTAATATAAAATGAGCAGAAGTTGGTTAATTTTTATAATAGCAGAATATTCTAATATTTGGCGAATGCGCAGGGAAGAAAATATTTCCATCTCTATTTTCTTGTTTTTACAAACCATAATGTACTTCTACTCGGTGCTGGATTTATTATAGTTTTTTCATCAAACTGAGTCCAGTCCACATTGGGCTACACTTCTAAAGGAAGGAGGGTCCCCATTTTTATTTGTCCTTGTATCTATACGCGTAAGTCGAGAATCACTGACCCAATCCTTTTAAATTATTCGCTAAATAATTTGTATTGTTTCACTTAGAAGTAAGTAATCTTTAGCATCTAGTTTAATTTCACATAATGTATACATACATACTGTAACGAGATAATTCTATATTTGTTCCAACGTTTAAAATTTTGTAATTTTAGTGGTCTCAACGCCTCATCCAAACCAAATCCTCCACGGCTACGTTTGTACGTGGCAAGCCTACTGTCAATAGAGATTCCGTACATTCCTCATTTTTGTAATTTTTATCAGTCCTCTTTTAGTCAAAATCTTGTATGCAGAAAACATTTGAATAACAGCTCATCGAGTTATCGATCACGTCAATTTTTTTATTTATGGTTTAAGTTATCAATTTGTATTGCGCATGTATGCCTTACCGGTATCTCATTCGAACCGAGTATTCAACGTTCTTTTCGTTAAGAATCTTGGTGCTAAACGGTTGCAATAAGCCTGAGTTCTTGGTAGTAACTTTTATTCAATTTCTTTATTGGATATCGTCCACGTGGTAATATGAATTTATTAATTTTATAATAGCTGTTATTGAAATTGAGCTTAGCCAAACACAGGTACTACGACAATTCAAGAGTCAAATAACAAAATAAAAACCATGTGGAATATTATAAAACATGTGCAAAGCAAACAGATATATAAAAATTGAAGAAAATAATGTTCAGATAATCGATAGTGCAACTGCAAATAACTTTAACAAGTACTTTACCACCAGTGAACTAACACATAACAAACAAAAAGATTTTGACTTTTTGAAAGCCAATGTTCCATTAGGCAATATCTCGTTTTTCCTTTCCCCTATAAGTGACAAAGATGTCCTTTCATTAATAAATAAACTTAAACCATCGCATTCCAGTGGATATGACAATGTATCAAATAACTTACCAAAACACTGCAAATATTTAATTTGTCAACCACTGTCTTATTTAATAAATTTGTCATTTGAACAAGGAGTTTTCCCAGAAAAATTAATACTCTCCGTAGTATGTCCACTATATCAAAAAGGTGACTCAAATGCGTACGGCAATTACAGGGCTATTACATTATTGTCTAACTTCTCTAAACTCTATGAATCGGCATTAAATAACCAGTTACTAACATTCTGTGTCCGTAATACTATAATTTCTCCAGCCCAACATGGTTTTGTAAAAAATAGAGGAGTGGTTACAGCTTTAAATAACTTTCATGTTGAAATTACAAATGCCCTTGACAAAGAAATGTGCCCATTTGGCCTATTTATTGATTTTTCTCGCGCATTTGACTGCGTAGATCATCAATTACTACAGAGAAACTTTGTAGATATGGAATTAGAGGAACACCATTAGACTTCATAGTCATATTTAAGTAACCGACAGCAAGTTGTACTAATAAACTATACCACAAGTAGTCCTAGGAAGATGACTCAAGGTGTTCAACAAGGGTTTATTTTGGGCCCCCTGCTATATATAAGCTTCGCCAATGATTTAGTTTTTTTCTTGAAAGACATTAATAATTTGCGGACTGTATGCTACGCTGATGACACAGATTTCTTAATTTCAGAAACTAACGCCAGTTTAGCAATAAATTCGGCAGAAAATGTTTACGAAAAATGTGTACTTTGGTCTGAAAAAAAATTTATAAACATAAATAAAGAAAAAACTATTTCGATACTTTTTAAAAACCGTAATTACCAAGGTGAATAGACACACGACCTTGGGATTACTTTAATGTATATGACTCAGGTAAAATATTAGGAATCACCTTCGACTGCACTTTAAAGTGGGATATCCACATAGATAAACTTTGTGACAATCTTCGGACCTGTTGTTATGCACTACGGTCACTGACAAACCACTGCAGTCATTACATTCTCATTAGTTTATATTACGCAAATTTCCACTCTCATATGCGATATGGAATTACTAACTGGGGTACTAGTAGTCATTGTCAACATGTTTTTATTCTACAAAAGTATGCTTTGAGAATTTTAGCTAAGCTGCCAAGAAGAGAATCTTGTAGACCAGCTTTCAAAAGTAAAAAATCTTAACATTATCTGGCACTTACATTTATGAACTTAGTTGCTTTGTTTATAAGAACTTGAATATGTTTGAAAAAAATATAGTTGATCACAGTTATGAAACAAGATTTAAACATAACTGTAATCCGAACCAACATTCCATGGCGGGATATCAAAAAGGTCTTTATTTTAATAGTTGCAAAATATGGAATGGTCTTCCATCTGATATAAAAGGATCCAAGTACATCCACATTTTTAAAAATAGGCTCAAGACTTTTCTTATTTACTTATTTATTTATTTATTTATTTATTTATTTATTTATTTATTTATTTATTGAATTACAATATCCAACAGACCGAGGTCCATTTACAGGATAAGGTTAGAACAAAAGTAGATATAATACAAAAAAGATAAAAGAAACAGATAAATAAGAACAAACAAACTCAAACAAACATGAAATTATAAATTACATGACAAGTATCTATGGAACAAACAAATGAAGTATATAATGATAAACACCTAGCATAAAATAATTATAACTGTTTAATACTGCGAATATTTGTGTTGAAAATATCTATTATTGTATTGGCATTATTGTAATTAGAAAACATTTGAAAGAAGGGGGATTGAATCAAGATGTTGGTTCTTGGAGTACGTATTAAGAAAGTTTCACAATGTCTTGAGTTAAGACGAGGTACAGCGTAAAAAATACTGTTGTGAAGGTCTTCACATTTAATAAAATTATGTATAATTTTATAAAGAAAAATTATAGATTGCGTCACCCTCCTCTTTAAAAGACAAGTAAAATTAAAGGTAGATAAAAGAATATCATGTGGATAACCTCTAGGCGGATAGTTGCCAAATGATTTAAAGTGTAAATTCTTTAGGAACCGACGTTGAATATTTTCTAATGATGTTATGTGACAATGATATATTGGATTCCATATAATCGAGACGTATTCTAATTTTGATCTTACTAAACAATTGAACAATAATTTGCACGTATCTATATTTTGAAAATCTTTAATGTTTCTTAAGATGAATCCTAATGTCTTAAAAGATGATGTAACAGTAGAGTCAATATGATCAACAAATGTTAACTTTGAGTCAAACATAACTCCGAGATCTTTAACATTGCTAGGTCTATTCAGAGAGATACTTTCAATTTTATAATCAAATTCATAAGTGAATTGGTTTCTTGAATACGACATAACGTTGCATTTGTTGCCGTTTAAAAACAGATTATTTTCCATACACCATGTATTTACGCGATTTAGGTTGATTTGCAAGTGTTCACAATCGACCACCGAGTCAATTTGACAGAATATTTTTAAATCGTCAGCGTATAGAAGGTATTTTACATCAATATTGGCGGTAATATCATTTATAAAAATTATGAAAAATAAAGGACCTAGAATGGATCCCTGTGGGACTCCGGATGATTGTAAAAATTTGTTCGACTTGTAACCCCTAACTTGAACATATTGCCAACGATCATTTAGGTAGGATGTTATTAAATTTAAGAACTCTGTAGCTATATTCAAATATTGAAGCTTATGTAACAATATATTATGATCTAATTTATCAAAGGCCTTAGAGAAGTCAGTGTAGATAACATCTACCTGACCTCTCTGATCCAAGACTTCACTAATATATTAAGTTTTTATAACCAAATTTGTTACTGTTGAGCGACCTGGTAATAGACAATTATTAACGTGGGCATATAAAGGATCGTATAAAATAATTTCGAGTAACTTGCTAAAATTACAAATTATAGTAATTGGCCTGTAATTAGTTACGTCGGTATTATCACCTTTTTTAAATATGGGTGCAACTTTAGATAATTTCCATAAGTCTGGAAATACAGAATTCTCTAAGATCGCATTATATATAATAGATAGCGGGTATGCAAGAACAATGGCACAATCTCCAATTAAAAATGCAAGAATGTTATCCGGTCCCATAGTCATATTTGCTTTTAACTGACTAATAGCGTTTTTTACATCACCCAAAGTAACTTATCGATAAAACCTGTTATTCACTCGATGATTTACTTTTATGACTAATTTTACTACAATATATAAAGACTTTTATACTTTTTATCTTTTATATATTTTACTTATTTTTAATTGTTAGTTTCTTAGTACTTTGACGCTCTCTACAATTTACTTGTTTATACAACTAATTGAGAAATAAAGTATATTATTATTACTATATTATTCTTATTGTTGTATTGTTTCTGTTATAGATATTTAATTGAATTTTTACTGTACTACGAATTTCTTGTACACTATGAATTTATACTTTAGTACGGATTTATATTTTACTACGAATTTATGCCTCTATGGTTATTTTTCCACGGATATTTTTTATCTCACTGGAGTAGTCTTTTTGCAAAATTTATATAGTTGAGATTATTTTTGCTGGATTTGTATTTAGAATCGAGTAAGTTTTTTTTATGGTACGTCTGTTGGACATTGGAGAATTTGGATTCGGTCCAAGAAATGGTTTAAGATGCGGCTTAAATTACCCCGTATACTAGTTGCATGTAAAATCATTGACATGGTAAATATAACTGCAGAGAAGGACAAATTTTAAATGTAATTTCCCACGTGTCACTATTTGATCACCGTTATAATAAAGTCAGTTTTTTGATACAAAGGAATTTGTTTTTTTAATCCGTCCTGCGAGGTAAACCCCAACGCCACATAGGGAGTTAACCGTGAAGCTTACAGAATACGTTAAGCCCGCCAGTATTACCTCTTTGAAGAATTATATCGATTATACTGATTTTCAACTGAAGTGAGGTGAATTTCTTGAGGCATATCCTGTTGCAGGAGGAGAAATTTTACCAACGCAAAATATATTAAAAGATAAGTACTAACTATTGTTTATTTCTGCATAACATGCGTTTGCAACTTAACTACTATAATTATTTATTGGTGAATGATTTACTCACCAGACACTTGGTTCTAAACAAAATATATTATGTTATTATCCTCCCGTTTACATTATCTGTTTTATTTGTTATATATTTCGTGATATAGCTATGTTGAAGAGTGAATTTACATAACGTTTTGCCATTTTAACAATACGATACCAAGTACTTATTACAACACTGTGTTGTACTTTACTTAGTTGTGAAAGTTAATTTTGGTACGCCGGGTAAACTGACATAAGGTAATTTCCGTTTTAGAATTTTGTTCATTGTAACGATATAAACTTTTTTGCTTATGTAAGATTAGACCGTATCTAGATTAGTTTATTGCTATAGGTGTCCATGCCGGACTGTTTCTTTTGCTGTTGACCTTTTGTGTTGACACCATTTCGTTGGTTCTTGTGTTTGTCACAATTTTTTATTCGACGTCGACACCACTGGTCCCTGTCTTGGGGAATATGTAACTAGACTGGCGAGTACCAAATAGTTATTTTTCTAACAAGCACCTAAAATCATGTTTTCTGGGATGAATTGTAACTGTTTCAGGGCGAGGTGAAGCCGAGTCTGGAATAAATAAATAAATAAATAAATACACCACAGGTAATGACGACCCCCTTTATCCCGGAAGGCTCTAGTAGAGCCTTGTGTGGGAGGGGGCTACACATTTAGAGACAAGGGACACACACCCAATATCCGTGTATAGTGAAAAAATCCCTCTCACAGTATTTTCCACTGCCACGGCCGGGGATCGAACCCGGAACTTTTTGGTGAGAGGCAAGTGCGCTCACCTCTCGACCATCAGTCATACATACGAATAGTTGACGAGTCCTAAAAAGTTGATTAAGATACATGTTACAAACAACATTTTTTTGTTAAAGGTCCCTAAAACATATTAAAATTTTTGATCAGAGCAAATATGTCTCGAAAATAGTGACCTCCGAATTTTAATTACCATGCGACCATAGCAACCAGATTGTTTAATTGTTGTATTGGACCATTTTGCTTTATTTACCTAAATAATCCTCAAAAGTTGCAGCGGCAACTTTTTGGGATTAGAGCTTTTTCGTTTTAGTTCCACGTCCAGTGGAAGTATAGTAACGCAAAAAAAAATAATATTTTTTTTGTTAAAATAGATTGAAAATGTCATGAAACGTCGAGATTTTAAATTTGAGCGAAAAAAAATTTCCTGTCTCTCTGTCGGTCTGTAACTTTTTTTGTGCGCACGTTTACTCTGGAACCGTTTATGAAATTGACATGAAATTTGGAACCTTATGCACTGTAACGAGATCTAGAATTAGATTAGATTTTGATCTAATGCCGTAGAAGGGTTCGAGGGTAAATTGGGTAAATAAGGGTAAATAGGCAAAGCATGCAGGTGAAAGTTCATAAAATTGCAATTTAGGGCATGTACAAAAAGTCAAGGTCTCAAAAAAAATTTTGGTATCAGAACCACCCCCCCCACCACTATTACCTCCAATAACACCCCCACAAAGGGAATAAAAAAAATTAAAATGTGATTTAGTGTGTATATAAGAACGAAACATCTCAAAAAATTCTTTTTGGCGCTAGCTACCCCCTCTACCACCCCAATTGCCACCCCCACCCTATTATTAAAGGGAGTGAAACATTTAAATGGGATTTAGTGTGTATACTAAAACCAAAGGAGTTTAAATTTTTTTGGCATTAGCCGCCCCCTCTACCACCCCCATTGCCACCCCCACCCTATTATTAAAGGGAGTAAAAAATTATATTGGGACTTAGTGTGTACGAGAACCCAGGGCCTCCAAAATTTTGGCATTAGTTACCCCCTCTACAACCCCTTTACTACCCACACCCTATTGTTTAAGGAAATACAGAATTAAATTGGAATTTATTGTGTATACGAGAACCAAGGGCTTCTAATTTTTGGTGATTAGGCCGTCCATCACATATGCGGCGCCGGTGTTGTGCAACATACCGGCCACAGCAATGAAAAAGCTAAAAGAGCTTGAGCACAAATTTATGCGCCTCATTTCTAATTCCGGAAGGTACACCTCCCTCAGAGACCTATACACACGTTGCAACGACTATAACCCCGATAGCGGATTACGTCCAGCAGATCTCCCAAAATTTCTACTCTTTCAAGCTGGGCGATAGTCCGCTAACAAGACACATAACACAAATTAGGCAGCGTAATGCCCCATTTCGGATCAAACACCCTTTACCGTACCAGACGTTACCAATTTTCCGGCAACCCATGTAGCCAATCTTCAACAACTATAACTTCCGCTTACCATTTCCACCTTTACTGACATTTCATAACTTTTGTACCTTTAAATCTTTCCTGTCCCCCTCTTCCTTTCTGTTTGTAACCTTTTTGTCGAGTTTGTTTTTTCTTGTTTTCTTTTTATAAATTTTTGTCTCTAAATTCATTTCGCTTCACATTTTTTTAGAAAATCAAAACATATACAATCCAAATTTTTTTAAATCAAAGTTTAAGCCAGCCATGCGCAGCCCAGCATTGACTTATCTCGCGGAAGGCGCCTCGTTCAAATTGAGGTGCTAGCGTCAGATACGAAATTAAAAGTGATCAGTGCGCAAGTGTTTTAATTTAGTATGTAGTTTTTATTCAGTTTTGTTAAGTTTGTTCTTTAAACGTGTTCCTAATTTTAACACCTTTTATAATCCGTCTGCGACGGAAGGAGCCTAGGTTTAGTTGTTTTATTTTTCTTTTTAGCCGAACCAATCCCACTCCGCCCGGCCATGCAATCTGCCACCATATTAGCGCGGTGGTTGCACGGTACTGTTTTATATTAGAATAAGAAATAAAGTCTTATTGATAGATTGATTGAGCGGAAGGACTGAATAATGCAGTAGCTGCATATGTTGCACATAATTATTTCAACGTAAACAAAGTCGCGCAGACATTAACAGTCATTTTCTTTCAACATGTCCATCTTCTTTATGGATTCGTTGGTTAAAATTTCCCTTTATAAATTATTTTCCTAAATCCCGGCTCAGTGGCTCAACGCTTAGGTGTTAGGCTTGCAACCAGGGAGTCCCATGTTCGTACTCTGGCTAGGGAATGGATGTTTAGTGGTAGCAGTGGACTTGATGAGGTTGTGTGAGCGGCAACACGGCTAGTTGCTGTACCACTCCTGAGTTCGAGTCTCAGCTACGGCAGATGGCAATGTCGTAGGGAATGGTCTTTGTACAATTGTCTATGTGTATGTGTCGTGGTTGAGTGGTGGAATAGCTAATGCTAAACTCTGCCAGGACGTTAATCTAAATAAGGCGTTAAAAAAATAGTATTCGGTTGTCAAAATGTAGTGCCAAACAATTGTATCTTTTTTCTAACAAATTGTATGCCTTTTTAAAGTAATGAACTGAATAAATAACTCAATCATATGTTACATTTAATCATCTTCATTATCGGTATTAAGTAAGAAGGTTCAATTAAGCAAACCACTAAGTGAAACCGTGTTTCATAATTTCTATCGGTCTATTACCAATTATTCTTAGAACCACAGGGCGATCAATACTAAAGTAGATATTTTCATTCAAATATTTATTAAATTTATTGATTTGCCTTCAGTTCTCATTACTTACAAGTTAAAATCACCTCGCCTCCACATTCATTTATTTTAACTAATAACTCCCATTAAAGGCATTCAAAGTAAATACCCTTGATAATCTCAAAAATAAATCCAAGAAATGAAGTAAGACGTAAAATATAGGAACTATGAAAATAATATTTAAGAAATATAGAGATGTATAGAGAAATATTTAGTTATCATAGAGTGTTATTGTGTATACCAGTATCTTCAAAGTATCAGTTTCTCTGAATAAAAATTCTGATATATTCCAGTTGAAAGATTTGGGTAGCAAATTCTACATATAAAAAACTAAATCAATAAATAAATTGTAGATAACTTTCATTTTTATGATTTATTGACAGATTGTATTTCATCATTCAAATCGCAAGCGACAACCACTTTAAACATAAACTGTATTCAACTCTCCCTATATGGAAAAAGCTGAATAAGTATAATACAATACTGCCAAATCAATGCAAGCTGATCAGCAGGCTGCAACTTTTTTATTATTAGCCGTTACTCGAGTCCGAGTATAAAAAAATGTTACAGTCGACAGATTGTGTACAATAAAAAACAAGTAAAAGGTGTAGTCTATTGTAATTCCCATTCATCTACGGTGCACACGACTATGGCTATAGAGGCCAATTCGGGAGAGCACATGTCGACCGCAGTCAGGACAAACATAGACCTGGTTAGGTCTTGGATTCGGCCTTCTTGCAGCAACATTTCCTTGATAGCTGGCCACAACCCCTCGCCATTCGGTTCTGTCCGCTGCAAGTTGTTCCCATTGCTCGTCTGCAATACCGCAGGATTTTAGATTTTCATGGAGAGCGTCTTTGAACCTCTTTCGTTGACCGCCACGCCTTCTTCTACCGCTTAGCAATTCACCATAAAGTGTACATTTAGGAAGGCGGTTATCATGCATACGATGAACGTGACCTGCCCATCTTAGGCGTGCTCTTGAAATAAGCACCTCAATTGGAAGGCTATTTGCTCTCCTGAGTACTTCCACGTTTGATATGTGATGGAACCAACGGATTTTCATCATACTTCTGAGGTGTCTTTGCTGAAAACGTTCTAATTCTTTCACATGACGACGGTAAGTGACCCAGCTTTCACATCCATATAGCAGTGTTGGAATGACAACTGCTCTGTAGACAGCCATTTTCGTTGACAAAGCAAGGTCGTGGTTGTCAAATACTCTCTCTCTAAGTCCCCAGAGTGCTCTAGATGCAGCGTTAATTCTATTGCGAATCTCGCTGTCCATGTTTGCTTTGTCATTAACAACGTTGCCTAAGTAATTGAACTGATCCACCACTTCAAGAGAATTTCCGTTAAGTGTAATGTCTATTTGGTTCACTTGATGAGGAGTTGACATAATCTTAGTCTTTCCAATGTTGATTTTAAGTCCCAAGGAATCATAGCTCTGGGCATACACATCTAAAAGTTCTTGAAGCTCTTCCGGCGTAGAGGCTAAAAGTGCACAGTCATCCGCATACTGGAGATCACAAATGAATCGTGTGCGTGTCTTCGTGAAAGCTCTAAATCGCCCTATGTTAAAGAGACCGCCATCAAAACGGTATCTGAGACCTATTCCTCTGACTGTCAGTTTGTTGTCAACAATAATTGTTAGAGCAGTGGTAAACAAATTAAAGAGTAGGGGTGCCAGGACACATCCCTGCCTAACTCCAGTGAGGGTTTGGAAAGGTTCGGTTGCCTCATTATTATACATAACCTGGGCGTTGTTGTTTGTATGTAGACTGCGACATACTTCCACAAATTTTCTAGGGATACCTAAGCGGAGCATAATTTTCCAGAGCACTTCCCTATCCACCGAGTCAAACGCCTTGGTTAAATCAATGAAGGCCATGTGAATTTCTCCTTGATGTTCGAGTGCTTTTTCTTGAAGCTGTTTAAGTGTGAAGATTAAATCCGATGTGCCTCGGTTTGGTCTAAAGCCACTCTGTGTTTCAGGAAGTAACTTTTCCATAACAGGTGTTAGCCTATTTGCCATCGCTTTAGTGAGTATCTTCCCTCCAACAGCCAGGAGAGCTATACCCCTGTAATTTCCACAGTCCGCAGCGCTGCCTTTGTTTTTGAAGAGGTTGATTAATAGTGTATCACGAAACTCCTGCGGAGCTTGACCACTTTCCCACACGACATCAAACAGTTTTTTGAGGTAGGGTATGAGCTTTGACGACACAGCTTTAAAGATCTCAGCTGGGAGTGAGTCGGCGCCGGGAGATTTGTTATTTTTTAGCTGCCCAATGGCGGTTAAGATCTCTTCCGTTGTTAGTGGTTTCTCTAAGTCTTCGAAGGTGTCATATTGAGGGATAAGATTTATAATATCGTGATCGGCTTGACTTTGCTGGTTAAGAATGTTAGAGTAGTGTTCCTTCCATCGGGCTCTTATTTCCTGGTCTTCTTTGAGGAGATTTCCATTTAAATCTTTAATAGGGCACATATTTTTCCGACTGGGGCCGTACACTGCTTTTACTCCTTGAAAGAAATTCCTGTAATCGTGTGAATCGGCGTACCTTTGAATTTCTCTGGCCTTGCTTGCCCACCACTCATTCTTTATTCTTCTGATTTCGCGTTGCGTTTCATACTTAGATTGGGTAAAAGCTTCTGCTTTTGATGAGTCGTTGGGGTGGTTGATAGCGTTTTGGAAGGCAATATGTTTGCGGTCAAGAAGTTCTTGTATAAAAGCTTCATTATCATTGAACCAGTCCTCCTGTTTTTTACTTGCTGCAGTGCCAAGAATTTCCTCACTCGCACTTTTTAAACTGTCTTTAATTTGTGTCCAGGTAGCAGCGACATCTACAGAATTGGTTTCTTCTAGTGCACTCAAATTCTCTTGAACTTTTTGCTTTAGCTGTTCGACGGTTTGTTGGTCACGCAATTTACTAATACAGAGGCTGCAACTAGACCCATCCCTTCATATGGTGAGTATACTCCCTGTTACAATTAGAAAAATAAACAATACCAATGCCTAGAGAATAAAAACTTTTATGGAAGAAAATAAAATATAATTTATAGGAATTCTTATTAATGCGTGAATATAATATTTTAAACTTAATTCCTTAACATTAATCTTTTAATGTAAAAACCAGCATAGGTGAAAGAATAAATTATATTTTTTGCATAATTGTATGTGTGCGATATATATACACACAGGCCTTCGCCTAGATTGTATAAGAAACACGTATTTTGTATTAATTTTTATATAGATTTAGTTATTGATTAGTTTGATGACCCTAATTCTAATTATGTGTAAAACCTATGTATTTACCAATTTGATAAATGAATTTAATTTGATTTGATGTATTGGCAAAACCAATTTTTATTTATATTATTTTGGACACTTGTCTTGTTCTTTATGTTTAAAGTATTATTAATGTTTTTAAATATATTTATCATATTTATTTTACTTATACTTCGATACACAAAAACTTCATCGTACAAGGTGTCTCCATAGTGTCTCGTAGGTTGTAACTGATTAACAGTTTGTTCATATCGGGCACAATTTAGTTTAACAATTAAATATCTTACTACTAAAACCTAGTTAGTTGCTCATTGCTTGCATGTTAAGTTTGAGACAATACACCACACAATGCAAAGTTCGGAAAAAAACACATCTACGTGACCAGCCATTGCATATTTTTCGGCAAATACTCTTGCCAACCTTTCACTCACAACAACTTCCTTTTGCTCCACCCTCTCCTGCCAAAAACTTTATATTGTTAGTTCTTTCCTGTTCCTCGCTTCATTTCTATTTTTATTTTTCACAAACAATTTTATTACAAATACTTATTTCGGAGTATTATAATATGATAGTAGGCAGTTAGGATGCTAAGATGTTAAGATTTTTCCTGTATAAGCTACCAATATTAATTTAGTTTTCAACTGATGAATAGGTACATTTCAAACTTTCCTGTTAGCCAATTTGGAAGGTGATAAGTTAATGATTTAACTGCTGACACAATGAAACACCTACTTTACTGATGTGTCTTTGTCAAGCAGTATAATGTAGGTAATCTTGGATTAGATACAAATAATCGTTCGGTTAGTGGATCGTGGTTGATCGAACACATTTAGAATCTGTGTAAAGGTAGAGATAATAGAGTCAATGATATCTATTGAACCATGGTATTAATTGTACACAAAATAATTAATTCCAAGTCCCAAATCATGACGGGAACCATAACACCGAGCAACAAAATTACGCGGCGTCAGTGAGGTTTCCTCCTTTTTAAACCTCAAAACCAGATGTTTGGTTCACTCAAGCTGAAGCACAATTTAACGTCGCTACAATAACTAGCAACAGGAAAAAATGTGGCCATATTTTAGCTACCTTGCATATAGAAGTAGTTAATAATGACATTTATGGTATAATTCAAAATTCACCAGAACAAAATTTATATAATCACTTGAGGGACACATAATAGTACGTCTCTCTTCTAGAGAAGAAAAATGTATAGATGATTTGTTAACAGGCTCTCAATGGGCGATGTAAACAATCTGAATTTTATAGATATAAATTAGGGATTGTTGAAGGCTCACATATGGTAAGTCAAGATTTATTGGTCAATCTTAGGAAAAGACGCTTACCAAAAACGGTTTTTGTTACCATTACTGCTTGCGGTAAATTAATATGGAAGAAATTATTTCAATCGCTGATAAAATTTGGGAATCTTGTCAAAATCCTGTTGTCACAAGTAAGTCAACTATCAGAAAACCTTTTAATCAACTACCAAATTCTTCTTACTCATCGCCCACTATATCGGACTTACTTAATCAATACAATACCTTTTTCACAAACTTCCTAGTTGCAGATGTCTTCATTATACTAACTCTTCACCAACTTATTCAACTCCTTTTACTACTAATTGTTCTAATTGCCAAAATTGATTTCCCTCGAACACTCGCTCTCCCAGTCGCAATCGTTTCGATCCAACTAACAAAACTGTTTGTTATTACCATCAACTGTATAAAGATCGAGCTTTCAAATGCGGCGGTTCTTGGTCTAGCTTTAATAAAAATCATACACGTACTCATAATTTGACGGGTACAAATCCTTCATCGTCAAAAAAACTAATAAATTCTAGTGTCCTTCCACCAGACACCAGTATACTAGACAACAAATGTCGCCTTTTTATCTATGATTAACCCAATAAGTTACCTTCTTTAGTTGGCACTGGAGCGCATTTGTCAGTTATCCTCAGAAATGATTCAATGGGATTGAAAAGAATCCAGATCCTATCGTAACTGCAACCAACGGATCTATCATTCATACTTATGGTAAAAAATGTTAAAAGTTAATTTAGGTTCTCGTACTTGTCACTGATTTTTTAGTTCATTTCAGTTTAGTAGTAGACTTAAAAAAATAAACGTTTAACAGATAACTTTCACGGTCACTGTCAGTAAATTGTTCTTTCGATGGAGATTTCTTTACTTTATCCTAAATTACTTTCAGTTGAGGGCCAGCATACAAAATTATTGCTAGAATTCCCGCATTTGGTTAGTTCTCGCAATTATTTTTTACCAATTAAACACTGTGTTAAATATCATATAACAGAAGGTCACTTATCATTTTGTCACCCACGCAGGTTAAATGAGACTAAATTCAACATGGCCAAACATGAGTTTAAACAGATGGTTGATTTAGCAATATGTGAGCCATCTTCGTCGTCGGTTTCTACACCTTTAGTTACAAAGAAGGAACCGAACGATTGGCGTCTTTGTGCCGGTTATAGAAGTTTAAATACAATTGCTATTCCCGACCGATACCCATTACCCCATTTTCATGATTTTAATTCTTAATTATTCGGCTGCACTATTTTTTCAAAAATCGATCTAGTCCGCGCTTATCATCAAATACTCGTCGCAGAGGCCGATGTTTACAAAACAGCGGTTACTACTCCTTTTGGTTTATTCCAGTTTCTACAAATGCCTTTAGTTTACGAAACGCTGGATAAACGTTTCAACGCTTCATGAATGAAGTTCTTAAAGACTTACCTTATATTTTTGTATACTGGGATGACATTTAGTTTAGCTGGGATATTTAAACATATTCTGCACTTTTGATAAAAGCACCAAATTTGGCACAGGGATAGACCGATGTAATATGAACAATTTCAGATGTGGAGCCATTGGTCAACTGCCCCCTGGAGGCCATTTTCCAAAATGGCCGCCGGTGGACACCCGAAAGACAACAGAAGTTAGCTGCTGAAAGTTTTAGTGAATGTTTAGTGAATGTTTATTGAATGAAAGATAGTTTGTAAGTTATATGTATTTATTTAATAATTTTATATTCCACATTTCAAATTATATTTAAATTATTTAAAAAAATAAAATACAAAATATTAATTTAGCCTTATAATGACTGAAGTATATTGTATATGAAATGTTTAAAATAATTTAAAAATTAATGGAAAACTAAGATTTATTACATTCAAATAAACTTTTTCATTTCTGCACATTTTTCATATTGCATTAAAAAATTAAAAGACAAAATATTAAAAATCTGTTTTACAGTTCCAGTACAGTATACTGCCAGTTCAGAACATTCGTTTTAAGAATGCGCCTTCAGTTCTCAAAGCACTCCCCGTCGCAAGCACACAGTGGTGTTCATTCCTGACCGGCCTTCGTGCACTTTTTCATACAGTCTTTGAATTTGCAAGAGACGAGCTCCCTGCAGATATGGGATGCTTCGGGCAGCGTTGTCCAGAGAGGTTCATATACGCCGCTGGTTTTAATCCAACCCCAGTCGGTTTGTAATGGCAGTGTTGCAGGAACCAGGGCCTGACTCCAGACACGTCCGCCCTGGTATACTGCTCTTCGGATGTGCTGCTCCAAGGCTGCCCTTGTCGGTGGGATCAGCTGAATGTTGCTTTTCTTTGCAAACAGTTTGCGACGTGCCTTGTTGATATCTGTGTCTGTGCTTGTTTCGCAATGTGATGAACCTTTCAATGGTGTGCATGGTGTCGTTATTAATACGATCTGGTACAGTGGAGAGAAGAGTGAGTGTCTGAGTCATTTCAGGTAGTACTGTCCACCATGCTGTCCTCTTTCCACGGCCGGCGAAGCAGGAGACCATGTCGCAGCTCGCCAAAGCATGAAACATCGGTAGTGGCTGAGCTTTTTCAGGACCCAGAGCCCGAGCAAACTCATGGGCTGCCAAGAAGCGGAGTCTTCTCCGAGTCGAAGGACACCCGCACTTCAATTTCCTCATTCATGATGCGTGCCAGGGCCACTGCCAGGACAATAACATCAGTGTCAGCTGCGCAGATGAGGATCTTCTTGTGGCTATTGTGAGCAGCGTGGGCGGCATGCAACATAATGCGGGTGTCGAACTCCTCGTAGTTGCAAGGAACCAGTGCTGAAGTATCCAAAAGCGGTGGCTTTCTCAAGACATCATCTCCTTTAGTGGTGAGCAGCTCCTTGTCTGCAAGCTGGAATGAGTCGTAGAGGACGTCAGAGAGGAAGCTGAACAGCTATGTCTTATTTTCGTCTACTCTGAGAAAGCTGGCCAAGTTCTCGCGTATAGTTGAACCACCCACTACTCGTCTTCTGACCCATTTTCCACGCTTGGCTCTTGCTGTACCTTTATAACTTCAATAAACATTCACTAAAACATAAAACATTCAGCAGAAAACTTTATCTAACTTCTGTTGTCTTTCGGGTGACCGATGGCTCCACATCCAAAACTGTTCATATTACATCGGTCTACCTCTGTGCCAAATTTGGTGCTTTTATCAAAAAGTGCACAATAGGTTAGCTAATCGGCTGTATTGGTAAAAGTCAACAAGAAAATTTATTTCGCTTGCGTACAGTATTAATCATCTAGAAACATATGGAAACAATATTAAACCAACAAAGTTCATCTAGTAGTGTATTCGAACGTAATGATCAGTGTCATGGTGTTTGTGGAGACTACGTCAAAGTTTGATCCTTTTTGGAATTTCTAAAGTTGATTACCTCTTTAATTTGTCTCTCTGACAAGAGAAGAAGGTTTTTATTTATATTATTTTTTTTTGTCCAGGTGTGTCCCGTCCAGCCCTACAATAACTACATTGCTTCACGCCTTGAGTATCTGGCTAATTCCGGGTCAAATCTCAAGGAGGATCGTGCATATTTAAATATCTAATAAATTTGTTTCTTCCTTCCTTCCCTCCTTCCTTCCTGTTGGGCTTGAGACCAGAGGATCATGGGTTCAAATTAAGAGAAGCTAGGTTTTTATTTACATTTTTGTTTTGTTGAACTCGGTGTCCCATCCAGCACTCTAATAACCACGTCGCTCACGGATTAAATATCTGGCTAATTCCGGGACAAATCTCAGGGAAGATCGTGCATATTGAAATATGTAATAAATTTTTTTCTTCTTCCTTCATTTCTTCCTATTCGACTTGATACCAGGGAGCCCTGTGTTTGAATTAAGAGAAGCTGGGTTTTTATTTATTTTATTTATTTTTTGTCGAACTGGGTGTGTTGACCTGTCTAGCCCTCCAATAGCCACGTCGCTCCACACCTTGAATATGTGGCTAATTCCGGGCCAAATATCAAGGAGAATCATGCATATTTAAATATCTAATAAATTTTTTCTTCCGTCCTTCTTTCCTTCGTTCCTGTTAAGCTTGAGACCAGAGAGTCGTGGGTTCGAATTTTGGACGAGGAATGGATGCTTATTGGCTTTTTTAACGTGTTGCCGACGCAGTAGCAGTGAACTAGACCGTGAGCATGTAAAAAACATAACTAGTGGTTCTCGTCTCCAGAGTTCGAGTCTCAGCTGTAGTAAATGGAAATATCATAGTGAATGATTCTAGTATAGTTGTCTATACGTAGATAGGTCTTGAATGGGTGGTGGAATGGCTGACTCCGCCAGTACGTTAATCTATATAATACAGTTAAAAATTATAAAATAATGTAGTGTAATATTGTGGTGTCTAAACTCACTTAGTTAAAATTGATTAATTGATAAATAAAGGTTTACAATAAGTAAGTAATAATACTAAGAATAATAAGTATAATTGAAGTAACTTCATAGAAAAGAACATCGTTAATAATTAATTAATGATAATTACGTAATAACTGTTAAATAAATAATGTTCAATATTAAATAAAAATATATACAATCCACATAATCACATTTACATTTTAATAAATGAATCAACCAGTACTCCTACGTCTTCGATTTAGAGAGGTTAAATTATATCTATAAGTTTTACTCGGTGGATCCATTTCATAAACTGTCAAACAATATATTTTAACTCGGATATTAATTATTCGACTAAAGTACATAAAAGGCAGACGTTGATTTTCATTATACGAGCCATTACTTTCATTATACATATTCGCAACGCTTAAATTGGTTATCCCAAATTCAAAAGCGAGGGGTGTCAGCAAAAAGTTACTCTGGAAAGAGGTTATTATTTTGCTAAAACAGTGATGTAATTTAAAACGTGCTATTATTAGCACTCACGAACGATATACTTCACAGCATCTTGCTCTACGACAGAAACAGAAAGGAACAAAATACTTTTAAAGTAAATAGCTAAGATATAATATTTACATATTTCAAAACGATAAACTTGACAGGTTAATCCACAAACTTAATCTGAATTACCTCTCCGTGAACGTAGAGCAATAAACTGAATTAATATAGGCCTTACCGAGGATATTAATTTAAAAGAACCACATTAAAGATGAAATATTTCATGGAATCACAAACAGTATTTGCTAAATTAATAATTCATGAAAGCTATCGTCATCAGTAATCATTATTAGAAAACATCTCATCTTAACTTGTTTGCCATACATTGGTTTTACAAATTGACAACACTCAAAGTTTATTTAAGGATATCAGCGAATGGTTTTTATTATTAGAAAGAACGACTCAAAAATATGTAATATTTCCAGGTCTCCGCTACCAACATGAACAAATTTCCTAAGCAAATATACAGTTCCATTAAATCGCTGTCTATCATGTGAGGGACTTACGAAAAGGTGCATAATTTCCAAATTACCAGAGATACCCTCTTTGCTTTTTTTGAACCACGTAACTTCTTACTTCTAATCCACTTTTTATATTTTTGCTGTTAGTTTAAATTCATTATTTAGACACTTGACAAATCAATTATCTGAAATCTCTTAAAGCTCATTTTCTTTTTAGAACACAATGACTTACGAGTGTATGTATATAGATACAGATGGAAACTAATTAAACAAAATGAAACATTTATATCTATGACAGAGTTATCACATCGGTTTATATTTCTCGTATAAAAATTTTATTCAAAGATCAGAAAGTAATATCAAAACTGATCCTTCTAAATTCTGGGATTTTATTAACAGTAAAAAAGGCGTGACCAATATTTCCAACCACATGCATTTTAACGGTCAAACTTTAACTACCACAGATGATATAATAAATGCTTTTGCAAATTTTTTTGGTGATTCTTATTTACCTGATGGTTTCGACTCAGATTTAAACTTCAGTGATGCATTGAATAATGTTAATATCCACATACGAGCCTTTGACGAATCTGACGTATTCAAAGCTATCAAAAAAATTAAACCTAAAATGACGACGGGACCAGATGGTGTTCCAGCATTTCTTATTAGGGATTGCGCTCAGATATTTTCTTATCCTTTAATGGTTTTATTTAACTTATGCATTAAGACCTGTTCATTTCCGGTCATCTGGAAGCGATCTAAACTATGTCCGGTTTATAAAAAAGGAGATAAATTTGATATAACTAATTTTAGATTTATTTCAATCATTTGTAATTTCTGTAAAATCCTGGAAATACTGCTACATGACACAATCTATCCAAGTGTAAGCAATCAGATCTCGCCGTACCAGCATGGTTTCATGAAAGGACGGTCAACTACTACTAATTTATTGTCCATTACACAATACAAAGCTGAAGTTTTGGATGTACAGTCGCAAACTGATGTTATATATACTGATTTTTCCAAGGCTTTCGACAGGCTTAACCATGATATTCTACTTCGTAAGTTACATGATATAGGTTTGTCTTATTCACTGCTACAGTTATTTAGATCTTATCTGTCAAATCGAATACAATATGTCGCGTATAATGGAGTTAAGTCTGTCGAATTCTTGGCGTCATCAGGTGTCCCTCAGGGCTCGGTGCTAGGTCCCTTACTATTTAATATTTTTATTAATGATATAGTGGATAATTTAGATGTTTGTTGTTTGCTATATGCGGATGATTTAAAGATCTTTACAGAGATAACGAGTGTTGAAGACTGCTACCGCCTACAGCATAACCTTGACAGACTATCACAGTGGTGCCTAAACAACAAATTGCCATTAAATGCCAGTAAATGTAATGTTATGTCGTTTACGCGCAAATCAACTCCCCATGTCTTCAACTACCATCTTGACAATACCGCCATACAAAGACCTGATACTTACCGTGACTTAGGAGTAATTTTTTATCCGAAGTTAACATTCAATGCCCACATTGAAAACACAGTTGGTAATGCATTTGAAATACTTGGTCTCATAGCGCGCAATAGCCGTGAATTTGCGAACATAAGCACTCTACAAACATTATGCTGTTGTTTTGTTAGGTCTAAGCTAGAATACGTTTGGTGTCCCTATTATGATATACAGAAAATGTGCAACGAAGATTTTTAAAACTTCTGTTTTTTAAAACCAATGAAACATATCCTCCTATTGGCTACCCTCAAGGTAGTTAGTCTTGATGGCAGGAGGCAATACCTTTCACAAGTTTTTTTATACAAGATCATTCATAATATTTTGGATTGTCAGGAAATAATAGGGAAGTTAAACTTTATTGTCCCCAGGCTAGCTTCTAGACAGGAACTAACTTTTTATATACCAACGGCGCGGACTAATACCTTAAAAAATTCTCCTTTTTATTTAATTTGTGGCAACTACAACAAACACTGTAGCCGCATAGATATTTTTCACTGCAGCCTTAATGACATAAAGTCATATTTTAAACATTAGTGTATCAAAGATAATATTATATATAATTTTTCATGGTTTATATGTATTACGTACTATATCTCTTATATGTTACAATCATATTGTATATATCTTGTATTTTAACTGTATGTATTAGTTTAGTTTTAGTTAGTTTAGGTAGTTTTCTGTATTTCCTGTTCTGTAATTGGGTGTTTACCTGTTGAACAGTGTATTTTAAATAAATAAATAAATAAATATTTATTCCTAATGATGGCTGACCTGGCCCTCTTGAAAATCTTGGATCTGATGAACTTCAAAATGTACAGTGAATACAATTTAGCACAGTGCCCAACTTCTTGGTTAAAGATTGCATAAGAGTCTTAGCTTACCCTCGATGTATCTTATATAATTTAGTTTAGAGACATCTGCTTTCCCAGCAACTTGGAAAGTAGCTAAGCCTTGTCTTGTTCTTAAATATTGTCTTTGAAGTGTGGTATATTTCCGGACATATGGAAAAAAATCTCGCATCTGATTGATTTACAAGAAGGACAAAAAAATAATGTAGAAAACTATCGGCAAATTACGATAATTTGTAATTTCGACAAAGTTTTTGAATTGCTCTACGTAACGTAACGTAAATGACCAAGTAGATGTTATTTACACGGACTTCTCCAAAGCCTCTGATAGAGTTGATCACAATATATTATTACATAAGCTGGATCTCGCTGGAATTTCTATCCTACTATTAAATTTATATTCTTTTAAATATTTGGGCTTTATAATAAGAAATTCAACCGGCTTTACTGACGAAAACACGTTAACACTGCTTTTTAATTGTTTGGTCAGATCAAAACTTGAATATGCTTTACTAATATGGAATCCCAGCTATTTGAGCTACATCGTCAGCTTACAGGCAGTACACAGACGATTTCTTAACAATGTATTTGTCCTTTGATGAAGATAGGTTATATCCACCAATTGGAATACCAGAAAGCCTTCTACTTGATAGATTCTCATTACCTATCCTGAAAGATCGCAGAATTAGACAGTCATTAATATTTCTGTATAAAATACTAAATAAAAAAATAGACTGTCCTCAGGTGTTAGATCAAATACGCTTTCATGTACCAAGAAACGAGGCTCGAAATAACATTACCTTCTATCTTGCTACACCAAGGACTAATTTGGTAAAACATTTACCGCTTAACTTTATGTGCAGAGTTGACATATTTAATTGTAGTATAAATGAACACTATATGAAGTTTGTGGCAATGCCTGGGGTCATCCATCGCATACCGATGCTTACTCTGGGTTCAGTTGGCTGTGCAATAGTATGTGTTTTCTCTGTTTCTCTGCTTTTTTGTCTCACATGTCTATTGAAATTATATTATATATTATGCTACTTGACTTATTAATTTGTAATTTGTGATATTTGTTCATAATCCTGTATTTTCACATCCAGTAATTGGCCTTGACTGTTGGATGGTGTACGTAAATAAATAAATAAATGAAATAATGAATGAATGAATGAGTGAATGAATGAATGAATGAATGAATGAATAAAATCTGGTACTTAGTTACCGTGCTACTTCTATAATTTTGCCAAATTATTGGAGATCGTCTTATATAAGGATATATTGCGGTTATATGGTGCCCCAAAATTAATGAATACATTTATTGAAATGAATTTGACTGTTTCTGACTTACTTAAGTATATCATCTTTACTTCAGTTTTATTGAGGATTCCTATAGCTTCCGTTTGGTTGGCAGCTTTTGTACCTGTACCACATTGCATCTCTAAGTAATTCCAAATAAGATTCATCATTCAGGTTTCCGCCAGTCCAACAAAGATTTAGTTTTTGAGGAGCTTGCACTAATGTGTGTACCCCTCTGTCCGTTTATATTTATAAAATACATAACATATTGATATCTCAGCAAATATAATATAAAACTTGACGCATGTGACATACCTTATTCTGAAAATGTTAATGTTTCAACTAAATGAATGTCAGACATTGAAAGAAATTTAAAAATTTCTATTTCAGTATAGAATATGATTTTACCTAGATTTTACATATTTCTTCGAAATTTACTATATTCCACTATACGCAAAATTTCACCGTAGAATTTTTTATACTGAAATTTTGTATAATGAAATAAAGGTTTAAAAAAATTAATTTTCAAAACTCCATATAAATTGTTAGATATCAGAAAAAGTGAAAATTAATCAACTCTTTGAGTCTTAGGACTTTAAGACTGCAAATATTACTAATACATATCTGTTTGAAAATGGTCTTAGTCCACTATGACTTATTTTTTCAGACCTTTTTTTATGCAATTCATTGTTGTTGATAATAAATCAAACTGTGTTTTTTATTTAACGTTCACAAATTTACCATTGTTTTTAGGTGAAGTAATTCTAATAATATTTTTCAAAACTAATAAATGTGTTTGAGGTTATAGGTTATCAGAAATGTCAAGACATTAATAATTATTTGATAAATGTTGAAATTATAAATATCTTAAATTTATTTACAACTCGTGTTCTTATTTTTCGTATGATCTCCGCATAGCCCTAATTTTTGTTTCAATACATTTTCTAAGAAAATTGATTTATAAAAATTTAATGGATATATTTATAAAAGAAATTTGGTTGGAAATGACGTACTTTTGTAAATTCGTACTGAATATTTCCAGTATTTAGAAATCCGGTAATTTTTTCTACGAATCGATTTAAAGAAAATGTATTCAAGGGGACTTCCTGTGATTTTCCCAAGAATAAAAATATTTCTTCTTTGGTAGTATCAATTACTTCTTAAATATTGCCTCAATCTAATTTCCGTCATTCAAAATTTAAGAGAAAAAAATACAGCAAATATTTTTTTCACTTAGGTACCGGGTTATTCGCTATATTTTGACGATTCCTTTTATTTCTGTTTTATTAGGCCCTCATACAGGGAAGAAAATTTTAAACGATTTATCCCGCGCCGTCCATATCTACCAGATCGCATCTGCCGACTTGATCTCTCAGGTACAGATATTTTGGTCTCCACACACGTAAAGATCGCATCGTTTATTTTCGCCAAATATCAAGTCGTTGAGGGGATAGGCAGGCAGTTTAGTTAATGGTAAATCCTCATTAAATTTCGAGGCCTCCAAGGGGACCGGACAAACGTTCAGACATGCTTAAAATCCAGAAGGAATTTGTTGTGTCAGTAAAGATGAACAGGGTTCAAAAAAGAAGAAAAACTGTATTGTATGGGTCTGTGTATCTGGCAAATTTCTGAAATAGAATCAAAGTGGATGAAAACCTGGATCCAGGAGAAAGAAAAATATGGACATATGCATTTAATCCGAGGACTATGATCGAATGAGCAGGATGGTTTACAAGCATTATTTACAAATGCCGGATCAAGTTTTTCAAAAAATTAATCTAATCGTCATAATCTTCTTTCACATCTTTATTTATGTACGAACAATCTTTAATTTTCCACAAACATGTTTTTCCTTATATACAGGGTGGTCCATTAATAATAGGCCATAGTTCAGGGGTAGATTCTTTGGGCCAAAATATGAGGATATAACCGAATATGCTTTAGTAAAATGTTGCTATGGAGAAAGATACAGGGTGTCAAAGTTCAAATTATTTGTTCGTTTTTTTGCAATAACTCAACAGCCTCTTGATTGATCTTCACCAAATTTGCTAGAGGAAATTTTTTTATTCTAAGAAACAATAATGTATGTATTACATCATGTTAGATCATAGAAGGCGCCGCAGGATCTGTATCTGATGATGAATTTTTTTCATATTTTTTTGACGAAACTTTGTGGTACTTCTGACCAGAAAGTCTGATAAGGACGTCAACATTTCCACTTATAAATGGTACACTTGGTAGAACTTGATAACTCTAACCGTTTTCGAGGAAAGTGTCGCTACATTTCAATAATTTTTTGAAAGACAAATTCAAGTTTAATAAGGGAAAACACAATCGTAATAACAGCGTAAACTCTTTCTCATTTTCTTATGAATTAATGAATTGTTTTCATAGTATTGAGATAAATACATAAATCAAAAGATTGTCTAAAATAAGGATCTAATCTTATTAGGAGACGAAAAAATAACGTAAACGTGACTTAATAGTAATAATAATAATACTACAGGCCAATCACCTGCTTGTCTGCGATCTACAAACTTCTCACGTCATTGATACATAGGCAAATCAATGAACACTGTGAGATGAACAATATAATTGGCCCAGAACAGCGGGGATGCTTAAAGGGATCACTTGGATGCAAGGAGCAGCTAACAATAGATGCAGTAACCATCAAACAAGCTGAAGTAAAGCGCCGAAACATCAGTATGGCCTACATAGACTATAAAAAGGCATTCGACTCATGTACCTCATGACTGGCTAATAAAAGTGCTAGAAGTATACAAAGTTAGCCCCACCATCGTTCGGCTACTAACATATGCAATGGCGACTTGGGAAACCCAAACAAGAATTGGAGGAAGCACTATCTCGAACATCAAAATTAGAAGAGGTATATACCAGGGGGATTCGCTGAGTCCATTATGGTTTTACCTCGCTCTCAATCCCCTCTCAGAAATATTGAATGACACCACCTACGGTTTCCAAATAGATTCGAAGCAACCAAGCTCGTGGCTCAGCCATTTACATTTTATGGATGACATCAAGCTCTACGCTGAGAATCCAAGACAATTGAAGGCGCTAGTAGCCAATGTCAAAACCTTCAGCGATGATATCAGAATGGAGTTTGGTCTGGAGAAGTGTGCCGAAGTACATGTCACAAAGGGAAAATTAACGCAACAGCCGGAGAATATCCGTGGCTTTGAGCAAATTCTGCCAGAAGAAACTTACAAGTACCTAGGAATTCTGCAGAATAGAAGGATAGATCACACCCAGCTAAAGAAGGAGTTCAGAGAAAAATACAAACAACGTCTAACTAAGCTCATGAATACTAAACTCAACGCTAGGAACATGATTACAGCGGTCAATACATATGCTGTCCCTAGTCTGGCATACTCATTCGGAATACTAAAGTACTCGGATACAGACCTGGAAGACCTAGACAGAATGACGAGAACTACACTTACAAAGTTTCGAATGCATCGCCCAAAGAGCGCAGTTGAAAGACTATACATGCCAAGAACACAAGGAGGCAGGGGATTAAGCAGTGTTCAGAAGATGTGCCGAACGCAAGAGAAGAACATGCGCCTCTATTTCTACAATTCAGACAGGGTCCTCATTCGGAAATTAGTGGAAAGTGACAACAGATATACACCGTTAAACCTCAAAGATTGACAACACGAGATAATGATCCGAACGAACGAGGATATTCAAACAGCATGGCAGGACAAGGTACTCCACGGAAAGTAGCCCAATGCCTTAAACAATCCAGAGATCGACAAGGAGACCTCGCTGCTATGGCTTAAGGAAGGAATGTTACACCCAGAAACTGAGGGATTCATAACAGCCATTCAGGATAGCATTATCCGTACTAGAAATTATGAAAAGTACATTCTTAAAGTCCCCGGTGTGAACGATGTGTGTAGAAAGTGTGAGGCAGCGGGTGAAACTATCGAACATGTCACTGGAGGCTGCCCCGCTTTGGCTACGGGAATGTATTTGGGAAGGCACAACGAGGTGGCGAAAATCATCCATAGAGAATTGGCACTTAACTTAGGACTCATTACTAATCCACCGCCCTTCTATAAATACACACCTCAAGCTGTTTTAGAAGACGAGAAAACATTGCTGTACTGGAATAGACCAATACAGTCTAATAGAACCTTGGATCACAACCGCCCTGACATCCCGGTGATCAAAAAGAAAGACAAGAAGGCCACTATTATTGATATTGGATGCCCCCTAACCAGCAACCTTCAAAAAACGGAGATGGAAAACAGAAACAAATATCAGAATTTGGCTATGGAACTTAAACACGTATGGAGATTAGAGGAGGTTCGAATTATCCCGGTCATAATTTCGGCTACAGGCGTGGTGACGAAGAAGTTCTTGATTTATTTGAAGCAACTTAATCTACCTAGAGGCCTCGCGAAGATTATCCAGAGGACGGTGATTCTCCAGACATGCCATATTACCAGAAAGTTTTTGAACGATGAAGGATAGAAAACCGAAATATCCACCGGATTAATGGGACGTGATGAATTTCATCCCCGTTAACCGAGCCGATCCCCAACAGCAATGGGTCCGGGACAGGCCCGGGGCCCCACAGAGCCGAACCCCAATGGCGCGATGCATAATCATACATTTTAATTTGCATAGGCCAAGTTTAGCCATTCGCTACTCTAACACTTAACCTATGTCTACTTAAGTTATAACTAATACCTATTATAATGATAATAATAATAAGAATACAATTTATTTAAAATATAAAAGTGAAGCTAAAGAAGAAAACTAAAACAGTAGAAGTGTAAATCTAAAAGCCTAAAAATAATTATAAAAGATGGAAATAAAAATGTGTACACACATATATTATTCGTTAACTAATAGTTGAGATCTTAAACTATTGCGAAGTTTAGCCACAGAAAAATGTTTCAAGTTAGTATCCATATTATTGTAGTGTTTAACAGCGTTGTAAGTGAAAGATTTTTGAGAAAAAGTTGTTGAGTGTTGAGGCATTGTAAAATTGTTAACGTATCTGATATTGCGCGAATGCAACGCGTTACGTGGCGCCAGTTTGTCTCTCAGGTATTTCGGTATAGATGTAGTCAGCAAACGGTGTACAAATAGCAAGAAATGAAGTTTCCAGATATTGTTGATCTTCAGCCAATGAAGCTCTTTAATTTTAACACCGACGTGGTCGTATTTACCCAAGCCAAAAATAAACCGACAACACGTGTTCTGAACATTTTGAATTCTGTTCTTATTAACCGAATCCAAAAATGGAAAATACATAATTAGGCAATAATAAAATATTGGTAGAACGAGCGTTTCACATAATTTCTTTCTTATTTTAAATGATAAAAACTGTTTGCTAGCATACAGCATTTTTAGACAAACGTATGATTTCCTCAGCAAGCTATTTATATGCGGAGATTATTATCAAAGATAACTCCTAAATTTTTTACCTCTGTTACTATAGGAAGAGTAGTATTGTTGATTTTAATTATCATATGATTAGCTAGGTTTGAGTATTGATACTTTGGAGAAAATAATAAAACTGAGCATATGGAGGCATTTAAAGTTAAGTTATGGTTCGCGCTATACGTAGAAATTGATGTAAGATCGCTATTCATTTGATGCAAGGCAAGCTCCCGTAAGTCAGGAGGAAAGGTAAGATGCAGTTGTGTGTCATCAGTATAGCTTTGCATGGAGCAGAACTTTACGTGTTCATATATGTCCGCAGTATAAATGAGGAATAGCAAGGGACCCAATACGGAGCCCTGTGGCACTCCTGCTCCTACAGATTGGGCAGATGACATTCCAATTTTGGTACGTACTCTCTGGTATCGGTCTGTGAGGTACGATTTGAAGAATCCTTGAGGTACATTATCAAGCCCGGAGAAGTGCAGTTTAGCACATAACAGCTCGTGGTTTACAGAATCAAAAGCCTTTGAATAATCCAAAAGAACCAGGGCCGTAGCCTTTTTGTGATCGACTGCATGTACTAGGTTGTCACATATATTAACAAGGGCAGTTGTGGTGCTATGACCTGCTCTGAAGCCAGATTGATGCTTTGGAAGTAAATTATATTCAGAGAAATATTTTTCGAGCTGAATATAAACAACATTTTCAAGTATTCTGCTTAAGACTGATAAGAGACTGATAGGTCTCAAGTTCGCCCCATGCAAGAACCCTATTGCTGCAACTTAGAGTAAACGTTCGATATGTCTATGCCTTTTCTAATTCTATTCATAAAAGATTTTCTTACATTGAAAAATACATTTTCCTGTCCTCTAATAAAATTCGCTGCGTTTTGTATTTTATCCCACAGTTCTTCTCTTGAGTTGATAGTATTTGCATAGACTAAGGACTTCATATATCCCCACATGTAATAATCCAAAGCATTATAATCAGGAGTCCTTGGCGGCCAAGCAAACTTACTTCCTCGATGCATTTATCTGCGTGGGAAAGTTTCATCAAAATGATTCCTTAATTCGATGGAAAAAAGAGGGGGAGCTCCATCTTGCATCTTCCGTATGTCTAGCATGAAAGCATGTAATATACCAGCAAGAGTATTTTGAAGAAAAAAAAGGCTGTCTATTTAAATTTGGAGGAAGGGTAAATGGTCCCAATAATTGATCGCCCATGATACCACACCAAACGTTAATCTTAAATTCTTGCTGAAAATACCTTTCTTTAACGACATGAGGATTTTCTACTTCCCAGTAATGGGTATTTCTCCAGTTAAACGCCTCGGCGAGTAAAAGTTGCTTGGTCGGTAAATAAAGTGTTCTTAACAAAATTTCGATCCCTGTTGTGTTTATTTAGATCAAACTGACTAAATTGCAACCTTTGTGGAAGATCCTTTCGAAGTAAGTTTTGTATAGGAGTGAGATGATATGGGTAGAAGCGTTCTTTACATAAAACTTTTAAGACAGATTGTTTACTCACCCCTGTTGCCGCTGCTATACGACTTGAGCTGACTTGAGGATCTTCATCCACTCGAATTAAAATTTCTAGTTCTTGATCTGGAGTAATTCGTTTCGGTCGTCCTACATCGTTTTTATGAAGGAATGAACTCGTTTCTCCCAAACGACGAAACAGATGTTTGAAAATTTTATGGTCTGGCTGTATTCTATTTGGATATTGCAATGAGTATGACCTCGCTGCAGTACGTCTGCTAAAATTATTTTGTGCGTAAACACATATTATATCCCTCATTTCCCAATTTGAAAAATTATTATGTCTAGGCGTTGTAAATAAAGAAGTTAAAAAAATTATCTCGATGAACACAAGAACAAAATAAAATGATTAAATGACGTAAATGACAGAAGTAAAACGCAACCAAAGCACGCTTTTCAATTAATACACTTTGTTTCATTAAATTTGAATTTGCTTTTCAAAAAATTATTGAAATGTTTAACAGCAGTTTCCTCAAAAACAGTTGGAGTTATCAAGTTCTACCAAGCGCACCTTTTATGCGTGGAAATGACGCCCTCATCAGATTTTCTGGTCAGAAGTACCACAACGTTTCGTCAAAAAAAAAATATGAAAAAAATTCATCAACAGGTACAGGTCCTGCGGCTCCCTCTATGATTTAACATGATGTAATACATAAATTATTGTTTCTTAGAATAAAAAAAGTTCCTCTAGCTAATTTGGCGAAGATAAGTCAAGAGGTTGACATATCGCAAAAAAAAACGAAAAAATTATTTGAACTTTGACATCCTATATCTTTTTCCACAGCAACATTTTACTAAAGCATATTTGGTTATATCCTCATATTTTGGTCCAAAGAATCTACCGCTAAACTATGGCCTATTATTAATGTTCCATCCTGTTATATCTATAAAATCGGTCAATAATTCTTTTGTCCATTTCATGTTTCAATGACACCTTTTACTATTCAAACAGTATTGATATCTCCGTGTACATGTACCGACAGAATTGAACCTGCAGCGATCTTATACTTTATACGAGGATAATTGGAACTGGTCAGTGTTAAAGCACAGGACCGTGGGCCCTGAACTTGATATTTTGTCCTATATATTTAGCAATGGTATCGAGATTCGAATGGTAGTTGAAACTGTGCAGGCGAATCCGAGACTGGCAATGTAATCAGCCTGAATGAACCATCTACGACTGCACTGGTTTAAAGATAATAAAACGGACAGGCCTACTAGTATAAAAAAAAACTCGTAAATCGCTTCTCAATAGTCAGAGGTGGACTTCTGCTGTGCTGTTAATGTGCCAGTGCAGTGCGTAAATACTTGCTATAATATCAAGCGTAGGAATTTAGTTAGTTATTGTTCATATTTATAAATATTTACTACTATATAAAAGGTAAAATATTTTAATTATTTACTAATTTACCATGGCTTTCTGGAGACCATTTGAAACAGAGGATAATATAATAACGCCAGAAAATCTTATTATTTTCTTATGACAAGCATTTCTGTTTACCTCCGCCCATACAATACATACATTTCAATTAAATTCGTTTTATTATTATTATTATTATTATTATTATTAGCCGTTACTCGAGTCCGAGTATAGAAATATTACAGTCGATAAATTGCGTACAATAAAAAACAAGTAAAAGGTGTAGTCTATTGTAATTCCCATTCATCTACGGTGCACACGACTATGGCTATAGAGGCCAATTCGGGAGAGCACATGTCGACCGCAATCAGGACAAACATAGACCTGGTTAGGTCTTGGATTCGGCCTTCTTGCAGCAACATTTCCTTGATAGCTGGCCACAACCCCTCGCCATTCGGTTCTGTCCACTGCAAGTTGTTCCCATTGCTCGTCTGCAATACCGCAGGATTTTAAATTTTCATGGAGAGCGTCTTTGAACCTCTTTCGTTGACCGCCACGCTTTCTTCTACCGCTTAGCAATTCACCATAAAGTGTACATTTAGGAAGGCGGTTATCATGCATACGATGAACGTGACCTGCCCATCTTAGGCGTGCTCTTGAAATAAGCACCTCAATTGGAAGGCTGTTTGCTCTCCTGAGTACTTCCACGTTTGATATGTGATGGAACCAACGGATTTTCATCATACTTCTGAGGTGTCTTTGCTGAAAACGTTCTAATTCTTTCACATGACGACGGTAAGTGACCCAGCTTTCACATCCATATAGCAGTGTTGGAATGACAACTGCTCTGTAGACAGCCATTTTCGTTGACAAAGCAAGATCGTGGTTGTCAAATACTCTCTCTCTAAGTCCCCAGAATGCTCTAGATGCAGCGTTAATTCTATTGCGAATCTCGCTGTCCATGTTTGCTTTGTCATTAACAACGTTGCCTAAGTAATTGAACTGATCCACCACTTCAAGAGAATTTCCGTTAAGTGTAATGTCTATTTGGTTCACTTGATGAGGAGTTGACATAATCTTAGTCTTTCCAATGTTGATTTTAAGTCCCAAAGAATCATAGCTTTGGGCATACACATCTAAAAGTTCTTGAAGCTCTTCCGGCGTAGAGGCTAAAAGTGCACAGTCATCCGCATACTGGAGATCACAAATGAATCGTGTGCGTGTCTTCGTGAAAGCTCTAAAGCGCCCTATGTTAAAGAGACCGCCATCAAAACGGTATCTGAGACTTATTCCTCTGACTGTCAGTTTGTTGTCAACAATAATTGTTAGAGCAGTGGTAAACAAATTAAAGAGTAGGGGTGCCAGGACACATCCCTGCCTAACTCCAGTGAGAGTTTGGAAAGGTTCGGTTGCCTCATTATTATACATAACCTGGGCGTTGTTGTTTGTATGTAGACTGCGACATACTTCCACAAATTTTCTAGGGAGACCTAAGCGGAACATAATTTTCCAGAGCACTTCCCTGTCCACCGAGTCAAACGCCTTGGTTAAATCAATGACTCAATGAATGAATGAATGAATCAATGAAAATTCGTTTACACTTTACCTGTCACGCATTGGATGTTTTACCTATCAAATCCGTCGCACGTCACTAACGTAAACATCAATCGAAACATCAACAATAAATTTAGTCCGTGACGGGACAAATCGTTTAGAATTTCCTACCGTGTATAGGGACCTACTGGAAATAAAAACTGTCGTATAAATAAAGTGGAGTCAAAACAATAACCCTGTACATTAGTATTTATTTAATGTAGCTTAGACAGGGTTAAGTGTTGTGTTCTCAGTGCATTAACAGGTTAGAAAAACTTTGAGAAACATCAATGTCATTTAAACATATCAAGCGTCACTACTAAACAAAGATAATTCAACTTGTGAAATGATAACGAAATAGAAAGAAATAAGTGCTATAGTATCCTAAAGAGAAACAGCTCTATAAGCTGCTTACGTTATGAAAGGCAAACGAGAAAGAACAGAAAATCATAACTGTCCTGGCTTCAAGGATTTCAGTTGTCTTGGAATCTATGTTTAATAAGTAATAAAAGTAAATAAACCTGAATGTGCCACAAATAAATAATTACAGACAATGACTAAACAAATAACTGAACAAATCTTGTCAATATTTATTTTTAAGTATGAGTTCTTAGGTCATTATTAAATTCATACATGCAGGTGGACGATAACATATATCACAAAAATAGATTAAATTTGTGCTTATTGACAAGTTAAAATTGTGTGATTAATATCCTACAATTTATTTGATATTTGTAATTGATGCTGACTCATATATTTTCATTATGTAATAAAATTGATACGTGCTACCCCATAAATTGAGTACATTGATTTATCATAAATTACTTCAAATTTATTGAAATATTATTGTATCAGAAGAATTTCACATGGACATGAATAAAAAAAAATATATTTAATACAATAATTGCCGCTGTTATTAGCGCGGCAACCCAGGGCGGGTTTCATCTCGTCTGTATAAGTTACTATTTTTTTATAGTGTTTCCCAGTTAGATATAATAGTTTCGCATCTTGATTGATTCTGTCTTCACTACTTCTTTCGGTACTCCTCGTTATTTTGTTTCTTTGGCGGAGCTATTCATGAGCGCATCGATTGTTCCCCAGAGTTTTTATGTGTCCACATCATTGAAGTCTGCTTATTTGAATTGTTATCATGACGTCTTCGCTTTCTACTATGTCATACACTTCACATAAACTGTTATTGAACCTCCATCTATTCTAAAGATTATTCTTTCAAAAGTAGGCCTGTAATCTGCTGACAGCGAGTATACTAAGGGACTAGGTGTATTAGTTACGGCAAAATAGGTGTCTTGCAATAATTTTTGTTTTCTTACTATTATTATATCGATTTATAGTGTATTTAAAATCTACGTCTCGTAATAACCTAAGAGGGCGATAGTGAATTCATGACCATACGGCTGAATCTTGCATGCAAGTCCACTAGAGCAAAGCTGCTGCTTTTGAAGACCAGAGCTTGCAAAGTTAATAGCTGGGATGTTAAACATAATGAAGCTAATTTTAAATGGAAAATTTGGTATCTGTTTTCAGTTTAACTTTGTGTCTGAAGTAATATATTTTTATTTTATTTTCAGTATAAACCGGCTTCAAGAATAATAGTTCGATTTAGAATTATAATTATTAATACTGGGGCTATTAAAGTCATTCTTTTTCCGAAATGATATAAGTAATTTATTTATGATCGATTCCAGTTATCTAATTTGCCCAGATATAATTATTTATATCAATAAACGCTGCCGGTTATAAAAGTTTTATCACTCCGTCGATTGATGACTGTCTAGTATCTAGCTCACATATTACCGCGCTCGACAGGATGATTTCTAGCCCAGCACAGCGAGTTCATGAAACGGGCCATTGTTGAGGCTCTCTTTGGTTTTCAACTGCCGACATGACCAGTCGATTATTTTGGTAAGAATTCATTGTGCCGAATTCATATCCCTTTTTATTTTGACAATTTAGACTTAGAACATTTTCAGTATTGATTCATATAATTTTAATTGGTGTTTCTTTTCGTTTGATATATTCTGCCTTCAGCAACCTGTAACAACTTTGAATTTAACAATCGTATCTAGCTTATCCGGGGAAAACAGTTACCGTGAATAACACCCTCCGCGGACGCTGCCTTTAAGTGGGACACTCCAGGGGTGTTACGCCGAAGATTTGAACAATAAATTTTAATTTTGTCGAACGACTAATTGGTCCGTGAAACTTTCAGTAGAGGAACGCTGCCTTTAAGTGGGACACTCCACCTGAGTCGAACTGCAATAAAGTAATATTTTACATAATCGTTGTGAACAAAGACAAATTAATGTTCAGTAAAATAAAACTTGACGTTTGACCCTGTTTGTCATTTAACATTTTTGTGTAATAGCAATCTCACCGGGTTATTGTCCGTGAAGTTCTCAGTCGGAGACGCTGCCTTTAAGTGGGACACTCCATTTGAGATGTACCGCAATATTTAACAATTAACTATTTCTGCACCAGGTTCACCACGTCAAGTCCAGAAATCTAGTTATTTTTATAAAAGTAAAATTATTTACTTCTGGTCAAAAATTTCTTTAAAATTTGAATAACCGCCTGTGTGTCACTAAAGAGCAGTCCAAGTCATATTCTATAACATTTGCCAAACCACCGCTTTGCTTGCTAGTCATATATTTTTAAATATAGTTGAAATATTAATTTGACTGTACTACTTTGTGATTTTCCTGTAAATATACAAATTTATTCAAAATTCCTAGCGTATCGTAATTTAATTTATTTTCACTTTGAATTGTAAATATTTTCAATATATTATTAAAACGTTTTGCGTGCCTTATTTTGAGTTTCTACTCTAATCTGTACTGTCCTGAGAAAGTAAATTGTTACAAGTATAAAATCTTTGCCGCTGTCCATTCCTTGAGAACTACGGCGTAAGTTTCGACCCCTGATATTAAACCGTCTTCACTGACGGGGGCCTTTATTATTAATAAGGAAAGTGACGTTTCTGCACTTTAAACAGAAACGGGCGCTCGAGGCAAAAACCCGCTTGTACTGTATAATGCAAGTTGCACCACCGAAATAGCAGCATTACAGAACGAGCATATGAATGAAATTTAGATGGTGGGCAGAGTAGTGATTACTAATATGAATGTCGCGCATCTGCCGTGGCGCAACTACTGCTTTCGTCGAAACTGACTACTTCAAAGTTGCTAATGTATGTTCATTCAGTTGTTATTTTTAAACCAGTTAGCAGCTTTGAATCAATCAGCTTTAAAAAATAGCAGTTGCGCTACAGTAGACCGACGAGATTTACATTAGTGACCAACACTCTGCACACCATGTAAATTTCAGTTCTACATACATTCAAATTCACCAAATCCATGTCCCAGCCACCAACTTTACCAAGCGTTGATTTCCAAATGCACCAAACTTGTACTATTCGTGTTACGGAGCCTATCTCTACAAATAATGCAATATAAACTATATGATTTTTTGATCATGACATCACTAGTACCTTCTTAGGGTATAAGCTTCGATTTTGTGAAACCACAATTATATTTCTTTTACTTTCGGTACCTTGAAGTCTGATGGCTTTTGATGCTCTTTAGAGATTTGTGAGAGTTTACTTGGAAGACAGTACTATACTGGTGCTAATTTCTTCATCAGTGTAAGTTACAATTTGGATTGATTTATAAGACACAGTGCCTTAAACATATGTTTTCTTAACCCCCTCTCAAGTTACCGAATTAACCCCTTGGAAGGGCTCAAGGATCTTGTGTTAGGTAGAGAGGGATGAGGCCCTACAGTTTATTGTGGACTCCGAACCACTCTTAGGGCAATTTTTTTAATGAAAAATTGTTTCGCCTTGCGGACCTCGAATCCACTTTGCTAGGCATACTCAGTTTGCTAGCCAGACGCTTTAGCACACTGGGCTACCGTCCCCTATTATTACTACTCTTGCCACTTTTTAAATGCAATATGAAAAGACAAAACATCAGGTCGTCTCCTTAAAGTTTTTATTGTTTATAATCCCCTATTCTCGTATTGTATAATCAATGTTCTCATGAGAAAACGAGCGGGAAAATCTGCCGGCTTCAACTATGCAGCAAATTTCTGCATTCTCACAATATTTAAACGGCTATAAGTAAAGTAGTTAATATGCAATTTATTTCTAAATGTTTAACTGTTAACATAGCTGTTGTAAAATATTTATGTTAAGGCCAAAACAGTTTCTCAAATAATGAAATATTAAATATTGAGAAACAATTAATCAAAAAGGATTTAATAAATTGTCCATACCCCGAAGCCATTATTTATAGAAATGCTGAAAATAGACCTAACAGCAATGAAGAATTCTTCACTAAAGCTTTTCGTTTCAGAAACATTAGCAAAGTACATTATTTTCACATCTAGTATTAATTGTTCGCAAAAAAATATCCTTTAACTGTTCTTTTGATGTAAAAGTTACAAGTACAAAGACTATTTCCTAGTAATATACTGCTAAATTCTGCTGTTTTGTATATTCTTCGCTTATTTTTCCCCATTATGAGATTTTAACTGATTTTGAAATGAATGTGTGTTTTAACTGCAAAATACATTAATTCAACCCGTAAGAGTATCATCGGGGAAAGATGCATTCTACACTTCTGAAGCACATTCCGAAGGTCTTTGATATAAGGAATGAATAATAATGCACCAAGAATACTGTCTTGTGGTACTCCAAATGTATTCATCTTAGGTTCAATAGCCCAGTTGTCAGAGACCAATTTTGATGCAGAGTTAGAATTAATTGTCACCTCGCTAATTGTTTCATGAAAGGCTAGTTTTTTAGTAGTAGAAAATGACTAAGAAAAGTTTACTAAGAACACTTCTAAACAACCCTCTTTTTAAAAGCTATTTTAACCCTGAAGAAAAATAATTAAAAAAACACCTCCTTGAAAGATAACGACAATTACATAAAATAACAATTTTTTATATGTTAATGGGTAGAATATGACAGGTATCAATAAAATAAACAGATTTATGAAATAAATGAAAAGTTTTCATAATTTTATCCTCAACTATCCCCAAAAACTACCCTCTGGAACAAATAAATCTAGACTTTTGCTAATATTTCGAAAAATAATTAAATAAATTAAAAAATAAAATTTCTAAGTAAGAAAAAAGTAATTGTATTAAAAATAAGAAGGAAATATCAGTAGGTAAATAAATAAATTATCATATTTTTTGATAAAAAACATTTATTAAAAGTTGAGTAAAGCATTAAAATTAACTTATTTCATCTTCGACGTTTTCTTTTTCAGAATCACTACAAGTTTCTGTCGGTAAAGTACAATCTTCATCGTCATGATGATAGGGGGTAAATTTCAACACATTATGGTGAAACACGATCCACAAACATTTGAACAGTATAAACCAGCTCTTTTGCAACCACGACTGCTGCCACAACCTTTCTTGCAATTACAAAACATCAAATCTAATAAACACTTCGGGGCTGACTTTTTAGCCGTTTTAACTGGATTCAAAATGTCCTCCATCTTTACTATTCGATGATTTATATTAAAACCTACTACTATCAAAATTAATTTATGTTATAAACAACTCCGATTTATGTTTATATACAGCATATAAACAACAATGTGCTCCAAAGTACTCTTGAAGCGTACACTAAGGCAGAGAAACCGCACGTGTTTTAGAAAATCAAGCGTTGGTATAAGCCCGCTCTACCGGCTCTTGATCGTAAACTTATACAATTTGGATTTCGTCAATTATTTTATTACAATGATTAAAAGTATTTTTTTTTACCTTGGACATAAAAATTAATCTTAGATTGAAGTTTAAGGTATAAACAAGCTATATCTACAAGGAGTTTTTTCAATAGTATTTTGTTAGATATTTATGTTTTAATAAAAGTGGAAAAAAATGATAAAGCTTAACTTTCACGTGCAATTTATAAGAAATAAAAATTATAAGAATTAATACTAAGTATACCATTGGAAAGCTGAATTCTTCTTCTTTAAAATGCTACCTTTTCTTTCGTTTCTAATGGGTACAAATTGTCTTTATTAAGTAGCGGCGGTCGAGAAATGCTTCATTTCCCTGTACGACGCGCTTGAAATATTGAGCGAATTGTAATAATTTCTCATGCTAAGAGGAAAATTTATTGAGAAAAACGTATATACTATTTTTTTGTAAACTTTCCCGCTCTTTCGCGTGGTGTTGTCCGTTTTTATTTTCATTATTTTTCGAGATATCAGCAAAAATCTGATTTTCCGTTTCAGAAGGATTTTTATAAAGATTCGCAGGGGAGAATTTTGGTAAACTTTTTGAGTCACTTTCTACTGGCAAAAAACTAGCCTTTCATGAAACAATTAGCGAGGTAACAATTAATTTCGACTTAAAACCCCTGACATCTATAAACAATAGCCACGCTGTAAGAGGTATTGTGTTCTATTGTATGGGTACATAGAATACACAAATTAACGTCAAAAATTAAAAATTACTGTTATATAGAGAATTGATTGGATAGACATCTCTCGTCTTTTAATAAAAATACCCTTTTTGAATAAAGAAGTGACGTTATTTTATTATATGTATATTTTTACAGAAAACTGTCTAATTGACAGATACAACATTGATTTTTTATATAAACAATTAATATCAATATATTCTTAACAATTGCCGTTTGGGATACAGTATATATAATTAATAAAAATGTTACATTACATACAATATATTGCGTTTAAAACAAAAACAGACTGATACTATTATTATTAATAGATAGGAAGAACTAAGAAAATATCAGGTTTAAATTCATTCATACTAAATACTATAATTCTTAAGTTATTATATTTTAAAAGATATATCGTTTAGGTATAAGACATTTTCAAATGTGTTTCATTTTTATACCTGTCCCGGTTCAAGTTAAAAATAGAGTTCCTGAACTAGACGTGTTCATTGATTAATCTAGCTTATATGCTATTACCTTCGTAGCGAACGAACAGGGATAAAAAAAACATTAAGTTTTTATCATTGTTCAAAAGAGGGAACATATTGCTTTATCAATCACCTCGAATGACGCCTCCAGCAGATTCATTTTAGCTATCTGAAATCTTAAGGAGTTATATACTTATTGCCCGTTTAATATGAGCGCAAGCAGCTATGTTTACAGAAAAACATTAATTGAAAATTGAATTAATTTCTTGCTGTAATATTTAAACTAATGAATATTTTTCGGCCTGTGTCCATAGTACCAGTGTTAATGTTAAAGAACACACCAAAACCCTTGATGAATTTTTCTAAACATTTCACATGAAAAGCGTGCTTCACGTAAAAATGCCATTGGAAGAGATTTTTATACATTCAATCACATTTTCGCTCTACGGACAATTTTTTATGCAAAAATATCAGAAACTCATCAAGGAGTGTAATTTTAGAAAGTATACTAAATATCGCGGCACGGGGACATAATGTGGCCCCAACCACAAAATTTATAAAATATAACGAAAACCGACGTTTTGAAAATAAAAACCTTTTTACGAATCCACGTTGTTAAGCACTGCAACTCATCCGTTGTGTTAAATATGAGGACAAGTTAAGCCAATCTCTAGTCAAAGTATTTCGAGAGTTTTGCGAAAATAGCTCTTAGCATCGAGGGTGCCGAATCATTTTCTAGCAGTTGATTTTACGCGAAAATGATGGATTTTAACGGTATTTTCCCTAAACCGGTTCCTCAGTGATTCGGTATCAAAAAAGTATAGTTACCATGTACTCAGAACGTGCATAGGACCGCCTTGCCTGAACGTATGAATCTATAATTCCAGAATATAATTGAAAGTTGTTAGGATTCAAGCATTTTTAAGCTCCGAGGAGCGACCAAAATTGATATTGAACTAAATATACGTTAATAGACAGGCAAGCAAAAGCCCACCAAAAATTATAAACATATATAAACTTTTTACTGAATCTTTTTGTGTAATCGTTAGCTAAAAACTAAACATTGGATGGTAGTTGGTTACATTATGAGTCGTTCCGTTCCTCACTATATGTTGTACATGGGCCAGACTACAATTTGTCAATACATTTTTCTTGAACGTTTTGTAAAAACATAATTTTATTTAAAAGATTTAATATATATTTTTGAACTTTATATTGTTTTTTTCTTGTGTTTCAAAATTCCTTTTCAGGTTTAAATTTAAGAAAGTGTTAGTATTTACTGTGTTAGATTTATAGTGTGACGACGTCCAATTGGTACCATCAGTGAAGCAGTTAAGCAAAAACGAATAGTTAGTTTAGATTTTGTATTATTCTCCGTCTGAAACAGTCGTTTTGAACCCTTCTTTGTGAACGTTTAATATTCATTTTGGAAAGTATAATAAAAGTCCTTCAGACGCGAGAATATGTATCGTTCACATTAACACGCCAAATAATTTATAGTTATTTTTAATTTAAGCTTATCTGTTTCTGGTTGATTATTTATTTCATTTATCCTGTTAGTTTAAAGTAGCAGTAAGACGAGACCTGTATCTTTGCATAATCCTGGTCAATAAAAGTATTCATCTATCTATACACAGACTTGTCATAGAATTTAGATACTTACTTATTAGGATCCAGGTACCCAAACAGAAAATAAATCAAATTACAAGGTAGAAGAGAACAAATATGATTGCAGAATTATGTAAAATAAATTCATATTGAAAAACTTAAACTTAAGTACCTACGTAAAACATTAACAATTTCAGTTTAAATGCAATACAGGTTAGTCAATTTTGATAACATTAGTGAAAAGCATAGTAATGATAGCTTGAGACGAAGGAGCCTCAACGTCGAACTCTGGCCAGGGGATGGATATTTAGTGGCATTTTAATGTGTTACCGAGTTAATGTCAGTAGATTTGACGGGATTATGTGAGAGGCAACTTGGCTAGACACTGTATCACTTCTGAGTTCGAGTCTCAGCTAGGCGGATGGCATTGTCGTAAGGAAATGGCCGCTGTGTACTTGTCTGTGTGTATGTGTCCTGGTTGTGTGGTGCAACAGCTAATCTTAAACTCCATCAGAACAATAATCTTGATAAGAAGATTATAATTTAAAAAACATGCCCATAAAGGATATACTATGGATACCATGATAGGTAAACAGTGCAAGAATTATAAATACAGTAAAAAGCGAGTATGCTGTTATGTGCACGCCTACGCCACTGCCTCATACAGTATACGCGAACGGCCATTACCACAGAACCCGAAAAGTCCGAATAGTCTGGAGTGATCGAGAACATATGCAACGGATATATAAAGACGCGATGGAGTTGAGTGTGTAGTACAGTTCTGATATACGCAGTTTTAGTATGAGATGAGCAAATGAATAGATCAAAGAAGAACAGTAATAAATTGTGAACTATAGTAGTGAAACTATAGTAGATCAATGGTATAATTAGTGTGTTATAATAGCGATTTAATTATTGTAATTAAGTATTAAATAAAGTAGTGGTTAGTGAAAAGTCTTGTTGCAATTATTTGAACCTACGTACAGGGTGTTTACTGGAGATAGTAAACACGTAACAATTGGTGTCAGAAGCTGAATTGAAACAGAATTTCTGGAGAATTCGACGGGGTTCCAGAGTGTTCTATTTGAAAACCACTGGAGATAGTGACGTTCTTTAGACTGAAAAGTGATATAGACATTAAACAAGTCTAATTTGTGCTAGTCTGAGGAAATTTACAGAATATTCTATTTGGAAATTAATACAGTCAGCTGAGTCCTGTCAACTGGAAAGTGGTATAGACATTAAATAAGACCTATTTGTGATATTTCGAGAAATTTTCTAGAACATTCTCTTCGGACTTTGTAGAAATATTTGGATTGTGCCTAATATAGACTTTAAATAAGACTTGTTAGTGCTGGTTCGAGAAGGTTTTTTGATGGAAACAAGAAGCATGGCTGCCGAGAAGCAAATGCAAGATATGTTCGCGGAATTAAGAAAAATTATGCTAGACCAGGCAAAGAGACAACAAGAACAAGAAAAGAGACGTCAAGAAAAAGAAGAACAAAAGAGACGTGAAGAAGAATTAAGAAAAACTATACAGTTTTTTTTATACATTTTTTTAACGTCGGTCTATTTCCGCTACTGAGGCCTAACACCGACGCCTGTAGACGAGCTACTCCCAACCAGGAATTTTGCCGAACCTCTTCCCTTAAGAAGAGTAGGGATCTTTTACTTGCCTAACATTTAATAGACAAGGGACCGACGGCTTTACATCCCCTCCGAAGGATGGTATATCTCCTATACAACCCTCGCCTAAGGTTGTATAGCTTCCGCGCATACACTGATATACAAGCCGCTGGAAGATGTGTGAGGCGAGAACGCGGTTTCCGTTGGAATGGTCACCCATCCAAGTACTAACTGCGCCTGTCGTTGCTTTACATCGCATACCGAAGTATGTACATAGTAAAGACGCACCTACGCTCGCCCCTCAAAAGTAAAATTAAAGAGGATATAAGCAACATAAGGGCTGAAGTAAGTGAATTGAAAAAAAAGTAGATAGGAAGTAGGAGAAAAAAGTTGGTGATGTCGAAGAAAAGATTACAAATATGGAAGGAAAATTTCGTGCAGTTGAGAGAAGTAGAACGGCTTAAGCGACAATTGAGTGGAAATGGAGGCCATATATTAGAGACAGTTTGAGGCAGCTGCAAGCGCAAACAACTGGAGTGATGAAGTCAAGGATATGGCATTAGTTCTAGCATTGAGAGTGCAAGCTTTAGAATTGTTGCAGACAATCCCAGTGACGCAGCAAAAGGATTTTAAAGTTTTAGAAGCTACATTCGACTTAAGATATGGAGACCAACACTTTGCTCAACTACATCAGTTGAAATCACGTATACAGAAAGCTGGGGAGAGCTTACGAGAACTTGAGGCTGCAGTAGATGGACTGGCACACTTGACTTATCTGAATGCACTAAGGCAGTTCCAAGAGCAATTGGCATTTGACGCATTAATTGATGGCGGCATACAAGACGAGGAGATCAGGCTGATCCTTAGACCATCTCGGCATAAGACTAGTAACGAAGCATTGATCCATGCACTTAAGGTAGAGGCCGCCTGTATGGAATACCCATGGCACAGAGTACGAGCCATCTCTGTGGAAGAAACCCAATCAAAGGAAATGAATTTGGACACCAAACTAAAGGACATACATGAGATGTAATGCAAATAAAATTGTTATAGTAGATCGGCGATACACGGTAATATTATTAATGTAATCAAACCAATATGAAACAAGAGTATAAACATTACCGTTCGAGGAAAGTAACGGGTACGACAGAATAAAGTATTCTTTTTCAAAGTTAATTTATGTCATAATATAATGAGATATACATTCAAATAAAGTCGCTATGCTCCCACGATAAATGGAAATTTAAGAAGTTGTCAAAGCGTTTGCGAGAAATGTTAATTTAGCTGTGAATATGGAACATTGGTCAAATATTCAACATTATTTTGCAGTTGAAACTTATCTAAAAAATAACTATTCTGTTGTAATCAGCCAGCGTTTATTTCGTAGTCACTTTCATTTAAATCCACAGGATCCAGTTCCTAGTCGAATAGCAATTAAAATGTGAGTACGCAAGTTTCGCCGTACTGCTTCATGTGCCAGAGAAAAACCAAAAGGAAGAACCCGTTCTGTATGCACACTTCAACATGCTGAAAAGGTATGAGCAGCTGTGCTACAAAGTACTTTACGCTTCCATCCCTACAAAATTCAAGTCATACAAAAATTTCCGCCTCAAGGTTTTAGAACACGCGTTGATTTTTTCGAAGAGCTATTTGTTGATAACCTGAATATCGTGTTAACGGCGAGGAGGAGGTCATTTGACTGATGCAATGCTTAAAAAATAAATTTTCTGTGTTCTGTTAAGAGGACAATCTAAGCAGTAACAGCCAACTCCACTCTTGGCATTGTACTCTTGTAGTTACAATAATATTTTTTTGACAAAAGTTCTGAAACGAAAACGTTTATAATCAGAAAGTTGATGGTTAAAATTCAATCAGTTTAACTGGAAAACTGTTGAACTACGTACTTAACTTTTTGGTATATGATTAACTATAAATTAATTATGACAGGAAATAGAAAATAAATATTGTAGCGTCGGACAGCTGTACCTAACATGAAGTATGCTCCCGTAATTTAATAATTAATTATTCGGTGATGATGAAGTTATAAATTTATGCGTTACAGATTATTACATAATATTAATCATTAATAAATAACGACAGGAAAATAATTTATAATAATTTATAAGATTCCTGTGACTGCCGATAAGCTGTCCACCATAATTTAAAAATGTATATCTCCACGATAGTGCATTTACATATTTTAATTTATGAGTTACAAATGGTTACTTACACGAAAAAACTAAAATTAAAATTTTGTGCGGCTGCTCAGAAGTTAAACGCTATATAATAATAATTAATTAGTCGACGATAATGTAACTACAAATTCTAATGAACTAAATTCTAAATGAATCCACCGTGAATTCGCAGCTGTTGTCTGTGATTACAATTATTGTATTGTTACTGTTTACAGGTCAACGAGTGGTGAGTGGAGAAATAATTTTCTCACGCCCTGGAAATTCTTACACACAAAAATAAAAAATCATTGTCACTGAAGATTTTAACATGTATTTCCACAATCTAGGTAAGAATGCTATTACACGCATACGGATTGCTTGCTTTCAACAAGTCCCCTACGCGTAATTCTAGTTGCCTGGATAACAATTTCTCTGAATTAGCGTAAAATTAGTACCGTTAATCCAAATCTATCCGACCAGATAGGTTTAAACTTAAGGGTATATAATGAAATAACAAGTATTTCATTAAAACATAATATTTTTAGTCGCAAACTTTATTTTACTATAAGGACCGTAACCAGACTGCGACCAACAGCTACTCTCCGGGCTATGTGCCCCGCCGAGCGCTGAATTATAAGTTACAAGCCTGGCACGTTAAGTGCAATAATTGCATATTACCATCAAAACGCTAATGCTTCGATTGCAACAAACACCGGCCGAAAGACTGATCCTACTTAAAGGAGCTCTCTTGCCAGCCGTCATACACCACTTGCATTTAAAAGAATTAATTTTAGGCCAATTACTGATTTGGGCTTATTGGAATTAAATGACTGTCTCGTGTAACTTTATTGTAAATATTTCTATTAATAATTAAGTTAACACTGTTATTTACCCAGTTACATCATACATTTTCAGATATTATACAGCACAACAAAATCAAAATACGAATTAAAACAAAAATTTAATATCACAAGCAAAGTACAGTTTGTAAATGTATATGATTTTTTTTTTAATTGGGAAGGCACCTTACGGTAATTTTTGTAAACAAATGGCATATTTTAAACTCGTTTATTTTCCTTTATTGTGACTTAAGGTCCTAAAATAAATAACATTGAGTTTGGAATTTTTTGCAATCGGTGTGTCGATCAAGTGGCTTGAGGTTGGTGAAATTTGGTTAAAAATTACCTGGCGCTCAATAAGTTCTATTTTGCAAAATACACAAATCGTTAAAAATAAACGAATATCACCTCTGAAGTCTCCCACTGGAGCTAGCGAACCTTACGGTATTTAATAGCCTTTTTCGACTTCTTGTCAAAACTTCAATAGCAAGTCTTAAATTTTATTTAACCCGCAACATATTTAGTACCAAGGAAATATCAGGTTTAGCAACGCTGTTAGAGACGCTCAATATCAAACATTACAATATTAATTTTTAAATTTTTTATACTTTCATTACAAATAAATGTAGTTAGATTACTGTTCTAATTATAATTATCTCTATCTAGTTTAAATAGATGGCGATAACATAACGAATTAGGTTATTTTAAAATAAAAAATGGCGATAATTTAGCTCCGCCTATGATTTTAAACACCAAGTCACATGCTATAAATAATCAATGCTCCGAGAAAAAAGCATGCAATAAAGATTTCTAAAGTAATATAGAGTGTGCTGTTTAAAAATATTCAGCCCTGTTCACCACCCAGAATACCAACATCCTACAATGGTATTCAAAAATATTCTTATTACTTGGGCACTTTACAACCACCTCTGTGTATACCTACCAAAAATCTTAATAGTATTTGAGTTAGCTAACTCGAAACTCGCTGGCATTAACCGAATTTGCACTACCGTTCAATACACATGCACTACCACCCTGTATATAAGGCAAGGCAATTAACTTAGTAAATTATCTTTTTAATTATTCAAATATCTCAGTTTTCAAAGAAAAAATAACTACATAATGTGGGTGACTGATAAAATTTCATCAAAACATTATTAATCAGTTTGTTTACTACTATGTTTGTGATAATATATGTTAAGTATACTTGAATTCTTAATTCCGATAACTGAAGCGTATTCATATTATTAAACTAATGATTGAGTAAGTTAAAAAACTTTAACTTTAACTTTATTAATATATAATTCCTAGTACATATATATACTTAATTAAGACCAAAAGAATTTAATATATACATTCTCGTATGTCTTATACATACATATATATATATATATATATATATATATATATATATATATATATATATATATATATACATATATACATACATTAATCAGAGACAGGTAAAAAGAACAAGAGAAATTACTTATTTCCACAATAAGTAAGTTTCTTAATAATAATATATTCAAAAAACATTATGAAAGTAAAAATGATGAAAAACCATAAAGCATGGCATTTACTATGTATTACAAAAATATTTACCATTAAACTGATATATAGGCATATTTTTCATCAATATTCTGGAAGTAAATTATTTACCCACATGTTAATATGAATTCATGCTGTTACAAATAAATGACCTCGTTAACAAGTCAAAAAATTACAGATACTTTGCATTAATAAACTCCAGAACTAAATTATGCACACACATTATTCTACGTAGTCTAACTAAATATACAGACTCGTATATTATATATTTATTCCAGAATATATGTACTAATATTATGTTCACTCTAATCACGTTCATCCAGTTGCACCTCAAGTTGGAGTAAAGGAAATTTTGTGTTGTATTTATCGACATTAAACGAATCGTACAACCCTCTGAAGATATCTAAAAAGAGTGAAAGTTATCGGCCGGCAGCTTAGGGTTAGTTTTAATATTCGAAAATCGCAGTTGGCCTTGGCATACGCTCTTGTGCAAAAATGAAAAGAACAAATTTCAAAGTAGGCCATGACACCATTGACTCCGTTTATTTTTTCTCTTTCCAACGGTATAAAACATGTCAAAAAAATATTAACTGATAGTGTCAATACTTAATATTTTACGAAAACCACAATTCATATCATTGAATCGTAAAAATCATATGCAGCAATGCCGTAATAATAAAAATTCACTTTATAGTAATTATAATTCGGTAATTATTTATTACAATTTAATACAAACAAACAAATATCTAACAAATAAAAATACAAGTACAAAATGAATATCCAAAACAACGAAAAACTGTGTATAACAGTACTACCTACTACCATACTGAAAAGAAAATGTGACAGACGGTGTATATACAGGCTGTCCATTTTATTAGTGCCCTCGAGAATATCTCACTTAATATCTGTCGTACAAAAAAAAATATTTTTACGAAAATTATGCCGATTTATATAACCTACAAAACGGTTTAAAGACATTTGAGATCCATGGCCTACTTTAAGAGTTATGGCGGAAAATATCGAAAATGCGGAAAACGTCTAGGCCAAATATTTCCTTTATTTGAAGAGAAGGCGAAAATTTTTTGCAAAATAGAGTGTTTCAACGAGGTTTTATCTAATTTTTTTGAAAACAGCTGTATTATAAGATTTACTCTTCAGGCTGTTAAAAAAATCATTTTGAAACGGGCGGGAAATGGCGCCATTAAATAGAGTATTTTCCTCCCTTTTCAGCGATATATCACTTGCCATATTTATTCATTGGTACTACGTTAGTAATTATAAAAACATTTTTTTTAAACTAATAGTTTTTTTTTAACAAGCATTATACTTGCCGTGGAGAAGTATGATTAAATAAAACGATAAAATAATTCAATAAGTTGTTGAAATCTTTGCTATAATAAAACATTAACACAATTAAGAAGAATAAAGTAAATTCAGGTAACAAAAAAAAAATTAATAATAAAGATAATATAGCACACAGAACATTAATATTTATCTAATCCTCAAAATAATTTTTAAGATATCATATCAAGTGTTCAAAGTGTCCACCGCGATTTCTTATGCACAATCGAGTGCGGCGAGGCACTGCATTTAAAACATTACTGAGCATTTCGGGGGTAACGGTAATACATGCCTGTTGAATTCGAGCTTTTAGGTGTCGTCGAAAACACCTTATCGTTAATATGTCCCCATAGAAAAAAAAACCATTGGAATTATATCTGAAGAACGAGGGGCCATCAAATAAATCCATTGGTACCTATCCAATGTTGAGGCAAAATTTCGTCTAAATAATCTAGGCAAATCTGGGAATTGTGGGGAGGAGCTCCATCTTGTTGAAAATATTGAAAGTTGTGTCGATTCTCTAAAAGTCTAAGAATTCATTAAATTCATTTCTCAAAAAGTTTAGGTACCTTTGACCCCTGAGGTGACCATCATAAAAATAAGGACCTATTAAATTGGTGCCTAAAATACCTATCCACACATTTATTGAAAAACGATTTTGAAAACCAGTCGGTCTATGCCAGTGTATATTTTCAGAAGTCTATTTGTAATGAATATTACGATTAAAAAATCCATTATTGGAAAAATTTGCCTCGTCGGACCAAAGTATTTTACTACATATTAATGGATCGGCACTCTTCTTTTCCAACAGCCACCTACAAAAAGTCGTCCTCCTTGGTTTGTCCCCCGCTTGCAAATTGTGAACTTTTTTGGCTTTATATCACCGGTAACCATTTTTCTCTAAAATTTTTTTCTTCTTTAAAAATGAACCATTATTTTTCAGTTTCGTAGCTAATTTTCTAAACAGAGTTTTATTCGGCTGTAGTGCTTGTGGGAATCTGTTTCTATATTCTACTTGAGCTAATCCAGAGTTAAAATTGCATTGGCAATATGTAACGAACATATAACGATCAATGTGAGTGAAAATCATTTTTGAAAATTCTAAATTCTAATCGAGTGTGATTGAGTAAGAGTTTAAATATTAACTGAAATGATCTGTCAAAAAATTAAATTGTCAAGTTTGTTCATAGCCAATTATTTTAAAATAATTGAAATAATAGTGAAATCATGAAATACAAACAAATGGATATTATACTTAAATTAATTGGTAAAGACATTTTAACTTTCTGAGCAAGAGGTGACGCTTTTATGGAGGACCTCTAGACATTGGCATAACTGTGAATACTCTTTCCATAATTACTCCATGTTGCTTTCTTGATTATTAATTTGTTTTTGTTACTTAAATTTACTTTATTCTTCTTAATTGAGTTAATCTTTTATTACAGCAAAGATTTGAACAACTTATTGAATTATTTTATTGGTTTTAAAAAAATGTTTTTATAATTACTAACGTAGTATCAATGAATAAATATGGCATGTGATATATCGTTGAAAAGGGAGGAAAATACTATATTTAATGGTGCCATTGGACCGTTTCAAAATAATTTATCGGGACTACTCGTAAGAAGTATCCAAAAACGAAATGTGAGGCCACGGAATGCCGAGGAATTACTGGAAATAGTAAATAATGCATGGGAAAATATTATTACTAATGATTATTGTATAAGGTTATTTAATTCTATGCCAAACAGACTTATAGAAGTTATAAATAGAAATGGTGCAATAACGAAATATTAATAGTTAGTTTCTTGTTAAGTAGGATATCTTTTGTCCTTTGATCCAGGATTTCTACTAATCGTACCGTTTATTCTCCACTTTCTTAAAATATTACACACCGAATTTTTGTCAATATTATAACGCAGTGCAATTTGTCTCATTGACCATACATCTTCTGGTTTAGCAATAATTCCAGATTTAACTAAATCACTTATATGAAGCATATTGTTTTTTGCACACTTGCAATAAATTATGACAACTAACTGACAATGTCACAAAATTAAAGTTAGATGTACACAACTAGATTTTAGCAAAATACCGTTATTAGACTTTTTCTCACGACCGTACATACATAAATTCTGAATAATTAACATATTTGCTAGCATGGTGAAGTTTTCAATACACGGATTTGCTAGTGAAGACTTTGGGGCTTATTTTCACAAAAAGGCCTTACATTTTTAAAATTTGGAGAGTGCTGTTAGAAGCGCTATAATTTCTTTAGTAAGACTACAAAAATTCATAATCGTAGCTCAAAAATTTAATACCGCGATGGATGATTTAAAAAATACATTTTTCAAATTACCTATCAGGTAAGGAAAATTTGATTTTGCGAAATTTGGCCCTACTAAAAAAAATTTGTAATATTCCATTTTGGATGGCCAAAATTATGTTGGTGAAGCTCCCTTTTAGTTATAGCTCAATTTGAAAAAGCGGCATAATTACGGGCCGATTTTACTCCACTAATCAACAAAACTTACGTTTTTACTATTTATTTCTTTTTGTTCTTGGCGTCACATACTAAAATATAATGTTTATAGGTAAAGATAAATTCCGATTACCGACAAGGGTATTTTAAGTAACCTCAAATTAATTTTGGATGCCTATGAAACAATCAATGTGACAAACGGTCCTAAGAGACAATGGCAATGACCCAATATTAATTTCTTATGATTAATGTATTACAACAGTTATTTTTTAATTTAATATATTCAGTAACTTCGTACGCGAGAGAATAGCACACAGATTCCATAATTTTCTAAACAATGACTAATTAAATTTTGAAGGGTTGTATGTACTTATATTAAAACAGAAATAATGATCTATTATTTTAACATAGATAACAAACATTACCACTGTTCCGGAGTAGGATTTGGATGCAAATATTTGAAAAATAATGATTTGTAAAGTGCTGCTACATTGTTCATTCGTTCTAAAATAGCTTCTCAAAAATCACTACCGTTATTTAACAACAACAATAACGTATTACGTAAAATACTTATGTTGGTTTGGTTATATAATCTCTGAAGTAGTTTCTTCTGGATTTTGCCATTTTGATATTGTCCTGATTATACAGAAGGATTCCAAAGAGCGAAGATGTGTTTTGCTCCTCGTTATACAACTTGGCGCTGAATCGCTTTGTTGCTCATTCATGCTCCGTTGACCATGACTATCTAAGTTACTGGTGCCTGACAAGACCAATCTCCATATCAATACTTATCTTCTGGGTTCAAATTATTCTTGTTTCTAGTATCTAGTAATTCTTAGTAATCGGTAACAAAGGGTATTTCTCCCCAATATTTTGATATACTTGGTACTGATTTTATGTTTACTATTATGATAAACATGTTCTGCCGCCTACGATTTATCTCTGTATTCACGTCTGATGTTTCTCGTGTTCTTTGATTATGTACTGCATAATCCACCTCATTTGCAAAATACAACTCTTACTATATCTACATACACTGCACTTAGTACAATACTTCTCGCCATTAGTTTAGGGATGAGATCCTCGTTTGAGGGAAGCAATTTTGTATTTTCTCCCGCGATCGGAAACGTACGCCTATTTTCTCATTTGATTAAGTCCTTTCTAACTGCATCAAGCAATGCAGGATACGGGTTCTACTCCGATAATTCGCTGTATATATCTATTGTAATATAATTATTTATCAGGAAAACATTATTTTTATCTTTTTTATTTTTGTTAGGAAAATTGTTTACTCAGGGTATATTGTGGGTTCGCTCTAGATAGTTATCAATAAAAGTCACAAGTTGAAATAAGAAATGATTAAATATATTAAAGATTTAAATGGTTTTAACAGTGAATTAAAATGAATATATTTTGAATTTAAATGTGTTTAGAACAATAACGAATCTTAATATTAATTAGGTCTCTTTATTTTTGTAAACTGATGAATTGAATAAATGTTGTATGCATAAATTTTTTTATTACAGCTATTAGGTAACGAAAAGATATACCTTTTGCAACCATCCGGTTGGTATGCTGCCTAGTTGTGTTGTCGAAAATTTCCTTTTTCGATTCTGCAACTCGCTTCTCTCCGGACTGACTTCATCCTATACCAATCACAGCTGTTTACTTGCGAAGTGAATATTTGTTTTGTTTGAATGATGTTTATTTTGCTATTGTTGGAATGTTGCAATTATGCGTCTGTATTAACTGGATTACTCGAAGCACTTTGTTTTATATGCAAGTAAGGTAAATGTTATTCCTTATTTACAATTTTATCATAATTTCATATTTCCCAAGCGTATACCGAGTTGTATAATCAATGAATTATATTTATTTCGGATTATTTATCATTAATTTTACTTGTAATTAGGTATATTATATATTATGATATTAAATTCAATAATGTCTTGTTTATTGACTTTGCATTTACTTTTACTTTGCCAAAATTTTGTTTTATACTTTTTGAGGTTATATTTTGCTTAAAATTTCATAACGAGTTGCCTAGCTTACGTTTAAATTTGCCCATATATGCCTAAAATCATCCAAATTTGACATTTTTGAGCAAATCCGATTGCTTGATATTAAATGTTTATTATTTATTTGTTTACACTTTTTGCAGCTATTATTGACTTTTTCTGAAAATAAATATTACCAATGTGTTTTTTTTATGTCTACTTTAATTTGAAACGCAATTTGTTTAATAAATAATTTTCTGAACATTAAATTATCCGATGTAAATTTACAAATTTCTTTATAATTAGTTAATTTCTATACATTTTACCATTTTTATCTTTTTCTGAACGCTTAATATTAATTAGAATACAACATTGTTTTCAATTTTCAATTATGATTTAATTTTTTTTTATTCTTATCACGACACCTCTTGAAGATTCATATTTCCCGACTTTATTGAACAGCTTACCTAGTTTAGATTAATCACTAATTGTTCCTCGTGACCTATAGTTTCACCATGGCATGAATTTACACTACATTACTAGTTGTTATAAAAGTTCTGTGCATAGAATTCCAGCTGTGACACTTATACCACCTTCTCAAGCTATTTAAGTCCTTTTTTCTATACTTGATTCAGTGCCTACACCAGATGTGTTTTCTATTATAAGTATTTTACTTATTATGTACTATTTTCACCACTTCGTTACAGTTTTTGTGATTATTTTCACTTTAGTGTTTTTTAGCAGTGGTAGCCGTTCCCACCTTTTATAAGGTGGGAACTATTTTCTAGATGTAGACTGTTTTACGGCATCGTTTTGCTTCGTTCAGCCTTATTTCACTTCGACTTAATAGATAATTTATGATTTACCCTACATCTAGTGGTTACCCAGGATTCCCAGACTTTTTATAAAGCTTGTGATTTTCCTGGGGGCTAATTTCCTTATGTCTTCAGGCGTTAATTCCACCTGTTCTAGTAAATTTAGACTAGTAGACTAACACCTTGCATTCGCAAAGTATGTATTCCGCAGTTTTAATTGCAGTATCGCAATATTTGCATTTATTATCTACCGCCTTGCCCATATTCTTGAGATGGCATCTCAAGGGGCAGTGGCCAATTAGAAGGCCTGTGATTAGCCTTAATTCGGACTTTTCAAGTTCGAGAAGCCTTGTGGCATTTTTTGTCGACTAAGTTATAAACTTTTTCGGTTGTCTTTGGCCTGGAGTATTCCTCCAAGCCAAGCGACCCCATAAAACAATCTACAATCTACCAAAAATCAAAGTACATATGTTTATGATATGTTAAATCTTAAAACTGTTTACACAAAGTTCATATTTATATATTGTTATGTTTAACCTCTCTTAGTAGAGTAGAAAGAAGCCTGTCTAATTTGCCGCCAATAAAATGCTAGTCCGCCAGTTGCCCCAGAGATGGCGACATTGGGTTAATTAGAAATTTCAAGAAGTTCTGGTTCTTTTCCAAAATCTTTAACCAGAATAAGAGAGAAAACTCTGGAATAAGGGTCACAGTATATAAAAGAAGCGGAGCCAACACAACATAGCAGTTCTAATTCGGATAAGCAAAATGATCAGGTCAAGAGAAAGAACAGACTAAATAGACTCGTAAAAAGTACAATGACAAGCAGTGAGTTACAACAGTTAAAAGTTTTAATTAGTTGTAATTTCAAGGACTAATTATTTAGAGTTAAATAAATTAGTGGTTACAATAATTACACTCACTATTGGGGTATTTACTAAATGGTGTAAACACGTAACAATATTGTATATTATTTATGGGTCAAATTTGTAAGTGTAAAATTTTAATATTTGTCTGATACGGCTCCCTTATGGTGTGAACAAGAAAATATCTATCTTTAAGGAGCTAGCCTTCCTTGAAATTTGTAATACGTCAGAGACATGTGTTATTTATGAGACCCTTAGTAGGGTCGTTTCGTGAAGATACAACCAACATTCGTTTTGAAATCCAGCTATTGAATAAAAGTTTTCTATCTCTTTATTCTTAAAGAGTATATTTATACCAGTCAGATTCATATTAATAATAAATATGAGTATAAATATGAATTTGAATGTGATCATAATTCATTTCCTAGGAGTTTTCAAAATGAATGTAAATAACCTATAAGACCAGGTTCTTTTGTCGTTACTTTTATATCTTTATACATGTTACGAAATTTGTGTCAAACAAATTGTAGCAGATCTCCTCAGCCAGAATATATATACCTAGCAGATCCGTAGAGTATAGTCTATATATCACTAGAACATCTAGTTTAAATATGCATATGAACAAAGACATACAATAAATAATAGAACAATTCTTATAATGTATTTTTGCTAAAATTTAATTATGTACATCCAACTTTATTTATTTATTTGTGTATATATTTGTCAAAATATATTAAAAGTGTGCAATAACAAATAGTCTGCAGGGGTTTATATCTATCAAGGGATCCACAGTTAGCGATTTTTTTAGGGGTCGTGTGGAATATTAAGATAATAAATCTAAATTTAACTTTATGAGATGCTGCTCAGTATTGACATATTGAAAGAAGTAGTAAAATTTTGATATTTAAATACCTCTATTTCAGTTTGAGTTAGAACAAGTTTTGTAAGAAGAGTTGACAGTTCTCGAAATTCTGTACAATTTATGCAAACATATATATGTTTTATATATAAAATCAATATATTTCGAGTTATCGAGCAAAATGAAAAAAATTAGAGGTTGAAAATGTGTTCTTGCAAAATATTATTACTAATCAGAATCTTGCCTCTATGGATCTGCTTCAACTTATTTCGTGCACATGCAATGTGCGACTGCCAAAAGCAGGAACAAAGTGCTCGAGCATTTGCGAACGTTGTACTGGAAAACATTTTAATAACGCCCTGGAAATCAATAGTCTCCTTGGGGTGATGATGACAACTACTATGATATAACGCAAACTGCAGAAACTTGTCCTAAACAGACAGTCGACGAGAATGTTCTTACAGAAGTGACAAAATAGATGATATTTTTGTCGAACAACAAGAAGAAACTGACATTACTAAACCCCGTCCATCAGAAAAGATGAAAAACTATAAAAATCCTAAATAAAAATACTATGAAGTAACTGAATAACTTGTAATAGCCCTATCGGAGAAACTACGTTGAAAAGGTGCCTGGAACCCCACCTCAATGGTGGTGTGAAAAAGGGTTCCAATGAAGTATTTATGTGTACGTGAACTTGCGTTAATTCACTAGCATGTGTATAGTATGACTTGCAGGGCGCGCTACAATTTTTACATTAATAATAAGAAAAAAATAAGAACATGATTTTGTAGGTTCTTTTATGCTCTACAACCTAGACATTTTTTCGCTGGAAGACACTATAAACGATAAAAACCAAATAACATTTTTAACCTCTAAATTTTCCTACTTCTTGCCCAACATCTGGAAAAATATTGGTTATTCGAAAAGATTGATGTAAGATTAATTATATGGATGTCCAGAGATATCAAATTCTACTTTAAAATTTGTTCTATCTCAAACGGGAAGAACGATATTGAAAGAGAGAAATGTTGCCCCTTTTTGCAAAATGGCGGACCGGAAATCTAAATTTAGACTTGCTTTAACATTTTCCATAACCCCTAAAAAGGCGATCTTCTGTAAGGTCCCATGGCATACTGACTAGACTATACAAGGTGGTTCAAAATGTTAGGAAACATTTAAAGAGATAATGAATCAGTGTGTAATATAATGTCATAATAGTTGATAGCACATTTTGGGTTATTCTTTAATATATTTTCGAAATTGCCGATTGTTGTTTTTTGCGTCTTTAATAAAATTCAATATATTCAAATTTATTTAGAGCGGTTTGTTTTCATTGAAATGCACTATATTTACATTTGTTTTATCGACAAACGATTCAACTTTACACAGAGAAGATACCATGAATATTTTAATTACATTTACTGATGTCAATAATATATAACGACTATCTAATTCTTTGTAATACTAAGTGTATTACATTGTTAGTCGTGGCGCCTTCGCCATAAATTTAAAAATCAGTACGATATTACAAATTTATTTTCTTTAATTCAATTTCTTATATAATAAAAATTTGGGCTATACTTCTTTTGCATGTAAAATTTCATGGCTTCAATATTCACAAAAATATAGCAAATGAGTACTGTTTCTACTCATTTAAGCTTGCTTTATTACAGAGATTTTATCCCGAAATTTTTAATTCTTTATTCTTAAAGAAGAAAAGTCACAATTGAAAACAGAAACAAGATATGGAAAGTGTAAAAGAATAAATGCTTTATATATATATATATATATATATATATATATATATATATATACAGGGTGTCTCACCGGGAACTGAATCGATCGATATAGAGAAAAGTACGAATCAGAAAATTTTAAAAATTTAGATAATTACTAATGTCGGTGTGGCCAATCCAACTAAAATTACAAGTAGCTGGCGCTTCTGCTTATACCGGAAGTCGATACCAACTTGTTTATTTCAAATGGAACACCTTATATATTTTAGGATTTCCGAAAAGAGCATAAAATTCCGAGTCGAAAATATGTAGCATATCCTATATCTAAGTTTCAGAGATATTTGACATTTTATAGAAAATTTGACAGGTGCAACGATTTGCAAGAACCGTTATAACTTTCTTCGTGTAAAAGATCCTCATTTGCTTCTTGTCACGTAGAAATAACACAAGGAGGACTACGTTCTACAACTGAAATAAATTCAATAATATTATACCAAGTGTTCCGTTTCTCGTGCTACATTTTGTCAACATCAAACCGCGAAAACTTGTTTAGGTCAAATGGAACATCCTGTATTTTTTACGTCAAGTTGTGTAAAATTGAATTCCCTTTTTTCTGATATTAGCATTGTGGGGGTTAAAGTTACAACTTTTTGAAATATTTTCGATTTTATTAGAAATTCATGAATTGCTGTAATCATTTCATCAAAATAGCCATGATTAGGTCATTATTTTATGTCAAAAAATGCCAAATGCCAGCACGCTTAAATTATACCAACGAAAATTTTTTAAATTTGTTTATTATTTATGGAGAATGCGATAAAGTAATATCAAGAACTTGCAGCACAATTGCTACTCGATATCCACAAAAACGCAAAATAACACTAACACTGTAACATGCGTATTAATCGAATTGAAGATATGGCATGAACTAAAATAGCAGAGGTAAGATCAATTTAAAATATGATTTCATTTTAATTTAATAATTGCTCAAAATTCCGCCTTCGAACCTCGACACATTTTTCGCATCTTCGGATTAGTTCCGCATGAGTAGCTCTTCTAATTGAATCCTGTGATATGTTTTGAAATGCATTTCTTACTCTTTGCATACAGTCTTCAATGGTTGTTAATGGGCTCTCATAAACTTTATTTTCAATAGTTCCCCAAATGAAATAATCCAGAACTGATAAATTGGGCGAGCGAGGATGTCATTATTGGCAATCCATTGATCATAAAAAGTTTCTTGTAAATAATTATTAATTAAATATGCGTTATGTGAAGGAGCACCGTCGTGCTGATAAAAAACGTTTCTATGTTCGGCGAGAGGTAAATTTTCTAAATAGTTATTATTCAAATTTTGTAAAATATTCAGATATCTTTCACCTAAAAAAAAAAACAAAATTTACCTATACATATTAGCAGAAGAGAAAATTTAATTTACCGTTTAAATTTTCTTGATAAAATTGTAATGCCACCACTCTATCGTTTCTTATGGCACAGTAAACATTGAACTGCCAACATTCCTGAAAGTTTCGCTCTCTGAACATATGAGGATTTGAGTCACTCCAATAATGCGAATTGTGTCTATTAAAAAGTTTATTTCTAGTAAATTTTGCTTCATCTGTCCATATAATATTTTCCAAATAAGAATCGTGACCCTCAGACCTTATTAGAATAAACTCACAAAAATTCTGTCTTCTTAGGAAATCTGTTTCTTTTAATCCTCGAACCATATGGAATGAAAACGAGTGAAACTTATGTTTTAATAAGATTCTGTGAATTGAATCCTTGCATAGTCCCGATTCCAGAGCAGCTTGTCTTAATGACATCCTTGGAAATGCATGAAAATATCCCAGAATGACTATTTCAATGTTTTCGTCATCAAAAATAGGCTTTCTTCTTTGCATTTTTGCCTTGACAGAGCCATAATTTTAAAAAATTTCCAGTATGCGTTTTACAGTGTTTCGGACGGTTTCCGTTTTTCTAGATATCGAGTAGCAAATATGCTGCAAGTTCTTGATATTACTTTATCACATTCTCCATAAATAATAAACAAATTTAAAAGTCTTCGTCAGTGTAATTTAAACGTGCTGGCATTTTTGACATAAGATAATGACTGATTGTTTCTAATCATGGCTATTTTAATGAAATGATTACAAAACAATTCATGAATTTCTAATAAAATCGCAAATATTTCAAATAACTAAGCTCCTTTAAGTAGGATCAGTCTATCGGCTGGTGCTTGTTGCAACTGAAGCATTAGCGCTTTGATAGCAATACGCAATTATTACACTTAACACGCCAGGCTTGTAACTTGTAATTCAGCGCTCGGCGCGGCACATAGCCCGGAGAGTAGCTGTTGGTTGCAGTCTGGTTACGTTCCTTATAGTAAAATAAGGATTTTATAGAGTAGTTTGCGACTAAAAATGTTATGTTTCAATATTCCGCCCTCTAAAAGCACATTTGAACTATATCTTATTTTGAATTTTAAGTTTATTTTATACTGATAAATAATGTACATTATATTTTCTGCTTTGTAATGTAAAAAATGAGTCATTAGATCGATAAATTTCTGTGTTGCCCTTATACTTAACATTATTATAATTAGTGCAAATAAAGTACTAACTATAATTAGACATATTAGTACGAAACAGTTTAATTAATTCGTAGTAAACATAGTACTTATAATAACTCCAGCACTAACTAAATTACTAACGCGGACAAATGTTTATACAAGGTGGTCCAAAATTGTCTCCCGGTATTTTTGCGGTTGATAGTACATCCAAAAATAATGGTAGTCTTTTGTATAAACTTATTTCCGAAAATGATTAGGAGATAAGATTAAAAGGGGGATAATAAATTTCAGTTTTCCTGCAATATCTTCCGACTCCCTTAAAATATGAAACTCATAATTTATACTTAGTTGTAGGCCATCCAGACACTAGTTAGTATGCCTAATATGGTATCAGTCAAATTCACTCTTCTGCTTAAGGGTAGTTTAGGGGGTCACTGTCAGTATTTTCCTCATAACTGTTAATAATTTTCGTGTTTCTAAAAATTATTATAATGTATATAATATATTCCATATAGGTGAATCCGTTATATACCAAGAAGGATGTTGTATCAACAAAGAAGATTGGTGGCTCAGTACATGGAGTATCCGCCTATCTATCCGAGGTTTGGGGATAAACTGCCACAGATGTTCCTTTTATTAGAAAAATTTCTCTTTTAGTTACCAATTAATTAATGTATTTATTTTTGGGATAATCAAGTATTCGTGTTAATATTTTTAAATATTCAAAAGCAACTTATTATTTTTTGAAAATTTGACCTCAGCTTTTAATAATAAACTTTCCTTCATTATTTTAGATTATTTAATGTATTATAACAAATTTATAAATCATGTTAACGTCAAGCATTAATAATGAAATATTTTTCAAAACCATTATTAATCAATAACTTTTAATAAATAATATAAAAATACGATGGAAGTTGATCAGAATTTTTTAAAATTCTTTAACCTTATCCTCCACAGCCTCAGTCCCTGCATTTTTAAGGAGTAAAGGTTATGTCATCTTATAGTGCTAAGCGAGTATCCATGTGCTAAATTTGATCAAAATTGTAAGAGTTGATTTTGAGAAAAAAATTATTTTTCATTTATCGGTTTTTAGGGGTTAACTCTCCTCACATTTAAACACACACCACATAAAGTAAACAACCAGAGGCTGTCCGGAAGGGGGTGCTTTATCCTGTATGTCGCTATGTCGGGACACCCAATATAACAATATAGCAATGCAGTACTTTCAGTGTCACGCAAAACACAATAATTAAAATTATGTATAAAAAGGAAAAAGGCTTCCTAACAATCAATTATATGATGAGTGTCAATTATTGGATATTCGTCGACTGCACGTTGTACCCTGATCGAAAACATTGTAAGCAGATAAGTAGCTAATTTAATAAGCATGCCATTGATAATAATCACTTAACAGAGTAATATTTAATAAGAGTGAATGTCAATAACACTAAAAATGAACAACTATTTTATAGCTTTCTAAATAACTAATATAGGGGACGGTAGCTCATTGGATTAGTACGTCTTTCTTTCTGTGCATACCTAGCGAAGTGAATTCAAGTCCCACCTACTACGAAGTCATTTTTAAATATAAATTATCCTCAAGAAGTGGTTCAGACCCCACTATAAACTGTGGGGTCCTGTCTTTTTCACTCAGACAAATCTAGATCTCCTAGACTTAAGAGGGTTACAAATGTGACTTGGAAGGCGGTTAATGAACATTAAACATTGAACTTTCAGTTGCTACAGAAATCGTTTTTATATCAATATTTTCTCGTTATTTCACTCCAACCCGTCATATATAACTTTTCGTAAATGTACACATTTCCTTTTAATCTTTTTTTTTTGTTATTCATTGGCATGTCATTACTTAATTTTAAAATGTAGTTTTTGGACACACACACACACAGCAGCAAACTCGAGTTCAGTGTGTTCTAAAAGGATGTTATTAATATTTATAATTATAAACTCAAATTGTTAATATGTTAAATTTTCAACTTGACAATAAACTTATTATTATTGTATTATTATTTATGTTTTATTATCATTTACTTTTTGCGCCGCAGCAAGCAATAACGCCTAACGTGGGCGATATTTTTCTAAAGTCTCTTCTTAGTATTAAGCGCACCAAATTCTTTTTGTCGGCCTAGAGGAAATTATAGTAATAATAGTAACTATAATAAAGTAGTTCTTAGATACAAACAATTACAAAATATTTAGTTTATTTTAACTTTTATTTAACATCGGTCTATTTCCGCTACAGAGGCCTAAACCGACGCCTGCAGACGAGCTACCCCCAACCAGGAATTTTGCCAAAACTCTTCTTCTTCTTCTTCTTCTTCGAAGAGTAGGAATCTTTTACTTGTCTAACATTTAATAGATAAGGGACCGCCAGCTTTACATCCCCTCCGATGGATGGTATATCCACTACGCCTATCCTCGCTTAAGATTCCATGGCTTCCGCGCATACACTGATATATAAACCACTAGAAGGTTTAAGGTGAGGACACGGTCTTCCTTGAAACGGTCGCCTATCTAAGTACTAACCGCGCCTGACGTTGCTTTACATTACATATCGAAATACATTGATAGTAAAGATGCATCTACGCTCACCGCCCCTAAGATATATAGTTTAACGTAAAGTCTCGCACAGATTTACGGTGCACTCAGAAAACGCAATAAAATCTTTACGACCTCACTAAAATACTGTTAAAGTAGTTGCGTCCAGACGCGCACTTGAAACATTTATATCAGCAACTCAGTAATTCAATTTTAACAGCGCGTTATGGTCTAGTATTATTTATATGTACATTCTAGTACATACGAATTTTAAGTTCGGCTCTGTACTATTTCGTTTGCAAATTGACTCGCTTACCCTTATAGGTTTTTAATGTACGTCGGCTTGTTTGATGACACGATGCCGCATGGTCCAACGGCGATAATAACGAGGCCGTAAAGTTTCTGTTGCCTTTCTTGAGTGCTCGGCTATAACAATTTAGTCGGTATAAAAAAGTCACGCAAAAATCAGCAATCTCACCGCTCGTCATTTAATAGGGACGTATAGCCCCCACCTATCGGTTTAAAGGGCAGGCTGCGTGACAGTCTTCTTTAGTGGTAGTTTTACAACTGTTTTATGACCCTATTAAAATACTACACATGCTACTGAAGTATATATAATCGACACCGTTGTGTACAATATATAGCAAATTATGTAGAAATAATATGATTACTGTCAGTGAGAAAACATGTTACTAGAAACTAAAGCCAGGCCTGTTTCTTCCTCACTAACTGTCTAACAAGCGCGGTATCATTTAAGGATTTTTGCGAGATTCTTTATACCGACTAAACTACTGTAGCAAACTGTATCTTTCATGCTAAGCTTAAAAAATTCAGCTTTATGACGCGACAAGAAATACTCATATTTTTAATGCGGATGCTTTCAATGGTAGAGAAGCCTCTACTGAATAAATAAACAAATAAATATACCTACATTAGCTTTACATGTAGAGATGTCCCAATACCTACATATTTGTACAGTGTCACGTTTTATTAAAAAACAAGAAATGATTAGAGAACATGAACATATCTTGTAATTATTCGCTTGTCTCTCACTCAATTGATAAATTTGTGTTTCCCTCGACATTAGAAAAACTTGTGGCATTATGCTTATGTAATGGTTAAACATAAACATTTATAATTTAATATACCTACAAAATATTTACAACTCGGAATCTAAGGTATATTCCATTTGATTCTCGGCCTTCAGTACAAATAGGCCAATATGCCAAATTGTATAAATATTCTAGCCAACCTTAAGAATGCGATTTGGAATCCCAATATTTCAGGGCCGCCGCATTCTATAGAAGTGCGATTCAGTGGGATTCGACCCTTATTTGAAAGCAAACTTATCAATATAAAGTATCTTTCGCCCGTAGGTTGTTAGCTCGCTTGATACATATGTCTAGAAAATACGCTATTTTAGAGCACAGTTAAAACCTGTATCAGTACATAACACTGAATTAAAATTGTATCACTGTAATTACAGTCAGGGCGTTTTCAATAGTCGACAAAGTATAATAGAATTTAAAAGGATTGCAGCAGAAGAGGTCGTGTTCTGTACGAGATAATTCGTCTTGTAGGTTGACATAACAATACTGTTTGAACCTACACTGCTAGACTGAAAGGTCATCTGTTTCCCTTTCATTTCGAACTAGTAATAACTTCTACATATCACTACTCTATGTATATTTTTATTTTTAACTTAGAAATTTCTTAGAAATAGTTTTGATGATTATGACCTGTCACAGTAAGTAAAAATACCAATATTTACTACTACATGTAAAACACTACTTTGTAGCCGAGGAATGGGGTGGGGGTGGCAGCGGAGCTGCTTTATGATTACTAATTATTACTTTCTTTCAAATCCTTTTAGTAGATCGAGACTAGGGTTGATATATTATTTTTATAATTATGATTTAAAAGTTAACTTCCTACCTTGAGTGTTTTGTGAATTGTGATGTAATAATTTATCAGGTAGAACATAATATTGGCTGGACCGTGGTTCAATATTGGATCAATATAGATACATTGAAATTGTAACAAAAATATTGAACTAATATTAATATACACTGGTATTAAAATATCGGCGTGCCCATGTTGGTAGTATATTGTTTTAACACATTCCAATCCAGATATATGCAGACAATATTGATAAATATCTATTAATATTAATTTTAGAACATTGAAAAGTCTATATTCGCGTTATATTGTTATTACATTTTTTGATCATATTGTACAAAAAATATCGATTGATAAAGATAAATATTGATTCTAAAATATTTGAAAACTCATATTTGTCAATTATGTGTAAAATTAAATTGTTTAGGGAATATTTTCTAATTCCAAAAAATATTTATTTTCCAATATTGGAAAGTGTATATGTTATTATGTTGTTATTCAACTTTTTAGTAATATTGCACAACAAACATCGACAGATAATGACAAATATTAATTTTAAATTATCGGGATATTCATATTGAGATTATATTGTTAAACTCTCTTTTAAATAATATTATTTAACCGATTTATATTCTATATTCGATAGTCATGCTGCGTCTAGGCTGATTGCAATAAGTTGCATAGATGGCTCCCCTTGCAATATGCTTGTATAAGCGTACAATTTCTGACTTAAGGTCTCCAGGCAATGTGATTCAATAATGACAAAGAGAAATTCACTGTGGTGATGCTTACCTAATCTCTACTATCAACGGCCCAAGATGCCTTTAGTAATTTTACAGATTATGTAGTTGTACCTACCATACACAGGTTAAATATTTCAGCTGGAGGTTTTACTACAATCACTTCTAGATCTTGTTAGTGAGGTTCTTAAAATAATTGTTACGGACCTCTAGCGTATGCGACCCACCATACGCTTTAGCGTTTTGAGGGCCGCATAATAACAACTGCTACGTCCGTAACACATTTCGCTATTCTCCACGGGAGGGCGACCATTTTTGCTGGCGTGGTAATTAGTTGATAATTCTGTGAACCTCGGTTTTATCCAAGGCATCCTGGTGGATTTTGGAATTATCAACACAAGAAAATGTCTTCAATCTGTTGTTGTTCCATTTAGCGGAATATTTTGTGGTTGTGAGTAAATTTTATCTGCGGAAGCAGGATATTTAATTACACAAGGCTCTCCTTTGGAAATACAGTGTCAACTTGAAACGCGGACTCGACCCCATTCATCCGACTGTGGCTTTTGGTGGATTGTTCCCTCATCAGTGAGGGTTCCACGGACGGGGCTTCTACACACGTCAGTGAGAGTTCCACGGACGGGGCATCCACACACAGTGGAAGGTACCAGGGCTGGTGAGGCTACAATCAACCCCACCCTTGGGTCCATTTCTTGTGTCCCGAAGACATCTCCGTAGGGCTACAGTTCATCCACGTCCGGACTCGGTATCGTACCACCCTGAATAAGTGTGTTGTGTTTATTTTTTTACTTACCGGGGACCACCTTCAGTGGTTCGGCTGGATATCAATTCATACTTTTGCATTTTAACTTGTACATATTTAAAGATTTTATGCATTTATATTTATTTAAGGAGGTTCTTTAAATCAGACTTTTGTGGCAGAATTTATGACCATTTATGAGGACATTGTAAACCGATGTGTAGCTACACGAGGCATTTTATGAATCTTATAACTTATTAATCGTGAAATTGGCCACAACTTTGAACATCGCCAGGTTACATGCTAGAGAACCAATATCTGTAAATTGTATAATATAGTGCATTTCATTTTTAAAGAAAGTGTCATTATTTCGTCTGCGACCAATATGTATGGAAACCTCAGTGATTTGTTAAGTAAGTAAACTAATAATTTATCATAGTTTATGTAAACTTGGGCTTAACGCCCTGAGATAGTCTGAGTTAGAGAAATTTTATCGTAGGCACGTACATCACTTTCCGGGTTAAGTTAGTGCCCTACGATATTTGCTACGCTACAGTAGCCCAAGTGATTTCGTTTTGTAATATCTTATAATCATTAATATCCAACGTATTTATTTGTTTATGTACGTGTAAATCGTAGCATAATAATAATTATTAAAAAATTGTACTTTATGAAAATTACAAGAAATAGCTATACCATCTTTGGGCATTAGGCTAAATTAAAATATGATTTAAAATAATAATTTATATTGGAATAAAATATTGTATGATATGATTTTTAAATATTTGTTGAATATAGCTTAACCAATATCGAGTCTATATACAAAACATTTTTTATTGGTTCAACGTTGCGTTTTTTACATTGAGCCAACGTTTTTGTAATATTAAACCAATATTGGTTCAATATTAGTGTTCTACCTGGGTTAGTATTAAAGTAATATTATGTAGCAAGTAGATGGAAAGGTATTAAGCGAATAATATTCTGAAATTGTTCGCTGATTAAAGTTCTAACTGATCAGGAGACTACAACATAAAGAGCTATTCTGCGTAGTTAGGACTCGAAGAAATAAGAAATAATTCTCCACTTGATTTAAGTAAAAAAAAGATTTATCATAAAAAAATAAGGTAAGTATAACCATTATAATTTTCAAATAAAATTATTTTAAGTTGCATTCTTTCTTTTATCTGTTCTCTAATAAATTCTGCCTTCCGGTATTATATTTATTTAATCAGGAAGAACGAAACGGAGAGGAATCCACTAAAAATAGTAAAGTACATCAAATAAACAATACATTTTTTAGCACTTTTAGACTTAAAGGAATGTTTTACTTCTCAGAGCTTGAATTTTTCAGGTCATGGAATTCAAATCGCTTACCTAATACAATTGAATCGCTAGCTGTACTATCAATACGCCTAAAAAGCCATATGATCCACATATGAAGAAAAGTATAAAATATCCATCTAACAACAATATTTGATAACTTATGTCCTAATTATTCTACCTCAGGAGAATTGCCTCTGTCTCTCATACATGTCTCCCTCATATAATATTTCAAATTTATCAAGAAGCACATCGCAGTAAGGCTAAATCCCAATCACTGCGATGGCTCGCATTAAACTAAGTCACAACAATGCAAAATAACAGTTTTAGTTTTATAGTTTCGACGAAATCACCATATTGTTTATTTAAATAATTAAATTACATCGCTTTTTAAAAATATGTCAAGATCTAGAATTGGGTTTGCAAAATTAGGCTTTTTAAAACAAATTATTTTCCTTTCAAAGAATAAAGATGAACGTTACAAGTTTTTTGTAAATCTTCACCATCTTTTGTATTTCAGGAAAAGTAGTTGAGAGTAAATTAAGTTTTAAGAAACGAAAAGATTATTTCTTCAAACGTCACAAGAACATAACTTTAATGACAAATTAAAACTTAAAGTATTTCTCTGATACTTCATCTGCACGGAAGTAGAAGTCAAGTAGTATTGAAATGACAGCACCTCGGAGCAGTGATCGTCAGTGATCAGATTAGGAGTGGGGGTAATTAAGAGGTGTTCGCACAGAGGGTGGTCAAGAGGTGGGGGAGTGACGTAAGCAGAGGTCATGGGGTTAAGGTGAAGGGATCAAAGTCAAGTGGTAAGGTAATTAAAGTGGTTGGAGTAAATTTATGGTCCGTCCACCTGTTCGTTTATCCATCCGACCATCCGTTCGTCTGTCCGTCCCTATCAAGCAGTTGAATACTTCTCTATTATTAAATATAAGCAATCATTGTCCTATTGCACAATTATAGTATCTTTGTATTTTTTCTATTATGATAAGGTTAGAAATAAAACAAACGTTAACATACTACATTTATTTTATTACCCATTCTTGATTTCATAACTAAAAGATATACCTAAAGACTAATTCCAATTTACATTTGCCATAAAAATTACCTGCCGGGCTATTTTACCTGCATATCGGTAGGTACGTTATCTTTATGGATACTAATTTATATTAGATGAACATTTGCGATGAAAATTATTTTACCTGCATGATTTTTCGTATCTTTTGATATTTTTATCACTGAATTTATGGTTTTTAGTTTATTTCTTACATTATTAAAAGGTGCATTTACATAATTTATGTGGATTGTTCTTTGGTAAATTATTATTCTTTAGTGAAATATTAGGGAGTGTAGGAGAATTTTAATTTTAACTCTATGTAAATGCCCTTTTTTATTTGTCTTCTGATTGCAGATTATCTACTTCAAAGTCCCTTATGGCTCTTATCCCTTTAAGGGCACTATGTACTTATTATTACTGGTCTGAAAACTGTAGAAGCTTCCTGACGTCATAATTGGGATAGGCGTGAAATGCTATAAAGCCTAATATTGTGCTGTGAGTTCTTTAGCTTGGTGCTAGTTAATAGTTTCTCTAATTCTTCTGTTTCCTTTTGTTTTTTATTTGTAGAATTGAAACAAATGATTTATATTTTTTTATATTATTTATTACCTATTCTGCCACATTATTAAATTGTAATATTTTCTTATTGCTTATCTCAATTTATTATTTATTTTACTACATTACTAAATTATAATACTATCTAAATCTAGGCCAACATTTACTAACTAATTCATAAATGATTGCCTTTTTATTTTATCTCGCACCAAAATATCCACCTTGAATGGGGCACATTCTCTTTTATTTTATCCGCCAGAGTGCACCAGCTGTACTCGGTTGTTTGTCAGTCAATGTCAATACGAAAAAATATGTCTTTGAATAAGCAAATTTAATTAGGATGTAAAATGAGAACTTGTTGCTATGTACCAAAGTGCTCTAATACAGTAGAATATTTGTTTTCTATTTAGGTCATATTTATGACCGTTTCCGACAACTATAATAAATCTTGTGTTTTAAAATTGTAATCTATATCTTCATCTTCAAGTGTACTAGCTAGAATATTGTCATAATTGTTTAATCTAGAATAAAAGAGGATTTATTAACAAACAATTCATAAATGTAATTATATACCTTTCAACCAAATCAGCTTTTTTTCCATGAATACTAGCACCTCTTTTTCTCAACGCTTTTAAACAATTTTATTACCAACTATTTTTTTACTCTATTTTATCAATTTGGCTCATTTCTACGAATAAGAGATTGCTCGGAAATCGGAAAATTTAAACTATTTAAAGGTTATATATGATATAGGTTGAGAAAGACATTAAACCGAGTACGCATGGCGTCATCTATTGGATATATTAGGAACTGGCTTGGATTGTTCACCATTGATTTATCTAATGCAGTGTAAGTCAAATAAGCATCGTGAAGTATAAGTGCATATATGCATGTTCGTTCAGGAAACTTTGTTTTTTGTGTCTCAAACTCTATTTTTATATCAACCGTAACCACTATTAATCCACCTTGGGAGAACGTTGACCTACTCTGACCAATGTAAGGGAGATGTCCCTAGGCAGCATCACCACCTCTTTCGCAAGATTAGGTTAGTTGGAGACCTAGGCGAGAGTCTGCCTACAGGGAAGAAGTATAAGGGGCCCAATAGGGCCTAAGGTGCTCTGGTTCAATAATTTTCCTTGACCACCCTACCAACTAATTCCAAATTCCAATCAACCGTAGATGTCTTTAATGCCTTGGACGGAAACCACAGTCTATGGGAAACAATGGATTTTTTCTGAATTCTCCAAGGTCCATAATAGGCTCGCTCACCTATGTATCTACCATAATAAATATGTTGAAAGTTATCGTATGCATAATAGACTGCGAAGTACAACTTCTTACTGAAATCTAAATATGGAAATACTTCAGCACTTAGAAATAGTCGAATATTCTTTATATCTGCATGTATAAACTGCATAGCATCTTTGGATCTATTATTGGAATTGGCATTGCTTTGAAAACCTACACAGGAAGAAGTATCACGTAGAATTGGTAGTTCATGAAGGTCCCACATAAGGTAGACAATCTTAATACTGGCATTATTTCCACCTGAATCGATTTTCTTCAACAGTTTAATTTTTTGCCTATCTTCAGGAACAATATGTCTTTCACTCAATTTTACTGCTTTTTATCTCTGTATCAACGTCGCCAACATAGGAGTCTTTACATTAGCAGGCTATGGTTAGAATTATTAGTTCCTGCTTTGAATTTAAAACAATTTTCGAATAATCTACCTCAAATGGGATGGGATATTTGAGAGGTAGTCTACCACTGAATACACGACTAGTGGCATCTAAAATATCCTGCTTCTGTTGGGTGACACCTCAACTGATAGTAAGTAGTGATCGGAGATGCGTTTCTCCATGATACCATAGTTTTCATTGTGGAAGAAATTCCAGGCTTTCTAACAACGGCCACTCGCTGTCCACCCATTTCATATCTTATCTCATATCAGTAGAAAAGCTAGTACATTATTAGATAAATAACACTGTTTGGTAACATCGTTAGGTATAAATTTTCCTTTTATGTAAATAATGCAATTCTCTGCAACATCCAGTATGATATCTTAAGTATTAATAGGAATTTCATCAGAGTTTTTATAATATGACGAATTAGATAGGTTCGTCGAACACTTCATGTTTTTCACTAGATGTGGTAAGAACCATTGTTAATTTTGTCGGACTTCTAATCCAATGGATTGGGGAAATGTCCTTAGCCGACTGGTTAAGATGTAAACAGCTTCAATTATAGTTCTACAATAAACCTCCCACCTTGATAATTAATTAAATCACCTTCGCCGTCCAATATGTGTAGTATAATATTATCGATATACTAACGCCCTTCAGGTGTACCAAATAAATATTGGCCGGTTCCCTATACTAGTAAGTTTGTAACCGGGTTTAGCGTATATGTCAAATTTGAATAGGGTATTGTGATTTGAGGGTATTTAAATAAGCTCCAGCAATAATGTTACAATCCGCCCGTATCATTCTTACTTTCATAATATCAACAGGAAGTATTGTTTGGATGTAAATATACCGATTCAAGTCCTAATAGACTTCCAATAGAGTTTGATTGTGTAAAGTCAATTCCATATTCTGACCAAATTTCATATTTCAACGTATTGTTGTTTGCTTGTAATCTAAATAATTTTTCGTTTTCTTCCTCTTTTTCACTTGGCATAGCTTTCAGTATTGCGCTGGTAAAACCCGATAGTGTAAAAGTGTGCGACATGATTGATGTTATTTGGAAATTGTTCCATGAATTTATTGTAGATTAATTTTGTCCTCCTGATGGGTGATATTTCAAATTATGGTGCAGACAATACAAGATGTCCTTCCGCATCTCATAATATAAACTAAACCATAAGATACCCTAGAAGCAAATAATCTGTAATCATAATTCTAAAGATTCTACACCCTTCAGTATTTCACTAAAAATAACAAGTTGTCATAAAACAACCCACATAAATTACGTAAATGCTCCTTTTTGTACTATAAGAAATAAACTAAAAATCATAAATTCAGTGATGAAAATCTCATTAGACAAGATAAATCATGCAAGTAAAATAATTTGTATCACAAATGTTCATCAACATAAGATAGATGATCGATAGCCGTATTGGTTAAGGCGCGAGGTGGCAATAGCGATTAATAACACGGGTATCGCGCCACCGGGTTCAAATACCGGCACCGGCACTGTCGAATGAAATGGTTGTATGTCCGCGCTTTTTTCAAATGTAATCCCCTTCCGCACAAGCCTCTGGTTTCTGGAATTGGGGGTTGTCTAATTTCTGTGGTGTTTATTTATTTATAAGATAAAATAAGACATCAATATGGAGGTAAGATAGCCCGGCGGGTAATTTTTAACCCAAATATAAAATTGGAATACAAGTTTTAGGTATATCTTTTAGTTATGTAATCAAGAGTAGGTAATAAAATTAATGTATTATGTTAATTTTTGTTTTATTTCTAACCTCATCATAATATAAAAAATACAGACACTAATTGTGCAATAGGACAATACAACAATTCAGGTATTTAAAAATAAACTAATAGTTATTCCACGAAATATTAGAATTTATCTTCTAATTTTAGTCAATCAAATTGATTTATTTTTGCTTAAACCCTGTTTTCTAAACTGTAAACAAATTGACAACAATTTTGTTCTTTTTAAATTAGATAATTACATTCTGGGCAATTTTATAAAAACAGGGACAATGTAATGTTCTATAATTTAATATTGGCAATACTGTAATCTTCGTCAATTTCTTGCGCAAAACTGAAATTAATAAGTTTCATATATCTATATTTTATGGTAATTTTAAGGCTTCTTTGACGGCTACTGATACAATATATTCAAATCTTATCTACAGTCGAAAATACTCCTAGATTTTTTATACTATTAACAACTCGTATGGGCTCATTGTAATCATTCACCTGGGGTGCGCGCCTTCAGTCAATGTTTCAAATGCTTTGAAAAAAAATGCACTTATTTGTGTTCAGTATTAAATTTTGTAATGTAGGATATCAGAATAATGATGTAAAATCACTATTTATGGATGCACACATCAACACAAGATCTATGTCAATAGAAAGTGGTAATTTGCTGTCATCTACAATATATTTCAGAATACTTTACTACGTTAAAATATTTTAACTAGGTACCGAAATACATTTATGAGGCGTATGCTATTAAATATTCACTTTCAAATGAACTTTCGTTTCGTTACTTTAGTTAAGAGGATTTTGAGGTTTTCTTGTTTCGATGTTCATTAAATTTTACCCCGTAATAATCGTCTAGGTAAGTATAGAGCATCTTATTAGTGAATTTTACTAAATATTTTTAAGCGATACAGAATACCTATTAGAAATTCCAAATAAACATTATTGTGTCCAGAATTATATATTATTTGTAATTTTTTTGATAGTTAATCGGACAAAAAGAAGGAAAAGAATTTTATTTGACCGGCACCAAAAAGCAAAATACTGCAGTTCAATAGTATCAATAATGCCTTTGGTGAAATCAAAGAAAAAATCGTAAATTATTGAAAAGGTAAAAACGTAAAAAACAAGAAAAGGATGACTTTCATTAACATTGTAATATTTAAAATATTTTAAAATTGTTTTTATCGAGCAGGATTTTTGAAGTAAGCCAATTGGAAAGTTAAAATAGTTAATATAATGTAAGTGTTAAGAGTGGAGGAGAAGGTTCTCAATTCAAACCGTAAGTAATGTTCAAGTAAGAATAAACTGAGACATAAAAAACCAAACAAAAACTTTACGACCTCATGAAAATACCGGTACTCTTTTTTGTGCTGTTCGCAAATTGACTCGCTTACCATTATAGGTTTTTAATGTGCGTCGGGAATGTTTCATGTCAGGCTTGGCGCCATGGCCCGCAGCGATATAATTATGTTGTAAAGTTTTTGTTTACATTCTTTATTAACTGGGATCTATTTACTTCACCTTAGCGCCATGGCCCGCGGCGATAATAATTATGCCGTAAAGTTTTTGCTTAGTTCTTTTTGTCTCAGGAAATCCTTACTTGGACTATACTTATGTACTTTTTTTGTGCATTCACCTTAGACCATTTAATGTACCGCTTACACTCTAATGAACTGCTCTTTCGTAGTTAAAACTAAAACAAAACGGAATAAATTTTCATTGGGTCAATTATTAATGCCATAATATTATGTTCGAACTACTCACACATTACAACTTATTTCTTTCACCATGTTGTTTTTAAACGGCAGTATAACCTTGTCGAAATAATATAGATAAAGCAAAATAGAACTGTTGTCATAAAATTGAATAGGGAAATTTAAAAATAGTTTCTCTTACTCACACTACTTTACATGAGAAAAAACCAAATTATACGAGTAATAACATATGTAAATAAGTCAACATGTTTCCTCTGTTGTCGCCCTATAAAGTGATAATAAACATTATTTCGCACATACCTTTATTTAAATCTCCTTGTGCTATCACGATCTCTAACCACAAAAAAAACAAGCACAAATGTCAATAAAACTTCGTTTGATTTATTGTTCACTCGCATTCACCGATCCGTCAGAATTTTAACAAGAAAAGCAACTGATATATGAGATGAACAAATATGCGAATGATCTCTATGACATGCGAGGTATCAGTTGACCTCAAAGGTTAGAAATGTGTTCAATGAGGGCCACATCTTCATTAAATTTATGTTTGATTCGTTGTTAATGTATTTAAGGAAATAATAACAACTAGTGATATTGGATATACCGAGCAGATTTGAACGGACAAGAAAAATGGGTTGAGCATAAATTACTCAAACATGGTTGTTATTAATTTACGTATCAAAAAAATAAATAAATATCATTAGAATTAATAATTATGAACACTGAATGAAATCATGATGATAATATATTACATTAATTGGTGGGAGATGTGTAATCTATTAAATATACCTACTAATTTCATGATTATTTTAATTAAACAATATGGCGTCTTAAGCAAATAAATTATGATAATGAATTTTTTTCCGATATGATGAATGAAGCTTTTCATTTCTGAATTCTCAGCCAGTGTGGTTCCCAACCATTTGGAGGTGAAAATAAATAAATATACTAATAACCTGACAGGAAATGAAATTTTTAGGGAAAAAGCGATTTACAATATTTCATATAAATCAATATATCCAATGTATGACGGTTTGTGATTTTGGCATTGAAAAATTGGTTACCTCGAGTTGGTTTTTCGTAAATAGCTCAAAGAGCAATCGAAAATAGTACAAGATAAAACAGCTTGTAAAATGGCAAATATTCTGTTTTTCTTTTTTTAATTTCTATACGATGATATAGCAATTTAAAGTTGCCGCTCGATCGGAGTATAAAAAATAAAATAGACAAGTTCTTCAGTAGATTGCATAAAGTTCATAAAGATGTAAATATGTCAGCCTCTGGTGGTAAGCACCAGGAATATGTTGAGTTATTTATCACAATGGCACATCCCACTTCATGTTGATTTGGAACCATCGGTGTATACTGTATATACAAGTAAAAATATGGGCAATTATTTACAATTCTGAAAAATTGAGGGCTATATACAGGGTGTCCCAATGGTGCGTCAAAGTTCAATGTCGGAAGTAGTATAGTGTCAAAAGCAGGCGCGGTCATGGGGGGCCATACCCCTCCCTCTGAGAATTTACATGGAATACCATCTTCATTCAACTCTAGAATAAATTACTTTGTTTAGACGGCCGGATTCCTATTTTTTTATTTAAATTTAAGAAATTACTATTTTAAATTGACTACATAGTGATTGATAAAATAATAATAATAATACTTTATATACAGCATGTCGCTCTTAGGAGTGTAACGCCCTTAATTTTTTTCGATTTGAGCCAAATTTTACTCAGATATAGAACAAAGTAGGATATACCTATGGCCAAAAAAACATTCGCCCTCTACAAATGCAAAGCTACCTACGATACCAAAATTAACGAAAAAAAAATCAGAAAATCTTATTAGACATTTCTTATCGGAATTTTTTTTATTGAGGGTTGTTCAGAATTGTCTAAAAACTTTCAGTCTAAAATTTCATCAAAATTTAAAAAATATTAAGATTTTGTTTAAAGTAACGTCCAAGTCCAAAAATATGATTGTAATGTGTTGCTTAGAAAAGTGTGTTTTGTTTTAAATTAAACGCAAGCTGTCAGGTGTCTGTCAAATCATCTGTAAGTTATATAAAATGATGTTTTCAGATTGACATTATTTTAAATAAAATTATTGTTTTTTATTTTTATTAAATTTTGGACCAAAGGTTTAAGACAATTCTGAAAAATTTTCACAAATAAATTTTTTCGATAAAAAAAATGCTTAATATGATTTTTTCATTTTTAACACCCTTTTATTAGCTTCACCTGTATGTTTGTTTGTTTGTAAAGGAATCTTGAACGTGATTCTCACCCACTTCAAAACGTCAGATTAAATAGAAACTTTGCACACTTATCAAGGACCCATGACAATACAATAATTTGACAACATTGTCCTAATGTCCTCACCAGGATCATCAGGATAAAATATATATATTTTTTAAATGACTAATCTGTTGTCGAGATTTTGTCGGAGGCATCGCTGTTATTAATATATATTTTATTATTTTATTAGCTTCACCTGTACGTTTGTTTGTTTATATCGGAATCTTTGATCTTGATTCTCACCCAAACTGTCTCAGCGGTTAGCACAAGAGCGACGTGCACATAGGTGTACACGTTTGCGCAACCTTCTACGCATATGCGTTGTGCGTCTAAGTGGGCAGCGGTAATTCACTGCAGACAGCTACGCAACTATCCGCCCTCGCTTAAGCTAATATCGCAGAACGCAAAAACGGTATGAGTGTTGGACGTTTCTTGTATTATATTATTATATAAGCATCAACACCCAGCGCTCGACGAGAGTTAAGCAACCGCGGTACAGTTTGTGTTCATTGCATATCATAATACATATACGTAACTTCAAAATTGTCTGTAACATATTTGCCGTTGTATAAGCCCTTGTTAAACGCTAGTTTTAACTTTAATACATACATTATGATGTAATATCAATTATGTACTACCATCGGATACTCAGCGGTTTCGAAAAGCACGGCGGGTGTCAGCTGGTTTCTGTATGTATCGGTGTTCATGATGCTAATTCTAAAATTAAGCCAATTCAATATATTGGTAAGAAACGTGCCGAGGGATGAATGGCAAGAGGGAGACTAACAATGTCATGTCGCTAGCGTCAAGCGGTATATCGAGTTAGTGCACTTTCTATCGCTGTTGAACAAAATCTTAATATTTAAACATTATTTTTTACTTTATAGTTCGGTTTGCTATTAAAACGTGTTTTTTAGTTTTTTTAAACTATATTTTCGTTTATCTTGGTATTGCAGGTGACTTAAGTAAGTAAGTAAGTACTTCTACTACTTCTTACTTTGTTCTATATTTGAGTAAGATTTGTTCCAAATCGGAAAACAAAGAAAGAAGTTATAATAAGGGTGTTACACTTTTAAGTGCAGCACACTGTATATCACCAAAACTAAAATTTAAAACAATTGAAAATACTCCATTCTATTGAATAAAGGTATTATAGAAGTTCTTTTAACAATAAACGATAATTATTTTATTTAGTATATAAAATTTAGTATGTAAAAGTTGTAGTGCCCCACCCCCCTCCCTTGAAGAAGATATATGACCGCCCCTGGCTAAAAGGCGCACGTTTTAAAAATATTATGAAATATATAGGGTGACTCGCTACAGCGGAGCATCTTCGAGGTCTTTTTTTTAATGGAACACTCTATATATTTTTACATTTATGAATTCAACGTAAAATTACCTATTCAACGACTTCCAGATTTTTTGTTTTTGACGTGGCGTTAACGTGGCGTTGCCGAGTATATTATTGTATTTTTGAATTGAAACGTATATATGCCTGCTATATAGTGAGAGGAATATCTATCTTAGAATTAATAACAATATAATAAGACCCAGGAAAACATCAATGGGATTACCACAAGGCGGAATATTTAGTCCTTTGTTATATATCATATACGCAGCGGATTTAGAAAATATGTTTAACAAAAAGATCACAATTTTGCAATATGCAGACGACTGGACTATTTATACTTCCAGCGCAGATCTTAATATAAACTACCATGAAATGAACCGGGCTTTTGAAAGTATGGAGTTATGGTCTCAATCAACTGGACTAGAGATTTCTCAAGAAAAAACGCAATTTATAACGTTCACACGAAAACGCATTCAGGTTCCGAATTTTATTACAATAGGAAAACATACATTTGTTTATTCTAAAATAGTTAAATTCCTTGGCATGTATATGGATCAAAAGCTTCTGTGGAAAAAGCATGTAGAAGAAATCGCTGCCCGTATGGAAAAAAGAATAAACCTTCTCAGAGCAGTTAATGCAACTAACTGGGGTTCGGATTCAGCAGTCTCACTCATATTCTATAAGGCTTATATACGATGAGTTGCTGAATATGGATGTTTCCTTTATGGTGAGGCATGTAAAACAGCATTAAATAAAAGTAAAATAATACAAAATAAATGTCTAAGAATATGTATGGGATATTTGAAATCTACGCCACTGGATGTTATATATGCAGAAACTACAGAATTACCAATGGAATACCGTATACAACATCATTCACATAAATACCTCATAAAAATGTACTCTACCAATGCTGACATTTACAATAAAATATTTCGCACGTCCGTGTTAGTACAAACTGCTACTTACTGGATTAAAAAACGTTCCCCCCTTTAGCAGACAGTTGTATGAAATACCTGGATGGACTGGAGAATATTTATAAAAATGAAAACCTACCAATATATAATATAAATTACTACGATATATTAAAGGAACAACAAATATACGTGGAAACCAACTACACAAATATACCCCAGAAACTAATACAAACAATTTTTGAATATGACACACCAAAAATGGAAAAATTTTAATGTAACTTACACCGACGGATCGAAGCAAAATGGGAAAACTGGATGCGCCTTCTATAACGAAAATGACAACTATACAAAGTGTATAAAACTCAGTGACACATACTCAATATATTCCGCAGAACAGATAGCTATTATAGAGGCCCTGAAATACATAGGTACAACTTTCTGAGGGGAAGGATTTTATTATTTTTACCGATTCTCTTAGTATTGCTAAAAGGTTACAAACCAATAAATTATATAAAATATCAAATCTGACAGCGGAGTTCATTCAAAATATAGGGGAGTGTGAACGACAAAATAAAAATGCTACCATAGCTTGGATAAAGAGCCACATTGGCATAGACGGGAATGAAAAAGCAGACGAATGGGCGAAGAAAGCTTGCGATATGGGGGAGGAAAATACATATAAGATACCATATGACGATTATACAAGTGTGATTAAAACTAGAATCAAGGCAGATTTCAACGAGCAATTTAAGAATAGTGGAAAGGGCACAAAGTTTTCAATGCACAGTGCCTACACGAACATGGTTTGCAAGAATGCCTTATAATAGTAGAAACTTTATAAGACTCATATCAAGAATTAGATCAGGCCACTGTTTGTGTAAAGAATACAAATATAAAATTAACATAGAAGATTCGGCACTATGTGGTATATGCCAAGAAGAGGAGACAATAGAACATATCATTTTTAGCTGCCAACGGTATGACGCTAGTAGGGAAATTCTTTTCCAAAACATTGGTAAAGAGAAAATAAGTCAGCCTTTTAATTTTGGTACCTACTAACACAAAACAATTATAATATTTATATTTATGAGTTTGTTAAAGCGGTTAAAATAAAAGTGTAATTAGATATTAAGAATAATCTGTATATAATGGGAAAAAAAATTAAAAAAAAATAAAAAAAATATTAAAAAAATAATAAAAAAAATAAAACAAAATAAAAAAGGAAAAAAATATGTGTAAAGTATTAAAAAAATTATATATAAAATAAAAATAAAAAAAGGAAATAAGAAATATATTTAAAAAAAGAACGAAAGAAGAAAAAAAAATTAAAAGAATAAAATAAATAAGAAAAAAAATGATAATAACAATTAAGGTTTTATATATATATATATTAGATTTGTAAGGGGAATATTATGCTTAAGTAAAATAAACAAATAAAAGAAACAACGTAGTCTGGCTAATAGACTTTGTTTCTAAGGCCAAAAGCAGCTAATTAAAAAAAAATTGGTTGCCTCAATAGTATTTTTTCACAATTTAATTAAATCACATTTGAATATATCTTAAAAATTTATAAACAATCGTTTAATATTACAAATAAGTTGACATAAATAATAGGAACGGAAAACAGACTAATAGGTAATACAAAAATTGGCACTATTTTAAAAATTCAAAATTATTTTGAACCTAATTTAATGTAATAAATAATACCTAGTGTTTATAGGAACTGTTCAAAGTGACCTCCCAGTACGTCTATGCATTTATGTAGACGATTTTCGAATGATCTACCGACATTTCTTAAAATATCTACAACAATTTCCTGCAAACTAACATTGTTCTTTGTTTTTCCTTATTTTATTTTTTAGTTATAGGAGATTTGTACACTTACTCCTTAACATAGCTCAACAAAAAGAAGTCTATTTTGGTCAAATCAGGGCTTCTGGCAGGCCAACTATGGGGTCCTCCTCTTCCTATCCAATCATTTGTAGAAGCGTCATTTAAATGTTCGTGAATAGCTGCAGTGTGGTGCACAGATGTTCCATCATGGAGGTACCACATTCTCTTCCTAATACCCCTGGGAACATCCTCCAGTAATTCTTCCGTGCTGTCTTGCAAAAATTCTAAATAAATTTGACCATTCACACGTCCATCAAAAAAAACCTGGTCCTATCACATAATCCTCAACAATTCCTCCCCAAACATTCAATGACCATTAGTTGAACGTAGTAGGGATGAAATTTGTTTTTCTGTAGAATTCGATGGACTAAAGATCAGCTTACATTTTTTTCTCTTGCCAATTCTTCAGCAATTAATAGTAATACACACACAGCGGATTAATTTGTTAAACCTTGTTTGGACCAAAATTTTCATGCTTTTTAGAATAACTCGGCAACGCCACGTTAAAATCCTAAAATCTGGAGGTCGCTGGAAAGGTAATTTTATGCTGAACGCAGGGTGAGTTTCCAAGGTCTTCTAATAAGACCTATATTGAACCTTGATGCACTATTGGGACACCCTGTATATCCTTACAAGTTACTTGTTTCTTAAATACCGTTAAATCAAGTTGGGATTCAGCAATTAATGATACCCATGGGGATTCATCTGAATAGCTATAAGGGAACATGGGAGTAAAGTTTATCTCGTATTCCTCCTGTATTTTTCTTGCCGTACTACCAGTGGTCTTGTTGTTTGAAGTCGTGTTCTCTATTCGTCTACTAATATCAAATTGAGTATAATCTCATGGGTTATGTGTTTAGGTTTATCCCAAATACTATAGCCATAATATAATATCAATATATCCCGTCGTAGGGTTAATAGAGATATATCGGATTCTGCACACAAGCTGTCCACTGGGAGGTTCTAAATTCTTTATTGGCAATTTTCTTTTGTCGTTAAAGAACTAGTAAGGATAGACAATATTTTTTTATATGACCCCATACAAAAAAAATGCAATGGAGTCATGTGCGGAAAACGATAGGCCACAATTGAGGATCGCTATTTGCAAACCACTGGTCATCGAAATTATTGGTTAAAAAAGTCGCAATAATCCCTATATTGTATAGAGGACCACCATCGTGTTAATACCACATATTCCTATGTTCAGCTCAAGGCACATGGTCCATGTATGGAGTAATGTTCTCTAAAATTTCAAGACATCTCTCTCTCCAAAAATCAACAAAAACTTTCTTAACATGTCGTAGTAATGAATTGTTACAGCTGCATCGTTCTTGGTACAAAAGTAAACGTTAAATCGCTACGAACCTTGAAAATTTCTCTCGTGAACAATGTGTGGATTATTGTCCAAATTATATTGTCAAAGAATGCGCCATCTTGGCATAAATTCAGCATAATGCACCCTTCTTGGATCATCCCCGGAAGGTGATCTTTGTGCCATTTGATAAGGATATGGGTGAAATGTATATTTTTTGCAAAATTCTGTGTTTGATTTGAGTGATAAACCCAACTCAGAGAAGCATATGGGTAAGCTCATAAAGTACCCTAAAACTATAATTTCATTTTCTTCGTTATCAATAATTGGTTTAATCTTCTTATTTTTGTTAGTAAAAAGTATAAAATTTTTACAGTCATTCATCAATCTTGAAATAGTACTATGGGCCGGTTTTGGCTTTTCAGGATATCTGGTGGCGAAAGTACCACAGGTTCTGGTGGTAACTTTGTTGCATTCACCATAAATAAGAGGATAATAAGTAAAAAATCTTCATTTGTATACTCTAAACATGTCATTTTATCGATAACTAAGTTTTGATAATAAGCAGAATGTAACTAAACTTGAGTAATAATTAAATATCAATTATTACCCGTATTTCAGATACTATTCATTGTCTACTGGATTATTACTGAATATTTCAAATCATACGTATAATCATTTTCTACACTACTAGGCAATTATTAAATGTCAACTGTTTCCCCTATGCTATAATATTCCTCTCCTACTTGGCGTACTGTTGATTAAGTTAAATCATTGGTAGGTATAAACATTTTCTACTAATTTTTACCTTATATTAAACACATTCTTTAAATATGCTATTTTGAATGTATCATGGAAACTTTTCCAAGTTTAGTGGGATGGAAGTACCAAATCGTGTTGTACCGTCTATATAGACACATATACAGGGTGGGCCAATAATAATATGCCATAGTTCAGGGGCAGATTCTTTGCGCCAAAATATGAGGATATAACGAAATATGCTGCAGTAAAATGTTGCTGTGGAAAAATATACAGGGTGACAAAGTTCAAATTATTTTTTCGTTTTTTTTTGCAATAGCTTAACAGCCTCGACTGATTTTCGCCAAATTTGCTAGAGGAATTTTTTTTATTCTAAGAAATAGTAATTTATGTATTAAATCACGTTAGATCACAGAGGGCGCCACAGGACCTGTATCTGATGCTGATTTTTTTTCATATTTTTGCTTACGAAACTTAATGACATTATAAACTTCCCCCCCCATGCAAAAACCCCATTGCTGAAACTTAGAGTAAATGTTCTATATGGTCTCCACCTATTTCTATGCCATTTCTAATTATATTCATAAAAGATTTTCTTACATTGAAAAATAGATTTTCCTGTGTTCTAATAAAATTCGCTGCGTTTTGTATTTTGTCCCAGAGTTCTTCTCTTGAGTTAATAATATTTGCATAGATTAAGACATATGTCCCCACACATAATAATCCAAAGGATTATAACCAGGACTCCTTGGTGGCCAAGCAAACTCACTTCCTCGACCGATCTACCTGCGTGGGAAAGTCCCATCAAGATAATTCCTGACTTCAATGGAGAAAAGAGGGGGAGTTCCATCTTGCATGAACCACATTCTGTTCCGTATGTCTAGCATGAAAGCATATAATATATCAGCAAAAGTATTTTGAAGAAAAAATAGATAAGAATGTCCATTTAAATTTTCAGGAAGGGCAAATAATCCCAATAATTGATTGCCGATGATACCACACCAAACGTTAATCTTAAATTCTTACTTTCTTTAACGGCATAAGGATTTTCTACCTCCTAGTAATGAGTATTTCTCCAGTTAAAAGCGCCTCGGCGAGTAAAAGTTGCTTCGTCGGTAAATAAAGTGTTTTTAACAAAATTTCGATCCCTTTTGTGTTTATTTAGAACAAATTGACAAAATTGTTATCTTTGTGGAAAATCCCTTCGAAGTAAATGTTGTACAGGAGTGAGATTATATGGGTAGAAGCGTTCTCTACCTAAGCCTCTTAGGACAGATTGTTTACTCACCCCTGCTGCTGCTGCTAAACGACTTGAGCTGACTTGAGGATCTTCATCCACACGAACTAAAAATTCTAGTTCTTGATCTGGAGTAATTCGTTTCGGTTGTCCTACATCGTTTTTATGGGGAAATGAACCCATTTCTCCCAAACGACGAAACAGATCTTTGAAAACCTTATGGTCTGGCTGTATTCTATCTGGATAATGCAATGAGTATTTCCTCACTACAGCAGATCCGTTAAAATTATTTTGTGCGTAAACACATATATCATATCATTCATTTCTCTATTTGAAAAATTATTATGTCTAGGCATTGTAAATAAAGAAGAAAATAGCTCGAGGAACATAAGAATGAAATGACTAAATGACGTAAATGACAGAACTAAAACGTAACCAAAGCACACTTCTCAATAAATACACTTTGTTTCATTAAATTTGTATTTGTCTTTCAAAAAAATATTGAAATGTTTAACGGCACTTTCTTCGAAAACGGTTGAAATTATCAAGTTCTACCAAGTGTACCCTTTATACGTGGAAATGGCGCCCTCATCAGATTTTCTGGTCAGAAGTACCACAACGTTTCGTCGAAAAAAATTGGAAAAAAGTTCATCATCAGATACGGGTCCGGGGCGCCCTCTATGATCTAACGTGATGTAATACATAAGTTATTGTTTCTTGGAATAAAAAAAGTTTCTGTAGTAAATTTGGAGAAGATCAGTCAAGAGGCTGTTGAGTTATTGCAAAAAAACGAAAACATAATTTGAATTTTGACACCCTGCATCTTTTTCCACAGCAACATTTTCTAAAGCATATTTGGTTATATCCTCATATTTTGACCCAAAGAATTTGCCCCTGTACTATGATGTATTATTAATGATCCACCCTGTTTAATAAAAACTTATTGTATGTCTTAGATTTTCCGAAAAATCCCATTATATTTAATCTTTAATGAGTTTACAAAAAATTATTAACAAAAATTGCACTTGTAATGTTATTAGAATCGTTAATTTGTTGTAATATTTGTGAATAAATGCAACTGTAATTTTTAGCCAGTAATTTTCTGCAATATTACTAAACATTATTCTTTCAAATACTATGCAAAATTAAGGTTTGTGAATTTTTCTAAGTCACCGTGATCTATCTGTTTTCTGCTGTTTCTCCCACGCCTTCATATTTGAAGTAATTAAATTCATACCGTGTTGGGAGTCAGCCTGATCGACTCAAAGCAAGCAGACCTCTTTCCTCCGAGAATCGAACTTCAGGAAAGTCGCGGTACACCAAGCAAGTGTATCAAGTATCAGTCCGCTCTGACCGTTCCCCCAAGCAGACGTGCCTGAGTCCAGACCAAGAAGTAAGTAAGACCAAAGAGAAGAGAGTCAACGGAGTAGGAAAGCAAACATCGTATAGGTACTAATCATACTTTACCTTCTCAGCCGTTTCGCATCTTGTAGGTACTCTCGATACTACCCGCTGGGGTTCTCAGAGTACTGAAAAGTTGCATTTGTGTTTACTAATAATACTTTACCTTTTCAGCCGTTTCGCATCTTGTAGGTACTCTCGATGCTACCCGCTGGGGTTCTCAAAGTACTGAAGTTGCATTTGTGTTTATTAATCATACCTTGCCTTTTCAGCCGCTGCCACGAGGAATTGCATCTCGTAGATATTCTCGATACTACGCTGGGGTTCTCAGGGTATTGAAAAGTTGCAACACCACGGATTAATCACACTTTACCTTTTCAGCCGTTTTGCATCTTGCAGGTACTCTCGATACCACCCACTGGGGTTCTCAGAGTACTGAAAAGTTGCATTCGTATTTACTAATCATACCTTGTCTTTTCAGCCGCTGCCACGAGGAATTGCATCTCGTAGATACTCTCGATACTACCCGCTGAGGTTCTCAGAGTATTGAAAAGTTGCAACACCACGGATTAGTACTTTACCTTTTCAGCCGTTTTATGTCTTATAGGTGCTCTCGATACCACCCGCTGGGTTCTCAGAGTACTGAAAAGTTGCAGTATAATTGTAGTAATCATGCCTTATCGTTTTAGAACAATTAATTACAACACTAGCCAAGTATTCTGTAAACTGTTGCACTCTAGTTTTTTCCTATTTTAATACTGTATATAATATTGTGATCTTGCTTCATTTGCCTGGTATCCGTATCTAGTCTGCACCTTGTTATCGCTTTAGTAATTGGCCACGTCACCCTGCTCACTTTGTGCTAACGATTTGCTGCTTGATGCTAATAGTTTAATAGTAGTTTTGTGCTTGCTGTCCCTGCCACCTGGGTCATTTACTCTGAGTTTTACTGTCTGTGTGTGAACGTTTAATTTCCCATACATTGACCGACTGGATTAAACTTTCTCCACTTGAGCTGCTCAGCTTCACGTACTCGGCTTGAGGGTAGTGTGTCCTATCACTTAAACTAGGACTGGCGCCCGAGTAATTCGAAAATTCCGCCTTTTCTCCACGTCAACGTGCGAGGTGGAGAAAAACGCATCACACTGGGAAAATGCGACGCACAGTTTGCATTGAGATCCTGGCCGTGTACGCTGTGACGCCATCCTGTTGGAACCAAAGATGTCTTCCCAAGCAACATATCACTGACTACCGACTATGAATTGACCTCGGAGCAACGTTTCTCGGACCTTATAAACCTACTACTTTAGTTTGGAACACCTACCAACATTGGTTTGACATCAGAAAATAACTTATTTAGGTTTGGTGTATTTTTAAGTAATCTTCTGAAGCACCTCTATAGCCTTACATACAAATTTAATATTTTCTTATTTATTTCCCAAATTCAAGTAATAAAAGTCATTTCATTTTTACATTTATTTAGTCATTTAATATTGAACACAATAAAGTTGTCAGAAATGCATTTTAATTTACATCTTTTTAAAGCAACATAAATGCTATACTTTTAAGAAACAATTTATTTAAAAATCGAGTCTAGTAATAGATTTAGCTTACAATATGAGCAATAAGTTTCAAGTACTTCAGTCGCATCAAATAGGGTGAGAAACTACGAAGCCAGTATTGGAATTTGTAATGTAAATATTTCCAAGCGTGTGACCACAATTCCGAAGCTTTCCGTAGAAACTGTGACGTCATTTACAATACGGAAAGAAGACGACATTGGTCAACAGGGGATTGGAAGATAGACGACATCTGAAGGCAGAAACCTTTAAGCTACGTCGCGACCTTTTTAGTTCGCTGAAGGCTTTGGAAATAAATTGAGAAAACAACATAGAGTACGTCGCGACCTCTTGTAGTTCGCCGAAACTAGGAGGAGAAGGTATAGGACCTGCCTTTTGAAATATTCTACACTTCGAGATTTTTTTATTCACCAAGCTTAAAAATTCGCCGAGCTTAATGAATTATTTTGTGATTATTTTTCACTAAATCAGCCGTCTAAACTACTAGCCAAACGATATTATGAACTACATCTTATTTAACTAATTCTTTTCAACCACCGACTTGTCGGAGTAAGCATCGAAAATTCTTGATGAAGGGCAATTACCACAGTCTCGACATGCTTGACGAGGACCTTAAACATGTAGAACCTGGGGGAGGGCATTCACTGGCGATATAATTTTATTATTTGCAATTGCATTCATATTCTGGTTTCGTCGGGGTGTAATAGGGAAAATTGGTGCATTTGTGGTACTAAAAGAATATTAGATTTTTTTCTTATGAAATATTAGCTTTGATTTTTTTTTACAAGAAAACATGATTCATTTAATTAAATTTCACTTTCTGAATATTTTACTAGGGAGATTTACGTTTACAAAATAACAAGTTTATAATCAAGGACTATATATTTAGAGCTATGTAATAACAAGGTACTTTATCATAGACTAGTCGAACTTCGTGTTTATGAAACAAATAGTTGACTTTCGTTTCCACCACATCTCATATAAGGTTTTTCAAGAATGCTTTATATTTAAGGTACACTAGGAATATTTTCCTACTATAACCACAAGCTTGTCTGATTGTTGAACATTTTACCTACAATAAAATATTGTAGTTACATGAATTCGTCGTATCGTGCACTAACAAAGGTTTGAAACATTGACAACGGCCAACTGGCTGGTTCGGTTCACAATTGGGTGCTGTTACAACGAGGGATGTCAATATTTCAGGCAATTGTCTGGTCACTTTTTCAATTGAAGGGTGATGCAACACCATTTTCTTACCTTCGCGGATTCGCGTCTTTGTTTGTTTGACAGTCATAGACAATCTTCTGGTTGCTCTTCTATTTAATTGCTATAGGGAGATTTCTCCAGCATTCTAAAAGATTTTACGTGAGTGTAAATTCCCACATCAGCAAGATTAATATGATTATTTGAACTATTGTTCATAGTCTACTCTCAATCAATAAACAGTGTAGTTAATTAAAGGATATTTCCTCAACATTCTAACATTATACATGAGTGTTCATGATGGTTCCTCTTCGTGATTAAAAATCGCTTCCATCCTTTGGGCAAATTGCAGAGGATTGACAAAATCTCCTTCATTCAATTTCTGAACGGTCATAATCGTGTAAGGGTGGAAGCTAAGAACTTTGTGTAAAATTCTGCGCAGAGTTCGATTACTGAATTTTATTTGGTATCTGTCTCTATTATTAAAATTTTTGCCGAGTCCAATTTATATAATTTTTGTGTTCATCCAATATTACACTGCAAGGTCTGGATGACTTACCCAGATAATGCTTTATCACGTTCGCACGGTTTGGTTTTTCTCAAAATAAATCTTAGAATGTTTCCCGTTTGGAATATCACTCAAACATTAAATTTACCATCTATACGGTAGTTTTTCCAATAATCCGCACACTTAAGGAATTAATGTTGTATAACGACGTTGTTATTTCTATTTTCAATATTTACAAAAGTTCTATCAGCAAAGACTTCAGGATATTAGTTATTTATTAGAACGTCTTTTATAAATTGTTTTTCATTATTTAATAGTCCATTATTAGACGAAATTATTTTGACTTTATCATATAAACATTTTATAACGCCTGTTCAAATATTTATTGACTGATTTGAGTTGAAATTTAAATATCTGTTGGTATGGGTTGGTTTTCTATAAACACTTTGCTCCAATAGTATGAATATTGTTATGTGTATGTAGGTTCAAATAACTTGCAACAAGAATCTTCACAAACCACCGATTTATTAATCACTTAATTTTTACAATAATTAATTCTTAAAAGTAATACAACTAATTAATTTATCTAACATAAATCCACTACTTTAAATTCCAACTTATAGTGTTTCTTATTTCATCTTATCACTTGCTTGTCTAATGTAAAACTGTCCCCAGTGCGTTTGGATCCACTGTTTATATACCCGCGTCGAATGTACTCGTTTATTCTAGATTGTTCCGGTCTAACGTTCGCGACTTTTCTGGTGCCGTTCTCGAATTTTCTATGATTCCAGTGGCGTAGTCATGCACATAAAAGTATTATTTATTCCTTTAATTAAAACATCTAAAAATTTGTTCATATTTTCTACTTCTAAAGTAAATTTAATAGAAGATTCCTTGCTATTTATATGTTCTATAGTCTAGTATACTTTAACTTGGCGCGTGTATGTATGAGTTAATATTTCCGTACGATTTCATTTTCTCTGGTACACAAAGATCCAGAAATATTGTCCACGTAGACAATGTTTCTGGACTATTGCTTTAACTTTGTGTACAATATGGGAGAAAATGAAATCGTACGGAAATATTAACTCATACATACACACGCCAAGTTAAAGTATACTAGACTATAAAAAACTATATATCTGGCAAATCAACCCAATGGGGCCATATTGCAAAAATGACGTCAATATATTTCAACCAGACAACCGATTTGTGTATACAATTTTGAACATGAATATTTTCAAAATCTTCTATAAATATGTTGCGTAAGATTGGTACTTCCTAAGTCATTGTCTTTCAGCAATCTATCTTTAATTATTTGCAAGGTTGTTTTATGTACTGAAACATGGGTAAAAGACTAACTATATCAAAACTTCATATAAATCACACCAGATAGTACAATTTGTTTATAATGGATAACATAATTTTTAATATGAATTCCAGGTTCTATGATGCAACGTGTCCTATTAAATAAAAATATATTTTTAGAAAACGATTGCGAGATCAAGATCTTTTTTACTGTATCAATGCTAAAAATCCTCGACTAATGGACGTTAATAAAGAGGTAAGAGTGGAGTTTGCAAGCAATTATGTTAATCAAATTGATGATCGTTATTAGCAGCGAGTGGTCTTTTCCGACGAAAAAATATTTCAATTCTGCTACAATGGTTAACTGTGAGTTTATATACTCCTAGAGGTTATAAGTTCGACGATAATTATATGCATAAACCTTGTTTTCTTGTAATAATTAACAAAAATTATGAAATATGTTTTTTTTCTTAAAAAGTTCGATAGAACCCCACCAATGATTTCTTATCATATTCTTCCACCATTTTTTTAAATTTCGCATAAATATTGAAAATATACAGGCTGGCCAACCTACCTTATTGTGATCGTCTACACCTATATTTTATGTTCTTTTTGAAATTCAGGGTTTTGTTTATGTTGTTATATATACATTGGTGAGAGTATATCGAGAAAGATGGACTGATGACTTAACCAACACGTACCATTAGCAAATATATTGTAACAAAACAGTATTTCAAACGTACAAAGTCATCTAATAATTAAACAATAATGGACACTTGGATAAGGAAAGAAATCAAATATCGTAGATATTTATAGCTATACCATATGCTGCAAACTACCAGAAAAATCACAGACTAATCTTACGGGCAAAATTGAAGAGATCTTAGTGAAGCAGCACCCCGTCCGCAGATACCTGATAAGAACGTGGCTATGGTCAAACACGATAAAGTTGAAATGGTTATGTTATGAGCTGGGGGTCGCGTACGAAAGCAACCACCACTAACACCCTTTCACGGGTGAAAATATACAGTTTTTATTTAATGTTCTATAAATACTACCTAAGGGCGCTAACGCCTTTTGAAGATGGCGCCCATAAACTAGATTTTTATTCCTTCATTTCTTCACGTGGGGGGTCACTCATAAAATGTTGGATAGAGTCAAATGCTACACCCTGTATAAGCCCTGGAGTTGGTTGATGCACTTGTAATAGATTAATTATAACTTGGATTTATTTTATTGTCTATGACAAGGTGCAAAGCTTCACCCTGTATGTGCTTTTCTTGAATTAAAACGCTCTGTTTTAAAGCAAACAAGAAATGATTTATTTAGTAACTGAACAAAACTGAACAATTCAACTTAAATATTTAATTCACAAAATTGTATAACTAAACTTTTCGAGTACTGAAATTCCGTTTTTTGAAATATTAAGATTGAAAAGTAAAAATGTATTAACACAATTTTTATAAAGTCTGAAAAAATTCACTTTTATGTCAGATGCGCGAGGGCAGAATATAACTGATTTGAAAAAGCCTGTTTTGCTTGGTTATGGCCGAGGAGTCAACCACTGCCGGAAATACGTGTACAAATTTTCAGGAATACCACAGGAATACTCCGTAATGCTTAGGAATACTCGGGAATAGTCGGAAATACTCGGGAATACTCGGAAATACTGGAAGAGATGGAAATACTCAGAAATACTCGGGAAATAATTGAGAATCGAGTCAAGAAGGCAATAAGGCAATAAGATATGCGTCAGCTCATAATCTTGGTTGTTTGCGCTTGTCTCGGTGCTTAGTATTATTATTGTATTAAAATTTCAATATTAGTTAGTAAATATAGTTAATATTTACACAATTATACCCACTTTAAATTGTTAAAGCCGTTATCGAGAAAATCGATTTCTTTTTTTTTTTCAATATTTATTAAGGGTAGGTCTCGGGGTAGATGAAAAGTACAAAAAGTCTGAAGAGTTCTAAATATTTAACCGAGACCGTTTAATTCGTTTCGGCGCTAGGTTAAAAAAATAAAACCATTTAAGCCGAAAATTTCTGATAAATGCAATGGTGTCGTCTAAAATTTCACGGTACTGGTATGCCTAAAATCCTAATTGGATCATAAACACAAAGAGGCGGCAATACTCAGAAAAAATAAACGTGTGATGCGGATACTTGATTGTAGAATTATTTTTTCTGAGAGTAATTTGAACCAAGGTGAATTTTTTACGTTTTGGAAAATAAGTTTTAGGATGACTTACCAATTCAAGCACGTCAGAATTTAAAATATCAACAGATGGATCTCGTGTGCATAACGCAGTAGTGGTAAGGGGTTGACTAAATACAAATTTTGAAAATCGATGGATAGGTCGAAACAGTCCTTTTATTGAGTGGCCGTCAAGATCCCGGGTTTGACGCCGCTCGCCTTTTTCTTGTGGGTTATACTAAAACAAGTAGTTTACAAGCCAAGACACAATCAGTTGAGGAACTACGCGCTAGAATAATAATTGAAGCATGTGCAACTATTACTCAGAGAAGTAACTGATGCGAATGAATGAAAAAGTGTTGCGTAAAAACGGCGGATCGGTGGAAGAAAGAAAAATATAACTAGCATTTATTTTATATTCCGGTATAAATTTAATTCCGGTATAATTTAATTGTTACAAAGAAAAATGTTTTCCTCAATTGTTTCCAATTTTTATTCCATGGATTACTTGATAAGAACACATACAAATAAGGAGAGTGTGATTTTTACTTTGAGCACAGAATTATTAATATGCACTATTTCTTTATGAAATTTTGTACGGGTCCATTTCAGATTTCGCTTAATCCAGTGGTTTGATCACATTTTTTTATATAAAAAAAAACACTATTACGATTTCGTGAGTTTTCATCCCTAAAAAATTACACGGTAGATCTTGGTTTTTGTTTAAAAAATTTGACACTTTATCATAAAGTGCAGTTTCCCATGCTCTACATTAAAAAAATTGTTAATATCGGATGGTAAATAAAAATTTTGTGCTGGTGTCCCACTTTCAAATGAGTCACACTGTATATATTTTTTTAAATTGACCTAAAAATAATAAATGTATTGGATGTGCACTTTGTAATAGTCTAAGATCTCGAAATTGTTAGTTGAATATATTTTGGGTTAATTTCAGATGTGACATAAAGTACGAATTAATATGGTGTTTCTTCAAGATACAGAGCATTTTCCTCAAATACGGGACTGTCCCTTAAAATCCGAGGCAACAGTAAAAATGGTAGTCCCTGTGTCACTGATACATCTGATGCAGCGACACGCCCCTGAATAATGGAATATATAGTGTATAGACAGAACAGATCATGATTAAAATTGAAAATCAGTCTTATTAATTTCCCGATAATGTTGACGTGGTTAGCGAAATGTTCGTTGAGCACCTCCTATATAGTGAGTATTGTGTTGATATGTTTTGCCGTTTTGTAAAAGTGGTTGTTAGACATCAAAAATATTGATTAGTGGGAAATAGTCCTAATACGAAAACGCCCCCACCGCCAGTACCCGAACCCAGCATAGTTGTGTCTCCTTAAACTGAACTACGCATCATAAAAGTCCGCCTTCAGACCCCCATTGAAAAAATCAGTCTGAGGTTTTTCATTCAACGGCTCCATCTAGCACCAGAATGCGATATTCTCCAATGTAAGTTGAACTTTTCGGACAAAACGGCTGCGAGAGCTCTATATACGGATATAAAGGTAGGATTGGTAGATCTAAATCTCATAATAATATGGAGGCATTTAGACCTATTATGATTCTGAGCTACTAAATGTCAGTGTCAGTACGTCACAAATGTGAGGTTAAGTCGTTAAGTGACGTTTACGTGAACCGTGAAGTAGTTTTTATAATTTTAGATCACCAATTCTTTTATGTATGGATGTAACATTTAAAATTCAATAGGTATGTGGAAATTAATACAACATGCATCCAACGTTCATAACACTTTTAGGTAGGTGATAATTGTATTGTTTTTAGCGTTAGATTATATATACCTAACATTTTTATATACCTTTCAGATATTCAGTTTTCAAAAATGTCAATCTCGTACGGTCCAATTATTTGCAGTCTGCAAGAACACATTTTACGAAAGTACCGAAAAATAATTGTAAATCCAAAGGGCATCACTTGATATTTCCAAAAAGAACCTTGCTAGGAGTTGCATTAACAGGTGCTATTGCAATACAAATAGTAAGAAATAAGAACAAGGCGTTGTGTGAACCTGTGAAAAGTAGATTGGCTGGATATCAAAGAACGTCAGACAAATATTCAAAATTTGATTGGAAGAGATTCTGGACATATTTGAAACCAAATATATGGTACTTTTTAGCAGCAGTTGTGGTAAGTTTCGCAAATGTCATAAAATCAATCGGTCTTCCTATATTGTTAATATGTGTAATTTTTAGGGAGCCCTAGTTGTGGCTTTATTAAATATTCAGATACCCCAAATTATGGGAGGCGTCATCGATGTACTAGCGAAGTTTAGTGAGAGTAAAGATAGTGAATTATTTATGAAAGATATAAAGGCACCTGCTGTTAAATTAATAGTTATGTACATAGCACAGGTTAGTAAATCAGTTTAAAATAATAATATAATAGTAATAGATATTTGTGTCATGCTAATATGAAAAAGTAAATTTATTTTATTTTTTCACCTTATTTATACTTATTAACATGCTCCGGTTTAGCCATAGTTAATCTACCACTCAAGTACGACATAATATAGGTAACTACTAATCATTCACCGGACAATAATGCTATCTGCCATTATTTGGACTGAGGGGAGTGACTCACTCAAGTACAATCTAGCCCATTGCGCTCTCTCGACATTTTTCAATTTAAAAATTAGTCAGATAGGAAACACGTCTTTACTCAATTTACATATTTATCCAGCTTCATAGTTTATATTACTTACATAATAATATATTCATTGCAAAATGATGTACTTACTTATTTCAAGGTGTTGTCATTTAAATTTTTTGGCCTCTAGCTTGTAAACAAGTCCCTACGGTAGACGTTTGAATCACATATTATTATTTAAACAAAATTACCGAAGATTGTAAAAACCATAAAAATAATTCACACAAATACTGCCAATATTCAAAAATTCCATTTTACTTGTGTCTTATTAGATACTTGAAATAATTCCAGTTTTTTTTTATAGTTGAGTGATCGAACAAACTGAACAAAACCCAAGAAAGAAAATATTATATTAATCTATGTTGTTTATTTTTCAGAGTTGTGCTACTTTTTTCTATATATTTATGCTGTCGAATTTGGGAGAAAAAATTGCATATACAATGAAAAATGACTTATTTGCTTCTATCCTGAGACAGGATATAGCATTTTTTGATAAACAAAGAACTGGGGAGCTAATTAACAGGTATTTATATACTTATTTAAAACGTAAAACATACATGGTATAATATATGTGTAAAAAAACATATTTTTTCTTCAAATGTTAAAAAATATGACAATTCTTAATGTCAAAAGTTTCGTGGCCTTGAATTATGCGCTCTCTAAGCAACTTGCTGAGTTGACGCTGCACCACCCTCTGGTGGGACGGCATAACAGTTAGCTAACAAATTTCAAATTCGTCTCGTTTTACGTGTTTTGACATGTCATAACATGGTATTTTAAGTAGATGAAATTTGGTTGCATGCTTTGTACTAAATTTTGTATTAAATATGGTGTCATAATAATTTGTGGTTTTCAACCAATAAATACAAGCTGCTTTCGTAAAAAAAGCTTAAACAAAGACAGATATTTGCTAATGAGTTTTCATGTAAGTGATGTAAAGGAAAAAATTGATGGAGAGTACCCATAACACCAGAAAGGATGAACGATGATGATTATGCCCCTGTAGTTGTGGTATTTTTATAATTATAATAATACTAATGTACAATGCCAAACTGTATGGATACTTGATTTCTTTTATTTGTAGCTTAATTCTGACCAATCAAATTTTGTCCATCTTCTACTTGAATTGAATTGATTGACTTGAAATTTCGTATAATAATATGCATGTAGTTTTGGTGACAATACAATAATTAAAATTTAAAAAACTAAAAGGGAATTATTTAAAAAATATAAAAACTACGGTTTTATTACAACGAATTTTTTTAATGTATAACTACATTTAAGTAGTACATTAAATAAATATTTTATACTTTTTAGTTCGTTGTAATAAAAGCATAGGTATTTTTTCTAGTTTTTAAAACTTTTTTATTAATACTTCGTGTAATCGAACTAGTCTACGACACAAGACATGTTAGTGGAACAAGTGGAATAATATGTTTCATCAGTAGGTGTGTTGAAAGAGATGATGCAGAATCAGATTAGAACTTCGCGCATTCACTTTTTGAATATATTATGTGTGCTCAGTTTAGCATACAAATGTTGACTAAGATTAGTATTCAATTTCAATTAATTGTTTTAGTACAGCAGCCCATAACTAAAATCAACTGTTATCACCTAATGCTAATTTCATTCACCAGGCTATAGTTTAATACAATACAAAACCGATTTCCCGTTCATTAAAAAAAAAGAAATTTTTTTATCCCCGAATATCCGTTCTCGTTGAATACTTGTTATAGATGTCAAATAAAACAAGAATCAATACAGAACGGAAATTTTATATATTGCATAATTTGAATAATAAAAATCAAAATTGTATTAAAAATGGTATAAAAAAGTTTGTGCCTAATGGCTAAAACCTTTTTTAAATTATAAAATATGGTTTAAATAATCGAGAAATCAATGAAATCTTATACAGTGCAATTGATATATTTGTTCCACTGAAGAGGATCTCTTCAAAAAAGTTTCCTAAATGGTATAACACCGAGCTTAAAAATTGTATTTTCGTTAAGAAAGAAGCGCACAAGATGTACAAAATAACTCGTTCACATGAGGACTACGTTAATTTTGCTACCTGCGAGCTACTTGTAAAAGACTGACCGATTGTTACAAAGACTATGTCCATTCAACTGAACATTCCATACATATTAATTTAAAGAGTTTTTGAAATTTTGTTAATTCTCAACGTAAGGCAGATTCGATTCTAAATGAACTTTCCTACAACAACTCAACGAGTAGTTCAGGATTGGAGAAAGCGAACCTTTTTGCCTAATTCTTCTCTTCCTATACTCTAAAAAATCAAACGTTATTCCTGATAATTTGCTTTCAACTAAAATTCTCAATATTTCCAATTGCACTATAAGTATATCTGAGATTTACTCAAAATTAAACAGCCTAGACATAAACAAAAGCCCTGGGCCTGACAGTATACCGCCAATACTTCTCAAGTACTGCAGTTTTATTTTATTCAGGCCTTTATGCATCATATTCAACCTCTCAATAAAAACTGGTATTTTTCCACAACTTTGGAAAGTCAGCTTTATTACCCCAATTCATGAATCTGGAGATAGAGGAAACATTACCAACTACAGACCTATTTGTGTATTAAGCGCTATACCCGAACAATTCGAGAGTCTTGTTACCGACTTTTTGACTCCTCAAATTAACTTAACTATTGTTGACCAGCAGTTTGGGTTCCAGTCGGGAAGATCTATTGAATTGAATTTACTCTCATATACTAACTTCGTATTGCTTGCTCTACAGAAGGGAAGTCAAGTTCATGCTATTTACACAAACTTTGCGAAGACCATTGACAAAGTTAACCACCCGACTCTATTGAGCAAGTTGAAATTGATAGGAATCAATGGTTCTCTTTTAAATTGGTTGGAAAGTTATCTGACTGATCGGACTCAAATTGTTCGTGTGAATAATTTTATTGGGGGGGGGGGGGGATTTGGGGTGGATAAAGGTGTCTAAAAATTAATTTTTCTTTAAATTTTTAAATTTTAAAAATTATATTAATCTTCACATTCCATCGGGAGTCACAGAAAAAAATATATACAGTTATTTCAAAAACACCGGTGTGTAATGTTTGTAACTTTAACGAAGCTTTATCTACACTGTGTTGACTCGGTAGAGATCAGATAAGCACCTAGCGCTTGCTACAGGTGAACTTCGCCTATGCCATAAATCATATTAAATTTATATGTAAATTGTAAATTCTGGTAAATAAAGACAGTATTATTATTATTATTATTATAAGGAGAGAATGCTAGTAGGGGTTCTTAAAAGTATGGCGGGAACTGCTTAGAACACGAAGAGTGGGCTTGATGGTCTAGTTCAGTTGGAACCATTTCACCAAGCTGCGAAAACTATTTGCTCGATTAATTAATTAATGTTTATTGTTTCTAATTCTCTTGACTTTTTATTCACATACCTTGTTCTGACAACATAGATACTATTAACTATTCATATAAAGCAGAAAAGCTAATCAAATTCCAATACTCATCTTTTGCTGTTTTGTGTAATTATTTTAAAAGAAATAAATCTTCCAGTTTGATGAAAGCTCTTATATGGTACATATGTGACGTCTGTCTAATAATTAATTATTTTGCTATTTTATAACTTAAATAATACCTTAAAACAAAATCAGTATGTATGTACAATTAATATTATCTGAAGTACATTTGTATACACCGGCAACACAAAACAATAGAAACAATTATTGCTCTTATTTTTTTCATTCTATTTAAGTAATAAAATTATAATTTTTTTCTTATAGACTTACTTCTGATATCCAAGATTTTAAGAGTAGTTTTAAACAAACTGTTTCTGGAGGTTTAAGAGCCACTACCCAAATCATCGGTTGTTCTATATCTCTAGTGATGATTTCTCCACAAATGACTTTTATTACACTTTTATGTATCCCTTCTGTTATTGCTATTGGGACTATATTTGGAGCAGTTTTGCGATCAACATCAAGAAAAGCTCAAGCGCAGGTACGGATTTAGTTTCATTTATAAATTAACTATCTTGTGAAAGTTATTTTTTCTGTTAACTGACCATGATAGCACAGTTGGTCAGAGCACAATTTATGACTATAAATGTGACATGTCGCTATCTATTGTGCTTCTGGGTTCAAGTTCCGGTACTTATAGATGACGATATTGCCAGGCAATATGTTTGTGGGTCTAGCTTCTTCCGTTTTTCCATGTATAGTTTCCAGCCATATGTGTGTTGCTAGTGTATTTGGAGGCTTTCTAATATGTTGTGTAGTGGTTTTTTGAACTTGTTTGTTTTCGCTTTATAGTTTTTATTGATTCTATTGTGACATGTTTGTTGCATAATTATAAATTTTATAGTAAATGACAAGTAAACATGTTATTCCAGTTAGCGAATTTAGGTAATGAGCTGCCAGAATGCGGTAATATAGTAATAATTTCTTCAACTTGTACAGAAACCTCCAGTGAAAACATTTATAAATCATATTCATATTTTTATTCATATCAAGATAGTCATCTAAATATATAACCAAACTAGCAAACCAGTGAACATGTTTAGAGTATAAATAAAAATGCTATTAAAAGTGAGAACCACTATTTGGTAAAATTCATTTTAGCAAATTTCTGTCAACTGCCAACTACTGAATGCGCCCTTTGCTTTTAATTCTTGCTATTTTCACAAATTTAAGAACAATAATTCAGATAAATAAAAAATAAAACTGGACAATCAGGGTTCTACTCTTGATGTTGCATTTTTTTTCAACATGTTGGTACTTTTTTTTTTGCTATGTTCTCCTTTTTGAAATTTATTGTATGTATCATATTTAAAATAGCAATCCGAATAGTTTATGAAATAATAATACGGCTAAGCCAGGGGTCTGCCAACGAATCACATTGTATAAAATTATCAGGATAGAAGGAAGCCGGTGCAATAAAATTTGTCAGATTGAGCCCAAATGGTGGTGTTGGGATGACGTAACTCAACACGAAACTTTGTAATTGTAGGAGAATTTTTATTTACCACAATTAAACTTTTTTTGTAATATATTTACCAAAAAACTTATTTCATTTTAACATTTCCTTTTTCTTATCAACTAAGAAACAGATTGTTTATATATGAGCAGTTTATATAGTCAGATTGTTAATTTAGCTAGCAATATTCAAATAACGTACCTATTTTCTAGGTGGAAAAGACAACAGCGGTTGCTGACGAAGCGATAGGAAACATCAGAACTGTTCGAGCTTTTGCAATGGAGTATCAGGAAATGGATTTATTTGCAAATGAAGCCGAGCTTGCCATGAAGTTAAATAAAAAATTAGGATTAGGAATTGGTTTATTCCAAGCTGGTACAAATATGTTCTTAAACAGGTATAGTTGAATCGGCAACGAATGTTTACATTTATGTCATCGACAGTAAATTCAAAATGCATATTGATATTTGGGAAGGACTATTAAAATACTTTTTGCTACATGTCTTGCAAGACAAATATACATTATTTCTAATAAAATTATGGAACCTTAAGTAAAGAAAAGATGTAAAATAGGCCACAGATTTTTTATTGAATTTTGATTCACAAAATTTTAAAAAGATATTGTTATGTGTTTACAATCCCCAGAAACACCCTGTATGTAGGTTCAATAAATTGCAACAGAAATCACTTAAAATTACAATAATTAATCCTTATTAAAAAATAACACAACTAATTATACTTTAATCTAACATAAATTCACTACTTTAAATCACAACTTAATACTGTTCCTTATTTCATCTTACCACTTGCTCATCTCATACATAACAGTTCTCAGTGCGCTTGGATCCACTCTATATATACCCGCGTCGAATGTACTCGATTGTTCTAGAATGTTCTAGTGTATCATTCGTGATCTTTCCGGTCATTCTAGTATTTTCTATGAGGCAGTGGCGTAATCGTGCACATAACAATATAACTACTCACATTCTGTAAAGTGGCCCATACTATTGTTGGTATATTTCAAAACTGTATGTTTCCGTAAACACTAATCGCATCACCTTGATTAAAATGCTATTGTGATTACAAAAATATTCTGTATTGTTTATTAGTAAAAAAAAATCGGTACTTTAAAAAAATTTCTGTGCCCATTGATGAAAGATTAATGGACAAACCCAATATTTGATAGAAAAATGATTAGAAGAACTAAAAAGCTCTTTCAATATAAATAAAACAAATCTACAGAGCATTAACTATTGTATGTATGTAAACTGTATTTCTAATATTTCTATGCGTAAGTAATGGCGAGACTTTATTTGTCCTGCCATCTATTGCATTACACACAACTAAACACTTACGAAGCCATTCGTAAGGGTCTTGTCGCATCACCTAAAATACTACACCGTAGTTTTGACCAGCTTCATCTCAATTCAAAAGGATTGTAAAGATTGTAGTTGCGGGGCATTGAATAAATCATTTTTATCGTCAGAAACATTGATAACAAATTGTCTTTAGCTTTATTATTACACCAAAAATGGATTTGAACTCTTATGTACCTGAGGTAGCAAAATGAAATATTATTAAGTATCTAAGTTTAACAAAAGCAAATGTGACTTGTATAAATATGAAAAATTAGAACATTTATTACTACAGTAATGATTTTTTAATTGATGATGCTATATTGGTTTGCAGCATGGTTTTGACAACACTCTGCATGGGTGGTTATCTGCTTTCGACAAACAAATTGTCAGCCGGTGATGTAATGGCGTATTTAATGGCTTCTCAAACCATACAACGTTCATTGGCACAAATATCTCTTCTGTTTGGATCAGTGGTACGAGGAGTAGCTGCTGGTGCCAGGATATTTGAGGTAGTATAATTTTATCGTGTAGAAAATTACAATCGGCTGTGGCCAACAGTGAATACCTATACATGGAACATCGACTCTAGCACAGAATGAAACTTGTTTGTTTCTTGAAGATTTGTTGTAACAGTTGGATTCTCTGCTGAGTCGAGGCTTTACTATGAGCACATGCATTTACCTATATGCATTTGTTCAGATGATGTAGTTACTTGAGTCAAAGCTTCACTATGAATGAATACATGTACCTGTGTGTATTTATTTAGGGTAAAGGGCCGAGGGTTGATACGAGGCTAAGGTGACCATACGTCGTACATTATGTTGGATTGTCCCTCACTTTTATTGTATTGTTATGTGCTGCCCTCTAACAGAGAGGAGAGTTGTAATTACTCCCTGGCCAGAAGGGCGGCGCCATCTGTGGGCCAACTGGCGAACCACCATTTAGTAGTGCCTAAGAAAATTATAGAGAATTCCAGTATATTTCTGGAAAGTTCTACAATGATATTCTGGACATTCCAAGTGGGTATATAAAGAGGTGAAGCCAGCAGATGAGAACAGAACAGTAATAGTACAGTTTAGTGAAGAATAAGGAACAGTTCAGTATCCAGTTCAGTTCTGGGTAATCTGTGGTTCTGGTTACAGAGACAGTTTGTAGAAGAAGAGTTCAGTTGAGTGAAGTAGGCAATACAGAGTTTTTAGGTTAGATAAAGTTGTCAAGTTTAGGAAGAAAAGTACATAGTGTTTTAAAAGTAGTAAATTCATATTAGATTAAGTTATTATTAGTTGTGTGATTTTTAAGTATTTACTAGTGTAATTTTAGTGATTAAATAAATCAGTGGTTTGTGAAAATTCTTGCTGCAAGTTATTCGAATCCACGGAGTGTTTACTGAAGAGTGTAAGCATGTAACAATTGGTGTCAGAAGCGGGATTGCAACAGAATTTCTGAAGAATTCGACGAAGTTCCATAGTGTTCTATTCGGAAACCACTGGAGATAGTGCAGTGAGTCGAACTGGAAAGAAATATAGACTTTAAATAAGACTTGTTAGTGTTGTTCGTTAAGTTTTGAATGGAAACAAGAAGCATGGCTGCTGAAAAACAAATGCAAGACATGTTAGCTGCATTTAGCAAAATGATGCTAGAAGAGCAAGAGAAACGACGTCAAGAAGATAAAGAAGAACAAGAAAAACGACGTCTAGAAGAGAAAGAAGAACAAGAAAAGCGACGTCTAGAAGAGAAAGAAGAACAAGAAAAGCGACGTCTAGAAGAGAAAGAAGAACAAGAAAAACAACGTCTAGAAGAGAAAAAAGAACAAGAAAGAAAACGTCAGGAAGAAAAAGATGAACTAAGAAAAATGATGCTAGATCAGGAAGAGCGACGTGAAGAAGAATTAAGGAAAATTATACAGGGGCAACAAGATGTTATCCTTTCAGCCACTGAAGACCTCAAAAGCAAAATTGAAGAGGATATAGGTAACATAAAGTCTGAAGTAAGTGAAATCAAAGGAAAAGTTACTGGCGTCGAAGAAAAAGTTACTGGTGTCGAAGAAAAAGTTACGGGCGTCGAAGGGAAAGTTACCGATATAGAAGGAAAATTTCGTGCAGTTGAAGGAGAGGTAGAGCGACTTAAACGACTGTTAAGAGAACAAGGAGGCCAGCTGGTATTATCATCGTCAGGTCCTCGATTACAACCGCCTTCCTTTGATGGTCAAACCTCTTGGTCAACCTATAAAAGACAATTTGAGGCAGCGGCATACGCAAACAATTGGAGTAATGAAGACAAAGCTATGGCATTGGTGCTAGCATTAAGGGGCCAAGCCTCAGAGTTGCTTCAGAGTATCCCAGCGACGCAGCAACGTGATTTTAAAGTTTTGGAAGCTGCACTAGATCTAAGATATGGCGACCAACACCTCGCCCAAGTATACAGGACTCAGCTCAAATCACGCACACAAAAGGTTGGGGAAAGTTTACAAGATTTTGAAGCAGCTGTTGAGCGACTGACGTACCTGGCTTACCCGGATGCACCCAAAGAATTCCAGGAACAGTTAACAGTTGATACTTTCATTGATGGCATAAGAGACGAGGAGATCAGGCGAGTCCTTAGATTATCTCGAGCTAAGACTGGTAGCGAAGCCTTGATCCATGCCCTCGAAGTTGAGGCCGCTTATGAAGAGACTCTACATCCAAGAGTACGAGCCAGGAAAGTAGAAGAAGAGAACCATTTAGAAAAGTCAAATATGGAATCTTTGATGGCTGACCTGCACAAAATGATAAGCCAGTTGATGAACAAACCAGATGCTCCAAGGAAGCAAGAAAGAGAACAGAGCGAAGGACAGCCAAGGAAGGTGATTCGGTGTTATCAGTGCAGCAAACCAGGACATATGATGCGGCAGTGTCGAGAATGGAATCCTGGAGAAGTAAACACTGCAAAGAAAGAGGAAGTCCGCTCTGATAAGATGAGATTGATTGTTATGTTAACAGACATACAGAAAATGGTCGCACAAATACTAAACGAATTAAGTTCGAGACCGGAGCTGAAACAGGAACCGCAACCACCAAAACAGGAGCCGAAGCAGCAGCGAAGTGCTGGAGGTCCGACAAAAGTAATCCGCTGTTATAATTGTGGTAAATTGGGGCATGTCAAGAGGTACTGTCGCCAGAGGGGCCCTAAGGAAGTGAATGCCGAGAATGTAAAGAAGCAGCAGGATATAGCAGAAGTGAAGGCAGTTAAGATAGAGGTTCCGAAGGACTGGTCAAAGAAAGTTCTAAGGGAGGAACAACTGAACGACGATGAAATTGGACCAATGTTGAAGGCGAAAGAAAAAGGAATCCGCCCGGAATGGAAGGACGTTTCCAGTAAAAGTGTTGGACTGAAGGCTTTATGGGCGCAATGGGATTCACTTAGGGTTATAGATGGCCTATTACGGAGAGCATGGGAGAGCCCGGATGGGAAAGAAGTTACCATGCGGTTGCTGATACCCAGGTGCCGAGTACCAAAAGTACTTCGGGAAGTGCACGAGGGAATATCCAGAGAGCACTTTAGCAGAAATAAGACTTTGGCTAGAGTACGGGAGCGATTTTACTGGGTAAATAGCTGTCAGGATGTGGAGGCTTGGTGTCGCAGTTGCAAGGTTTGTGCGAATGTGGCTGCCAAGAGGTCACCTACAGGGAGTGGTGATCGAATGAAGGCTAGATATGACCGCAATGCCAGTTCAGCAGGATTCAAGGTGGGGGACTCGGTTTGGCTGTATAACCCACAGCGGAGTGAAGAAGGATTCTCGAAGCCTCGCTCACCTTGGGAAGGACCGTATTCTGTCATCACTCGAATCAACGACGTTGTTTAAAGGATTCAACATAGAAAGAAGTCCAAGATGAAGATCGTGCACCTGGACAGGTTAGCAAAGTATACTGGGGTATCTGAAGTGCCTGACCGGGACGTTCAGGCTTAAGGAGGGGGCAGTGTTATGTGCTGCCCTCTAACAGAGAGGAGAGTTGTAATTACTCCCTGGCCAGAAGGGCGGCGCCATCTGTGGGCCAACTGGCGAACCAGCATTTAGTAGTGCCTAAGAAAATTATAGAGAATTCCAGTATATTTCTGGAAAGTTCTACAATGATATTCTGGACATTCCAAGTGGGTATATAAAGAGGTGAAGCCAGCAGATGAGAACAGAACAGTAATAGTACAGTTTAGTGAAGAATAAGGAACAGTTCAGTATCCAGTTCAGTTCTGGGTAATCTGTGGTTCTGGTTACAGAGACAGTTTGTAGAAGAAGAGTTCAGTTGAGTGAAGTAGGCAATACAGAGTTTTTAGGTTAGATAAAGTTGTCAAGTTTAGGAAGAAAAGTACATAGTGTTTTAAAAGTAGTAAATTCATATTAGATTAAGTTATTATTAGTTGTGTGATTTTTAAGTATTTACTAGTGTAATTTTAGTGATTAAATAAATCAGTGGTTTGTGAAAATTCTTGTTGCAAGTTATTCGAATCCACGGAGTGTTTACTGAAGAGTGTAAGCACGTAACAGTATGTTGCACAAACATACGTGTCCTGCAAGCGTCCATTTAAGAACCCTGTCCTGCAAAATAATGTACACTGTATTTGATTTATTTTTTCCACTTAAGAGGATATCATCAAAAAAGTTTCCTCGTTGGTATAGTACTGAGCTTAAAAGCCACATTCTAGCTAAGAAAAACGCGCACAAGCGATTTAAAATAACTCGTTCCATTGAAGACTAAAATGTTTTTGCTAATCTGCGATCAACTTGTAAAAGATTGACTGTAAATTGTTACAATGTCTATGTTCGCTTAATGGAATCTTCTTTACATAGTAATATGAAGAGTTTTTGGAACTTTGTCAATTCACAATGCAAAACTAGTGTTTTTCCTAACAAGGTATCTTATAATAACTTAACCATTAGTTCGGGGATTGATAAAGCAAATATGTTTGCCGAATATTTCTCCTATGTTTTCTCTAAAAAGTCTCATGAGACCATTACGACCCTACTCTCAACTAACACCTTGAACATCTCAAATTGCTTTATTAGTATATCCGACATTTATCAGAAATTGAGTAACTTAGATATCAATAAAGGCCCTGGACCTGACAATATACTGCCGATTATCCTTAAGTACTGTAGTTTTATCCTAGCTAGACCTTTGTTTATCATGTCCCTTGAAACTGGTGAATTTCCAGAATTCTGGAAAGTCAGCTTTATTACTCCTATTCACAAATCTCGAGATAAAGGAGACGTAACTAATTATAGACCCATCTGCATGTTCAGTGTTATTCCAAAACTATTAGAAAGTCTTGTTACTGATTTTTTTGACACCACAAATTGACATTACCATCATCGACAATCAATTTGGTTTTCGTTCAGGAAGATCCACAAAATTGAATTTACTCACTTACTCTGACTTCCTGTCACTTGCTCTAAAGAATGGATATCAGGTTCATGCCATATATACAGACTTTGCAAAGGCCTTCGATAGAGAGTTAACCACCGATTTTTACTGGACAAGTTGAAATTAGTAGGCATAAATGGTTCTTTTTTGAAATGGTTCGAAAGCTACCTACTTGAGCGTACACAGATCGTTTGCGTAAATAAGCTCAGATAAAAAGAAATTCAAGTCACGTCAGGTGTACCACAAGGTTCTCACTTGTGACCCTTGCTCTTTAATTTATTTATAAATGACATACATGAGTGTTTTACTAATGGTAGTTTCCTCTTATTTGCCGATGATCTTAAATTGTTTTCTAAAATAACCACCACTGAAGATTGCAATAAATTACAAACAGATTTGAATAGCCTTATCGCATGGTGTCACTCAATGACTTCAGAATAGAATAGACAAAGCATCCTCTTGGTTTGTTGTGTATCATTTATTTGTTTACATTGCTTTAAAAATAAATACTGGTACTCAGCATTCTATTGGCTAAAGGCACGTGGGTATATGCGCACGCAGTCCTTCTCAACACATTTTGTTTACAGTCCAGTTGCAGCATTGGCCGCCATTAAAGTGGTTATGATAAATCGAAGTTAAATGTTGTAATTACAGTGGTTTTGTAGTATTTTTGAAGACAGAATTTGTTATTGTGAATAAACAATGGGAAAATATTGTGTTGTATGTAGATGTCTCTTTAAAATTGGAGTTAATCGATCTTTTCACAGGTAGGTCAAATTATCTCATAAGCGTAACCTCAGGTTGGAACGACAAATAAGCAAAATTGTAAATGTTCAGTGCAATAATATTGGAAATATAGCAAAAGCTGTTTCTGTTATTAAAGACCTGGGTGTAATACTCGACCCATCATTAACCTTCACGTCTCACATTTCTCAAATGTTACCAAATCATTAAAAATGTTAGGTTTAATTAAACGAACTTTACACAATTTTACTAATATTACTTCTATTAAGCAACTTTACTGTTCACTGGTAAGGCCACACTTAGAATATGCTTCATGTGTTTGGGATCCACACTATAATATACACATTCAGAATTTAGAACAAGTACAACAAATTTTTACGCCACATCGTTTTTAAATTGAATAAAAATCTTGATTATGCAAGTCTCGAAAATGATCTTCATATCAATTCTCTTAGAGTTCGCCGGAAACACAGAGATCTTAAATTACTATTCAACGTAATGAATTCTAATGTTTCCTGTCCATACTTGCTGGAAAGATTTGGCATTCATGTTCCATCAAGAACTACCCGTTCAGCTATTATGTTTCATGAACCAGTTCATCGAACCAACTATGGGTTCAACTCGTTTGTTGTAAGGTCCTCTAGGCTAGCCAACAACCACAGTGATTATCTTGACTTCTTTACAGATACACCAACCTTTTCGCTGCAATTAGCAAACTGTCCTTTTTAAACTCAACGTTAAGCATACCATATTCTCATATTTTATTTTATGACTGACATCCTTATACATGTATATTTAGTTATAATTATATTTATTTTATTTTGTGTTTACCCTAGGAATGTACTAGTATTACTGCTATTTTCTTATATGTTATATGCACTATTGTGAATTTCAAATTGTATATTTTTCTTTTTTTAAATTGTATTTTAGAAATGGGCTTAAGCCCGTAAATAAATAAAATTTTGTATCAAGAAATTTTAGACATTACTTTTTACAACTTTTATTAACATTAAACATAAGTTGGAATTATATCAAGTTTATTTTTTTGTAAAATTATCTTGTATCTTTGCCAAATACAATATTATTTTTACGGCCCCCGTTGCTATCTTTTGTATATCAGAGAACTATACGAAAAATTTATCGCTGCAAGTAAATTTTAGACTGATACTGAGAGAGAAAACTTAAGTAAAGTTAATACACCTAGCTTATGCTCATATAAATTGCTGATAATATATTTCTGTTATGTGTAGACATTTAGGAAAAAACAAGTGCATGTGTATACTTTACGACAACGACGTGTGAGAGAATAATTTTAACTGTCTTATTTGTGTATTAGCAGTTCACTCTGACTTTTTAGTCAAATGTAGGATTTGTTTCAGGTATAAATAGGGAAGTGTTTCGACAATGTGTTGCTAAGAAAACCTTAGGGAAAGGCACATGCATTGATAGAATTCCCAAATTTTAGCTAAAATGCATTGTGTCACCGTGCTTCACTTCCCACGTATAGTGGGCACACAAAAGTTGCAGTTTCGAAACATAGATGTGCAATTGGTTGCATGAATCATGCGCATCAATTACGTATCTGTTCCTTAAATGAGACGAAATTTTGCTCACTGGGTATCTTCCAACATGTTTGTGAATGGGTCTATTTTACTAATTTTTTTTAACATTTATGTACCATCGCAATGTATTGTATACACTTTACTAATTTATGTGTTTTTATTTTAGTATATAAACATGAAACCCGCAGTGGCTCTAGAAGGAGGATCCATAATACCTGTATCGGATTTAACTGGTCATATAACATTTGAAAATGTAACATTTGCATATCCAACTAGACCACAACAGGTATTTACCATTTTTGAATATATTTTTTAGTTTCAAATTTTTATCTCAAATTATCTGTGGTTTAGCTTGTGATTGGCAGAATTAAATTCTATTTAATATTAAACTGGTCAAAAATCCAACTGCACTTAAGAATTGTTAGATGTATAGGATGTTCTTTTAATATTCACCAAAATTACAAATTATTCAACATTTTTAATTTGTCCATATGCAGAAAATCTACTTTTGAAATAGTGACGGACTGGCCAGAGTGTGTCAAATTACCCATTGGCAAGTAGGTCCTATGACTTCTGATGATATGGTTCACCTAAAATATTAGACAGTATATTAAAAAATGTTTACCGTAATATGGGGGAATAGGAGGAATTGATTTTTTCATTTAAAACTTTTTTGTTTCTGGTCTAAAAAACTTCACGTATTATTTTAGAACAAAAGTTAGAGAAAGGCCTATTATACTGTTATGTGCTGCCCTCTAACAAGGAAAGATGTGATTAAGTTCATGTTCAAAGTTTTCCTCAGAAGCTTAGTTACTTCCCTGACTAGTAGGGTGGCGCCGTCTATGAGCCAATTGACGAACAATCATCTATTACATGGTAGAAAATTATGGAGAATTCTAGAAAAAAAAGTTCTAGAAGGATTCCAAGTGTGTATATAAAGAGGTGACTCCAGCAGATGGGGGAACAGTTCAGTTGAGTGAAGTATGCAGTTTAGTGAAGTAAACAGACAAGAGAGTTTTTAGGTTAGACAAGTGTTGACAAGTTTAAGAAGAGAAGTAAAGTGCTTAGTGTTTTAAAAGTAGTGAAATTATATTAGATTAAGTTATTATTAGTTGTGTGATTTTTAAGTATTTGCTAGTGTAATTTTAGTGATTAAATAAATCAGTGGTTTGTGAAAATTCTTGTTGCAAGTTATTTAAACCCACGGAGTGTTTACTGAAAAGTGTAAGCACGTAACAATTGGTGTCAGAAGCGGAATTGCAACAGAATTTCTGAAGAATTTGACGAAGTTCCATAGTGTTCTATTTGGAAACCACTGGAGATAGTGAAGTGAGTTGAACTGGGAAGTAATAAACATTAGACAAGACTAATTTGTGTTAGTGTGACTTGTACCTGGCATAGACTTTAAATAAGGCTTGTTAGTGTTGTTTGTTAGTTTTTGAATGGAAACAAGAAGCATGGCTGCTGAAAAGCAAATGCAAGACATGTTCGAGCAATTTAGAAAAATGATGCTAGACCAAAAAGAAGAACAAGAGAGACGCGAAGAAGAAAAAGAAAGGAAACGTCAGGCAGAAAAAGAAGAACAAGAAAGACGTCAAGAAGAAAAAGAAAGACGACGTCAGAAAGAAAAAGAAGAACAGGAGAGACGTGAAGAAGAAAAAGAAAGAAGACGTCAAGAAGAAAAGGAAGAACAAGAAAGAAAACGACAAGAAGAAAAGGAAGAATTGAGAAAAATTATACAGGTGCAACAAGATGCTATCCTGTCAGCCACTAATGAAGTCAAGGAAAAAGTAGATAAAGTTGAACAAAAAGTTGGTAACGTCGAAGGAGAAATTAGTGACATTAAGGGAAAAGTTACTGGCGTTGAAGAAAAAGTTACTGGCGTCGAAGAAAAAGTTACTGGTGTCGAAGAAAAAGTTACTGGCGTTGAAGTAAAAGTTACTGGCGTTGAAGGGAAAGTTACCGATATAGAAGGAAAATTTCGTGCAGTTGAAGGAGAGGTAGAGCGACTTAAGCGACTGTTAAGAGAACAAGGAGGCCAACTGGTATTATCATCGTCAGGTCCTCGATTACAACCGCCTTCCTTTGATGGTCAAACTTCTTGGTCAACCTATAAAAGACAATTTGAGGCAGCGGCATACGCAAACAATTGGAGTAATGAAGACAAAGCTATGGCATTGGTGCTAGCATTAAGGGGCCAAGCCTCAGAGTTGCTTCAGAGTATCCCAGTGACGCAGCAACGGGATTTTAAAGTTTTGGAAGCTGCACTAGATCTAAGATATGGCGACCAACACCTCGCCCAAGTATACAGGACTCAGCTCAAATCACGCACACAAAAGACTGGGGAAAGTTTACAAGATTTTGAAGCAGCTGTTGAGCGACTGACATACCTGGCTTACCCGGATGCGCCCAAAGAATTCCAGGAACAATTAACAGTTGGTACTTTCATCGATGGTATAAGAGATGAGGAGATCAGGCGAGTCCTTAGATTATCCCGAGATAAGACTGGTAGTGAAGCCTTGATCCATGCCCTCGAGGTTGAAGCCGCTTACAAAGAGACTGCACGTCCGAGAGTACGAACCATGAAGGTAGAAGAAGAGGACCGTTTAGAAAAATCAAATATGGAATCTTTGATGGCTGATATGCACAAAATGATAAGCCAGTTGATGACAAAACCAGATGCTCCAAGGAAGCAGGAAAGAGAACAGAGCGATGAACAGTCAAGGAAGGTGATTCGTTGTTATAAGTGCGGCAAAACAGGGCATATTAAGCGAAACTGTCGGCAGCGGAGCCTTGAGAGAGTAAATGCCGCAACGACTGAAGAGCCGCAGGAAAACTAAAGATAGCCAGCACCTTGGGGGCTGTGCTGGCTGGTGAACACGGTGCCCCCAGAGAGATACGGGTTTCCCAGATTAGAAGAGTCCCGAGTAGTCTGCTTTTGGATGGCTATGCAAACAAAAGGAGATGTATCTTCACTATCGACACAGGTGCCACGTCATCAATAGTGCGACCCGGATTTTTATCAGGAATAAGAGTTGATAAAAGCCAAAATGGATTGGTCGTTCGAACAGCCACAGGAGACAGGGTAAGGGTTCATGGAGAAGTTGACCTAGATCTGCAGTTTGGACGCCTGTGCTTTAGTCATAGGGTTATTGTGGCTGACATCACTGATGATTTCATTTTGGGGCTGGATGTTATGGGAGTACAAGATCAATTTGTACTTGACGTGGTAGAACGAGTCCTAAAGATTGGAAATGAAGAATTTATTTTGTCAACAGCAAATGACCGATTTCAAAAAGTGAGGCTACTGACGGCTCAGACAATCAAGATTCCTGCCCGTTCAGAACAAATAATCGAGGCCATTCTGGAAGGAAACTCTGGTGGATACCGTGTTGGCCTTGTTGAAAAAGATGATTCAATTAAGACAGAAAACGTAATCTTAGCAAGAACTCTGACCCGGACAAAAGACAAAATTCCAATTAGAGTGGCTAATTTAAATTCCCACTCGGTAACTTTTAAGGAAGGCGAGGCAATAGGATCCTACGAACCAGTCCAGTGGATAGCAAGGTGCGAGGAACAAGGGGAGAAATGTTCGTCAACCAGCGTAGACAGGGAAGTTGTGACTTTGTTGAGTTCCCAGTTTGAACACCTATCTGAGGATGAACGTAGAGAGGCAATCAAGTTTTTGGAGAAAGAAAGTGCGGTATTTGCCAAAAACACAGACATCCTCACGAAAACTGATATAGTACAGCATCGGATAGACACTGGTGATTCAGCCGCAATCCGCCAACAACCTAGGAGGTTGCCACTAGCTAAACAGGAAGAAGCGGCTGCGATGGTTCAAAAGATGCTACAAGATGGAGTAATTGAGGAATCAACCAGTCCCTGGTCATCACCGGTAGTTTTAGTTGCCAAGAAGGACGGAACTTTGAGATTTTGTGTCGACTACCGGAAGCTGAATGATGTTACGAAGAAAGACAGCTATCCACTACCACGAATTGACGATACATTAAGTACGCTGGCAGGGTCACGATGGTTTTCAACTCTAGACCTTCGAAGTGGGTATTGGCAGGTGGGACTTCACCCTGACGACAAGGAAAAGACTGCCTTCTCAACCGGTAGTGGTTTATATCAATTCACCGTGATGCCTTTTGGACTTTGCAATGCGCCAGCTACTTTTGAAAGATTGATGGAATTTGTACTCCGAGGACTAACTTGGAAGACGTGCTTAGTTTATCTTGATGACGTAATGGTTATGGGACGAAACTTCAGGGAACATTTGGAAAATCTTCAAGAAGTATTTGGGAGAATCAGAAATGCACACCTAAAGTTGAATCCAAAGAAGTGTCTGCTATTCCAAAAAGAAGTGAAATTCCTTGGACATGTCGTATCTTCGGAGGGAATACAGACAGACCCGGACAAGATCTCTGCCGTGCGTGATTGGCCAAGACCTTCAAATGTACACGAATTACGAAGCTTTCTTGGCCTCTGCACTTATTATAGACGTTTTGTGGAAGGATTTGCGGATATAGCAAAGCCACTACACCAGCTAACGGAGGAGAAAGTTAAATATCAGTGGACACCAGAGTGTGAAACATCATGGAAGAAGCTGAAAGCAGCATTATGCAGTAGTCCTGTGCTAGCATATCCCCAACAAAAGGGCCTCTATATTCTTGACACGGATGCTAGCAATTCCGCAATTGGATGTGTACTATCTCAAGTCCAAAATGGAGAGGAAAAAGTAATCGAGTATTTCAGTAAGGTACTGTCCAAACCAGAGAGGAATTATTGTGTAACAAGGAAGGAACTATTGGCCATTGTTAAATCCGTGGACCATTTTCACAAGTACCTCTATGGTCAACATTTCAAAATCAGGACCGACCATGCTGCATTAAAATGGCTACTGCAGCTGAAAACCCCAGAAGGTCAACTGGCTCGCTGGATAGAAAGACTGCAGCAATATGACCTCACAATCGAACACCGACCTGGAAAGTCTCATAAAAATGCAGATGCTCTGTCAAGAAGACCGTGCAAAGATGACTGCAAGCACTGCTATCGGGTTGAAAAAGCACAGGGCACGGTAATAGTAAACACAGTTCAGGTAGATGTTCCAGATGATTGGACAAAGGAAGTTCTAAGACGAGAACAAATGGATGACAGCGTAATTGGTCCTATATTAAGGGCAAAAGAAAAAGGAACGCGACCGGAATGGAAGGATGTTTCGGACAAAAGTGTGGAGCTGAAGGCATTGTGGGCACAATGGGACTCCCTTAAGGTTATAGATGGGCTATTAAAGAGAGCATGGGAAAGTCCAGATGGGAAGGAAGTTACCATGCGTCTGGTGATACCCAGCTGTCGGATCCCAAAAGTACTTCAGGAAATACATGATGGAGTGTCCGGGGGACATTTTGGTATGAATAAGACATTGGCTAAAGTACGGGAACGATTTTATTGGATAAATAGCCGTCAAGATGTGGAAGCTTGGTGCCGCAAATGCAAGGTTTGTGCAGCTACCAAAGGGCCACAGACGAAGAGCAGGGGCCAAATGAAGCAATATAACGTCGGAGCTCCTTTTGAGAGGATTGCTATAGATGTAGCGGGCCCATTCCCAGTGACAGATGATGGGAATAAATACATCCTGGTCGCTATGGATTATTTTAGTAAATGGCCGGAAGCCTATGCCATTCCGAATCAGGAAGCAGTTACTGTTGCTCGAGTTTTGGTGGATAACCTTGTATGCCGATTTGGTGTACCCCTGGAGCTACATTCCGATCAAGGGAGAAACTTTGAGTCGGGGGTATTTCAGAAAATTTGTGAGTTGCTGGGCATTCACAAGACTCGGACAACCCCTCTTCATCCCCAGTCAGATGGAATGGTGGAACGACATAATAAAACCATGAAGGAACTTCTTTCTAAGGTAGTTCACAAGAACCAGCGAGATTGGGATCGACATATACCATTTTTCTTAATGGCATACAGGGCTGCCATTCATGAGACGACTAAACAGACACCGGCTCGTGTAATATTTGGGCACGAGATCAGACTGCCATGTGATTTGATGTTTGGTACACCAGATAAGAAGCCACTGTCCGTGGATGACTACGCAGACGAAGTTAGTCAACAGCTGAGGAATGTCCACGAATTGGTTCGAAACCAAGTTAGCATAGCTAGTGACAGAATGAAGGCTCGCTATGACCGGAAGGGAACGTCAGCAGGATTCAAGGAGGGCGATCTGGTTTGGCTATATAACCCACAACGAAAGAAGGGAAAATCTCCGAAGCTTCACCCACCCTGGGAAGGACCGTATTCAGTCATCACTCGGATCAATGACGTTGTTTACCGAATTCAACGTAGTAAGAAGTCCAAGATGAAGATCGTGCACTTGGATAGGTTGGCGAAGTATGAAGTATGTTGGGGAATCTGAATTGCCTGACCGGGACGTTCAGGCTTAAGGAGGGGGCAGTGTTATGTGCTGCCCTCTAACAAGGAAAGATGTGATTAAGTTCATGTTCAAAGTTTTCCTCAGAAGCTTAGTTACTTCCCTGACTAGTAGGGTGGCGCCGTCTATGAGCCAATTGACGAACAATCATCTATTACATGGTAGAAAATTATGGAGAATTCTAGAAAAAAAAGTTCTAGAAGGATTCCAAGTGTGTATATAAAGAGGTGACTCCAGCAGATGGGGGAACAGTTCAGTTGAGTGAAGTATGCAGTTTAGTGAAGTAAACAGACAAGAGAGTTTTTAGGTTAGACAAGTGTTGACAAGTTTAAGAAGAGAAGTAAAGTGCTTAGTGTTTTAAAAGTAGTGAAATTATATTAGATTAAGTTATTATTAGTTGTGTGATTTTTAAGTATTTGCTAGTGTAATTTTAGTGATTAAATAAATCAGTGGTTTGTGAAAATTCTTGTTGCAAGTTATTTAAACCCACGGAGTGTTTACTGAAAAGTGTAAGCACGTAACAATACTTACATTGCAGACACCACATTTTTTAATTAATATTAAAATCTGTGCTTACATTCATGCATTGCTACAACATTTGATTTGTGTAAACATTTTCAACAGGCCTGGGTTGACTACAATACACTACTAAGTATCTAACTAGAAAGAAGTAGCTATGTGTGCTTTCATAGATATAGAGGGTGCTTTTGATAACACCTCCTATGAATCCATACAAAAAGCCGCCGAAAAAAGGGGAATAGAGTCACCTACAATTAAATGGATACAATCCATGCTCAAAAGCAGAATTATTATCACAAGTGTAGGGAATGAGTCGGCTACGGTGACTACAGTCAGGAGTTGTCCACAAGGTGGAGTCCTATCGCCCTTGCTGTGGTCAATGATGTCAATGATCTCCATATAATGAGTAATTCAGGCTTCAACGTCCACGGCTATGCAGATGATCTGGTCGTCACTGTGAGAGGCAAAAATGAGGTCATGATCTCCAACCTCATGCAAATTGCCTTAAACATAGTATCTAAATGGTGCTCGTCAGAGGGGCTCAATGTCAATCCGAGCAAAACAATTATTGGCCCGTTCACTAAAAGGAGAAAACTCAATCTTAGAACTCCTATGCTGAATGGAGCGATACTAAATTTTTCCAGTGAAGTCAAGTATCTAGGAGTAATCCTGGATCAAAAACTTATCTGGAAAGGACTCTTACTAAAGCAACAGCGGCAATATGGACGTGCCGTAGGCTGTTTGGTGAGACTTAGGGTCTAAGACCGAAAATGACACATTGTTCTTATCTTTCGGTTGTCAGACCTATGGTGACCTACGCATCATGCATATGGTGGCTAAAAACAGAAGAAAAAGTAGCACAGGGAAAGCTGCAGAAACTGCAACGCCTTGCCTGTATAGGGACTACAGGAGAAATGCACTCGTGTCCCACAGCAGCTATGGAGGTTATTATTGACCTCCTTCCCTTGCACTTGCATGTAAGGAAGAAGGCAGCACTTAGTGCCTTACGACTGCCCCAGGGACATAAATTTAAACCAGGCGATCTGGTTGGTCACTTAAGGATTCTGGAGTTAATCGATTTGAAGTCCATGACCAAACCCACTGACTCAATGCCAATCAAACAAAACTTTGACTGCCCATTGCGACGAGCAAGATAGAGGCACTGCCATTGGAACAATGGTGACTCATCTGGTATTCAGATGGATCTAAGATGACTGAAGGCGTAGGAGTGGGCATAGCAGGGCCTATGTAGGCTATCCAAAGCCCTCGGTAACACCTCAACCATCTTCCAGGCAGAAATTTACGCTATAGATCTGTGTGCCCAGGAATACCTAAATAAAGGCATCTGAAGGGCAAAGATCTATGTATTATCAGATATCCAGGCAGCACTAAAAGCTCTAAGATCCTATACCTTTGAGTCTAAAATTTCCTGGGCATGTAGACAATCCCTGAAGCAACTGGCCAACAACAACAATATTACCTGATTGCCAGGGTATGAGGGAGTACAAGGAAATGAACTTGCTGACAGCCTTGCAAAAATAGGAGCTAAAGCACCATTCATTGGACCCGAACCGTTCTATGGCCTGGCCAAGGGACACATAGCAGGAGATCCAAGAATGGGAAAAGGACCAGAAAAAGTCCTACTGGAGGAATACTCCAGGCCAAAGATAAGCGAAAAAGTTTATAACTTATTCGACAAAGAATGCCACAAGGCTTCTCGAACTTGAAAAGTCCGAATTAAGGCTAATCACAGGCCTTCTAACTGGCCACTACCCCTTGAGATATCATCTCAAGAATATGGGCAAGGCGCTAGACAACAAACGCAGATATTGCGATACTACAACTGAAACTGCGGAACATATACTTTGTGAATGCAAAGTGTTAGTCCGCACTAGGCTAAAATTCCTAGAACAGGCGGAATTAACGCCTGGAGACATAGGGAAATTAGCCCCCAGGAAAGTTACAAGCTTTGTAAAATGTCCTGGGCAACAACTAGTTGTAGGGTAAATCACAAAAGATCTTTTAAGTCGAAGTGAAGTAAGGATGTTCGAAACCAAACGACCCCATAAAACAATCTACAATGTAACTAGAATATGAGATGAATTTTTATGATATTCAAAATTGTAGTCAGAAAGTTCTCCAGTTTGCATTAGAACAGTTGAAACTACAGTACACAAGGGAACACTATAGAGAGATTTTAGAGTTAGTTGTTGGTTATATTTTTAGGACGCCAGCTGTCAACTGGAGTTAATTTTCCGTTTCCGAATGCCTACAAAATAGCAGAAAGAAATAAAGCAATATACAGCTAAAGAACAGTCCACTTTATATCAAAAAACATCTTCAAGTTTTTCGAACAATATAAATATTAGAAATATTTTGTAAAATAAGTTAATAAAAGAAAATATTTTAAATTAATTTTTACAAATTCAAACCCCTTGGGGCACGTGTTAGGGTTCTATGAATTCATTAGAATTGGAACTATAAGTAAAAAAATAGGGAGTGAGATTTTTAAAAATGTAAAATTTATTTTTCTCATATACTTTAAAGTCAGGTTTTTTATAACCACTGGTTTTTGTCCCTTGTAATATAATACTCTTCTTATAGTGATCCTATTCACCTCAGTTCAACTACAAAAAGAATTGTTTTATTAATTAAAGAAAAAATTTCAAATATTTAAATTTTCACGCTTTTGTATTATTGAATCTTTTAAGAAATGCATATAAAATGGAATATTTCTAGTTCTTACTGTAAAACCAATTTTTGTCCTCAAGTTCTGAAATAACTTTTGTGACAGATGGAAAATCATCATCTGTTATAGAAATCCTGTCAAATATTTCCACCAACTCTAAAGCAAAAGGCATCAGAACCAGTGTTGTCAAAATTGTTGCACAATATCCTCTTCGACAATGTATATTAATGCATAAAGTGTTACCAAAGAGTCAAATTTTTGTTTTCGCCCCGATTCGCCTCCTTGTCCCTAGTCACCCTATTTCATGGTACCTCCACTTTTTTGAAATACATCACTTTTTCTATGAAACAAATATGTAAAGCAAAAGGTGCATATATGATATTTGATCCTGGTGAGCAGTTTGCTTTCTATCCGTTACTACTATATGTCTGTTATATACATACATTGATCTATTTGAAAAGTTGTTTTACTGTGTATCAAATTTTGTTGTTTATTATAATAGGCACATGCACTATAAGGCACTGACAGAGATTGGATGACATATAACTTCAATATATTTATTACAAAAAGTAAGGTTATCTTACAAACATTAAATAGAAAAATAAAGTTTGTGTGTACTCCATATGGTATACAGCATTCACTTCTCCGTTCAAAGCTGCCATTAAAACCAAGAATATTGATGTTCTGTGTCAGATCCCTGTGCACGCATAATATTACATAATTTTCTCATATGAAATGGCTTGCTGTGCACGTTTACTAATGTACATTATGTATGAATGTGGTAAATCTATTAGAATATATTTTTTTTCAGAACATATTGGAGAACTTCAATTTGACTGTGCCTGCTGGAAAAACCGTAGCTATTGTTGGAGCATCTGGTAATGGCAAATCGACAATTGTGGCTCTCTTAGAAAGGTATGGTAAATACAAAACAAGTTTAAGAAAATGAATATTATTTCAAAATTTTTAGTTTCTTGACAAGTTCCCATCCACTGGTTTTTCTTAAATGCTTTAATTAGTCCTTGAATATTTTTGTCAAAACAATTGAGCTGTCGTTTCAGGGCTGGGTTTAAATTCCTTCTCTTTTCATATTTACACATGTACACATTTTTTGTTTGTCTTTAATTGTATGATAAAAGATGGAAATAAATGAGTGTACCATGTAATTTCGTAATGGGGAATTTTCTAGAATAGCACTTGAAAACTCATTTTTAAGAGTTATATGGTCCTGTGTTATCTCTGTTTTTTTGTGTGGACGTGATGTAGCTATTAACAACAACATTCCCCTTTCCAATGTTGCGTCTTTTAAAATTGTTTTTCTACGCCTATTATGTAATATGAGCATTATGATGTCGATTTTAAATAAGGAATGACCTATATTCCAGTGACTGATATGTAATATTTATTACATGCCTAGAATATAACAAGCATAGGCGGCGCCATCTAGTAGTAGTGCAATTTCTGCTACTGAGGCTTAAGAAGAGTAGGAATCTTTTACTTGCCTAACGTTTAATAGACAAGGGACCAATGGCTTTACATCCCCTCCGAAGGATGGTATATCCCCTATACAACCCTCGCCTAAGGTTGTATAGCTTCCGCGCATACACTGCTATACAAGCCGCTGGAAAATGTCTGAGGCAAGGACACGGTATTCGTTGGAACGGTCACCCATCCAACTACTAACCGCGCCTTACGTTGCTTTACATCGCATATTGAAGTATGTACATAGTAAAGACGCACCCACGCTCGCCCCTAGTAGTGCAATTTGTAATACTGTTTGCGTTTCTGTTAGGCGTAGAAAAAGTATAGTTTGTAATTCATTTAGAATGGCTTCATTCCAAACCTATTATAGAATATACTATTATAAGTTTAACTTTCTCTTGGATAATGTTTTTATTCATGCCAATTTTAATTACAAATGCAAAGTGTTCAGTATCTAAAACCATTTATTAAATCCATGTCTTTATTAGACTGAATGAAATTCCTTGTGTAAAGAATAATGAAAATTCGTGGTAGTTTCATTAAGCAAACACTTTCATAATTCTTAAAATTCGTGTATGTAACACTATAATAACATATTGTTTTAGATTTTATGATGTAAACGATGGTTCAGTAAACATAGATGGATATGACGTTAGACATTTAAATCCATCGTGGCTTAGGAGGACTGTACTCGGCTTAATAAGCCAGGAGCCAATACTGTTTGGCACATCTATTATTGAGAATATTAGGTATGGTAAACCAGAAGCTTCAAATGAGGAGGTACTAATTTTTTTCTTTTCTAAAATTATTACTAGTGTATATATCATAACTATGTGTTTGGTTGTTTGGTAGTTATTAATTAGTATAGTCTTTTACTTCCAAAGTAGAGTAAAAGGGTTGAATTTAAATCAAGTAAAATTGTCAAAAATGTTTAACAAGTTATTAAAGAGTTTTATATAGAGTAAATGGGAGATTTTTGTGTTGATGTCCTTCAACGAGAACATCAGCCGAGACAAAAAATCACTTTACTCTCTGTATAACATATTGTTACGTGCTTACAATTTTCAGTAAACACTCCGTGGATTCAAATAACTTGCAACAAGAATTTTCACAAACCACTGATTTATTTAATCACTAAAATTACACTAGTAAATATCTAAAAATCACACCACTAATAATAACTTAATCTAATATGAATTCACTACTTTTAAAACACTATGTACTTTTCTTCCTAAACTTGACAACTTTTGCCTAACCTAAAAACTATCTGTCTGTTTACTGAATTGAACTCTTCTTTATACTTCACTTCACTAAACTGTATTGTACTGTTATCCCATCTGCTGGCTTCACCTCTTTATATACCCACTTGGAATGTCCAGAATATCATTGTAGAACTTTCCAGAAATATACTGGAATTCTCTATAATTTTCTTAGGCACTACTAAATGGTGGTTCGCCAGTTGGCCCACAGATGGCGCCACCCTTCTGGCCAGGGAGTAATTACAACTCTCCTCTCTGTTAGAGGGCAGCACATAACACTGCCCCCTCCTTAAGCCTGAACGTCCCGGTCAGGCATTTCAGATACCCCAGTATACTTTGCCAACCTGTCCAGGTGCACGATCTTCATCTTGGACTTCTTTCTACGTTGAATCCTATAAACAACGTCGTTGATCCGAGTGATGACAGAATACGGTCCTTCCCAAGGTGAGCGAGGCTTCGAGAATCCTTCTTCACTCCGCTGTGGGTTATACAGCCAAACCGAGTCCCCCACCTTGAATCCTGCTGAACTGGCATTGCGGTCATATCTAGCCGTCATTCGATCACCACTCCCTGTAGGTGACCTCTTGGCAGCCACATTCGCACAAACCTTGCAACTGCGACACCAAGCCTCTACATCCTGACAGCTATTTACCCAGTAAAATCGCTCCCGTACTCTAGCCAAAGTCTTATTTCTGCTAAAGTGCTCTCTGGATATTCCCTCGTGCACTTCCCGAAGTACTTTTGGTACTCGGCACCTGGGTATCAGCAACCGCATGGTAACTTCTTTCCCATCCGGGCTCTCCCATGCTCTCCGTAATAGTCCATCTATAACCTTAAGTGAATCCCATTGCGCCCATAAAGCCTTCAGTCCAACACTTTTACTGGAAACGTCCTTCCATTCCGGGCGGATTCCTTTTTCTTTCGCCTTCAACATTGGTCCAATTTCATCGTCGTTCAGTTGTTCCTCTCTTAGAACTTTCCTTGACCAGTCCTTCGGAACCTCTATCTTAACTGCCTTCACTTCTGCTATATCCTGCTGCTTCTTTACATTCTTGGCATTCACTTCCTTAGGGCTCCTCTGGCGACAGTACCTCTTGACATGCCCCAATTTGCCGCAATTATAACAGCGGATTCCTTTTGTCAGACCTCCAGCACTTCGCTGCTGCTTCGGCTCCTGTTTCGGCGGTTGCGGTTCCTGTTTCAGCTCCGGTCGCGAACTTAATTCGTTTAATACTTGTGCGACCATATTCTGTATGTCTGTTAACATAACAATCAATCTCTTCTTATCAGAGCGGACTTCCTCTTTCTTTGCAGTGTTTACTTCTCCAGGATTCCGTTCTCGACACTGCCGCATCATATGTCCTGGTTTGCTGCACTGATAACACCGAATCAACTTCCTTGGCTGTCCATCGCTCTGTTCTCTTTCCTGCTTCCTTGGAGCATCTGGTTTTGTCATCAACTGGCTTATCATTTCGTGCATGTCAGCCATCAAAGATTCCATATTTGATTTTTCTAAACGGTTCCCTTCTTCTACTTTCATGGCTCGTACTCTCGGATGTAGAGTCTCTTCATAAGCGGCTTCAACTTCGAGGGCATGGATCAAGGCTTCGCTACCAGTCTTAGCTCGAGATAATCTAAGGACTCGCCTGATCTCCTCGTCTCTTATGCCATCAATGAAAGTATCAACTGTTAACTGTTCCTGGAATTCTTTGGGTGCATCCGGGTAAGCCAGGTACGTCAGTCGCTCAACAGCTGCTTCAAAATCTTGTAAACTTTCCCCAAACTTTTGTGTGCGTGATTTGAGCTGAGTCCTGTATACTTGGGCGAGGTGTTGGTCGCCATATCTTAGATCTAGTGCAGCTTCCAAAACTTTAAAATCCCGTTGCTGCGTCACTGGGATACTCTGAAGCAACTCTGAGGCTTGGCCCCTTAATGCTAGCACCAATGCCATAGCTTTGTCTTCATTACTCCAATTGTTTGCGCATGCCGCTGCCTCAAATTGTCTCTTGTAAGTTGACCAAGAAGTTTGACCATCAAAGGAAGGCGGTTGTAATCGAGGACCTGATGATAATACTAACTGGCCTCCTTGCGCTCTTAACTGTCGCTTAAGTTGTTCTACCTCTCCCTTAACTACCTGAAATTTTCCTTCTATATCGGTAACTTTCCCTTCGACGCCAGTAACTTTTTGTTCAACGCCAGTAACTTTTTCTTCGACTGTAGTCACTTTTCCTTCGACGTCGGTAACTTTTCCCTTAATATCACTAATTTCTCCTTCGACGTTACCAACTTTTTGTTCAACTTTATCTACTTTTTCCTTGACTTCATTAGTGGCTGACAGGATAGCATCTTGTTGCCCCTGTATAATTTTTCTCAATTCTTCCTTTTCTTCTTGTCGTTTTCTTTCTTTTTCTTCTTCACGTCTCTCCTGTTCTTCTTTTTCTTCCTGACGTCGTCTTTCTTGTTCTTCTTTCTCTTCTTGACGTCGTTTCTCTTGCTCTTCTTTTTCTTCTTGACGTCGTTTCTCTTGCTCTTCTTTTTCATCTTGGCGTCGTTTCTCTTGCTCTTCCTTTTCTTCTTGACGTCGTTTCTCTTGCTCTTCTTTTTCTTCTTGACGTCGTTTCTCTTGTTCTTCTAGCATCATTTTGCTAAATGCAGCTAACATGTCTTGCATTTGTTTTTCAGCAGCCATGCTTCTTGTTTCCATTCAAAAACTAACTAGCAAGTCTTATTTAAAGTCTATATCACTTCTCAGTTGAAAGCACTTAAAAACTAGACTAATTTCTAAACAAAATGTCCCAAAAATTTCCTCACACTAGCACAATAAATCTGGTCTAATGTCTATATCACTTTCCAATTCAACTCACTTCAATATCTCCAGTGGTTTCCAAATAGAACACTATGGAACTTCGTCGAATTCTTCAGAAATTCTGTTGCAATTCCGCTTCTGACACCAATTGTTACGTGCTTACAATTTTCAGTAAACACTCTGTGGATTCAAATAACTTGCAACAAGAATTTTCACAAACCACTGATTTATTTAATCACTAAAATTACACTAGTAAATATCTAAAAATCACACCACTAATAATAACTTAATCTAATATGAATTCACTACTTTTAAAACACTATGTACTTTTCTTCCTAAACTTGACAACTTTTGCCTAACCTAAAAACTATCTGTCTGTTTACTGAATTGAACTCTTCTTTATACTTCACTTCACTAAACTGTATTGTACTGTTCTCCCATCTGCTGGCTTCACCTCTTTATATACCCACTTGGAATGTCCAGAATATCATTGTAGAACTTTCCAGAAATATACTGGAATTCTCTATAATTTTCTTAGGCACTACTAAATGGTGGTTCGCCAGTTGGCCCACAGATGGCGCCACCCTTCTGGCCAGGGAGTAATTACAACTCTCCTCTCTGATAGAGGGCAGCACATAACAATATGCTATTTGTTCTTGAAATTTCGAATACGAATTAAATAAATACTGTTATTTTGTCCTCAAATACTTTTAGTACCGCTTCTCGACTGTACCTTGGCAGTATGACTTTTACTGCCACTGAGGCGAAGTGTCCGAGAAAAGACAGTTTAAGTTCATGAAATTTGTCATAAAAGTCGTGTTTTTTGATGTTTGAAGAAATAGTTATTTATAGTACTATAAATAAATTTAAATTTTCCATGAGCGGAGCCAGCTAATATTTTATATGAAATTAAGCTTTAACTTGACTCGGTAAAAGTCAAAGAAAATAGGTAAAAAAATCGGTTTTCAGAATAAACTCGGAAAGTATCAATTTTACTGTAAAATATGTACACATGAAAATTATAGGTAATAAAAATCCACACAATTTCATTTTTTATTTAGCATTTATGGAGCCGAGATAGATTTTTGGAAATTTTGACCGTTTTGCCACACAATGGACACGCGCGAGTTCTTCTCTAAAATCTCAATAATGGTCGTTCGGATCGCAAAATGTTTTAAATGAAAATTGTAGAGAATTTAATTATGAACAATTTCATTTTATTTTTCGTTTCCATTCGATCAATATTGACAGAAATATGAATTATTAAACATCTTTATAGCGCGCTATCAAAACACTTGTTTCATGATAAAATCTATAAAAACTCGAAAGCGATAGATTGTACGCATATATTATATCTAATATAAGTTAAAGAGAATCAAATTTTGAATATGTTGGTGTATGTACAAAATCGTTTTGATAACGAGTGAATGGAGATAAAAGGGAAAAACATGAAAAATTGTCATTTTCAAGTGCATTTACACAAATAGCTATTTTTTGATTGCTTTTAGGCAATAATGGCAATAAAGGTGTTTTGAAGAGGATTAAATTATCTCCAAACTGAGCTCCAAGTGACCTTCATAAGATGAATACTTCACAAGTTACAGGTGTTTAAACTATGAGCAAAAATTTCTTTTTTATTATAAATTCAGATTTTCCTGTAAGAACTGATGTGCATAACAATTTTTTAATAATTAGTTTTGACCTATTTTTATTAGTTTATATAAATATGAAAGTAATGCAATAGCGTAAGTCATTCGCAAGGTATATTTTCTTAAAAAAAAGTTCTTGAAAACTGTTTTTGTTCAGTAAAATGTAACTAATATTATTTTTTTTGCATATATCATCGTTTCTTTTGACTTTATGATAAAATTTCATAAGACCTAAATGAAAGTTTACAAAATTTCCTCAAAAAACACTTTTTCGTGTATGATTTTCAATAAGTAGCGACAAGGAACTGACAATTGAAAAGTGGATGATTTTTAATTTTTAACAGACAGGCAATTTTCGTCGCGTTTGTAAGGACAAAAAAGTACACTTAATAATATTTTTTCACTTTTTGAAGTATCAGAAGTTATTCTGTGAGCCGTTTCTACTGGGCCATATTTTTTTAAAAATGTTATGCACAGTTCTTGCAGGAAAATCTTAATTTATAATAAAAAATAAATTTTTGTTCATAGCTTTAAACAGCTGTATCTCGCGAACCATTCATCCTATGAAGGTCACTTGGAGCTCATTTTACAGATAATTTAATTCTCTTCAAAATCTTTAGTGTCGTTGTTGTCTAAAGACAATCAAAAAATATCTGTTTGTCAAAATGCACTTGAAAATGACAATTTTTCAAGTTTTTCCCTTTCATCTCCATTCACTCGTTATCAAAACACTTTTGTATATACACCAACATATTGAAAATTTGATTCTCTTTCATTTTCGTTAAATACACTATATGCGTACGATCTATCGTTTTCGAGTTTTTATCGATTTTATCATGAAACAAGTGTTCTGATAGCGCGCTATAAAGATGTTCAAAAATTCATATTTCTGCCAATATTGATTGAATGGAAATGAAAAAGAAAAGGAAAATGTTCGTAATCGAATTCTCTACAACTTCCACTTGAAACATTTTGCGATCTGAACGACTATTTTTAGATTTTTTAGAAGAACGCGCGCGTTTCCGTTGCGTCGCAAAACTGTCAAAATTTCAAAAAAACCTATATCGGCTCCAATAGGTCGTACGAAGTTAAAAAAAAAAACAAAATTGTGTGGATTTTTATTACCTATAATTTTCATGTGTACATATTTTACAGTAAAATTGATACTTTCCGAGTTTTTTGCGAAAACCCGATTTTTTTTATCTATTTTTCCCCCTCCGTTCTAAGCCCGTGCTCAAAATTTCAGCCCGCTGTGAATTATTTCATCCAAATTTTCCCATTTTATTGGGTTACAATTTATATTTAAATTTATGAAAATTATACCAAGAAATCTACCTCATACACAAATCTGCTTAAAAGTAACTTTAACCAAATGAGAAAGGGAAAAACTACTAAAAAAGATTATCAAAAATTACCCCAAGGGTAAAAAAGTGAGATTAGGTACCATAATTAGGTAACTACCTTTTTGGCAACAGAAAATTGTATTTATAGTAGAATATCGTACTAGGTAGATTTGGCTAGAAATCCTACGGAATTTTATACCTCCCTAGTAACCTATTTGGTGGCTGTATTGACTCTTCTTTAAAGTAATATTAGGTCGATATCCTAGAAAAATTCTACCTTGTTTATCTACTTAATTTCATCCAAATGGTTGATTACTCCTTTAGTTGACCTAAAAGTCATCATGGAGAAATAATTATTTACTTTTTTTTAGCAATTACCTGGAAAATCAACCACAAAGTAAATTTGACTATATAAACCACCAATTTAAAAACTAGCCATACATAACCTATTTATAAAATTATTCAGGTTATTTTAACAATTAGGTTGTTAAGTGATTGTCTACGTCATTATTTTTGAGAATTTCGGCTATTTTAAAAAACCATTACAATTATAAACTTGATGCATTTGTGGTGTAGATAGAGAAATTTTTGATGAAACTTACAAGTTGATAATTCTTTAAATAAGTAAAGTTAACTAACATATAAAGTTAATAAAAAGCTACCTGTAAAGCACCTAGAATTCCATAGTCATATTAACTTTTAGGTCAAATTAGCACAACCATATTTTCTTAGCATAATTAGAGTACGATTCCAAAATTTTCAAAATGAACTTATCTAGAACAAACAGCTAAAAATGCCAAAAAAAAACAAATGTTTTTTAAAGTCATACACAACAATTTAACATAATTTTGGCTCAGCATATTATTATAATTTTTTTACCCGATAATAGGAATTTTCTTATTAAAGAGTATTTTGGAGTTGCGTTGTTATTTTTCCAAGAAGTGTTAACATGCACGACAAAATTTCCTTCGCATTAATTTCAGCAAGCGTGAACTGTAGATACGTAGTAATTACGTTACATATATTTTTATCACCAACATTTATTCATTTTGGATCTTTGCTGTGAATTAGGTATATAAAATAAAATAAAATAATGCAGCACAGAAATTAGACAACCCCCAATTCCAGAAGCCCGAGGCTTGTGCGGAAGGGGGTTACACATTGAAAAAATGCAGACATACAACCATTTCCTCCGACAGTGCCAGCCAGAGCCAGGATTCTAACCCGGTGGCACGATACCCATGTGATTAATCGCGATTGCCACCTCGCGCCTTAACCCATGCGGCTATCGGCCAGACATATGTTTTAGTTGTTTTGGTGACTTCCAACAATATTTCTACTGGTTATATATATAAATACTAACTAATACTAACCAAACATACTGGGCTACTACAATATAAATTTAGATGTAATTTTACCTATTTTGGTCAATATAACCAAATTTTGACATAGTTTTATTCTCCACTTACTTCGAATCCACGTCGCGTCAACGTATATTCTACTTAAATATGGTTAAATCTAATTTTACAACTTAATTTATTATATTATTATACATAATTTAGGTAGTCTCGACTTTAAAATAAACCAAAGTGTTTGCTGGGGAATATTTAGTGCTCGACGCATGATATTCAAATGACCTTTTTTTGTAGGTGGATATGATTGTCTTTGTTTATGTGTGGCATACGAAATTTTTTTCAAAACCTTTCCAAAATATCTAAATTGTATTGCATGATACCTATCGGTATAGTGTCAGGAAGTTGCCTTTTGGCCAGGTAAAAAGTACACATTTTTCATCTGGCTAGAAGTCAACCTCTTGACACTTGCAAATTGAAAGTGGCAGACCACGAGCCAAGAAACCACGGTTCACCACGAGTCGTGTAAGGCTAGGATGTGTCAACCGTATGTTTTAATCTACACAGTGGTGGAAGATTTACAGGGAAAAGTTACTAAAGCAAGTTGTTCGGAGAGGCCTTATATCTTTTATTTACAAGAGGTTTTAATCACTTGGTTTCTGTCCGCCAAAATTTGCAACGGGCTCTTGGACTATAAGTTTTACCTTTACATTTATACTTGATAAATGAATAATACTACTACTATATGAAATATGATAGTTTATATGTCTCTGGCAATCACCCTGAATGATGAATATGGTCCAATTTTAATTAAAAGTATTCTACTACCATGCCAGTTTATACCTATATGAAATTTGAAGTAAATTTTTTTATTTGTATACTAATTATTCAACATTTTAGTTGACTACTGCAAATTCAATTTGGAAATAATCTCTGACGCACGACATCATGCTCATACGAGTGCGCATACTTGGTCCAAGACCAAACAATATCTTCTATTTCATAGTATCTTGATTAACATATTCGCTGCCTCTTTAAAAATACATGTGCGGCCCCGGATACTACCATATTGAGTGGATTTTGTTGTGCAACATTGGCTTGCACTAAACTGTGCCCGTTTCGGCTGCGATGGCCCTACTTCATTTTGTGAACACATTATTTGTATGTAATAATGGTCTAAAGTAAACTAAAGTACTGCACTGTTATAGTCGAGGCAAAAATCCAAGCGATGCACGTCACAGATCGATTCTATAAATAAGACAATACTGCTAAGAATCATGAAGTCCCATTAAACTGTACCTATTTCTGCTTAATAACTGGGTGTCAAGAATTACTCTTTTTAACATAATTAATGAATTATGTTAGTATTAAAATTTCTTTAATGAGATCACTCGTGACGTGCATCGCTTGAATTCTTGCCTCGATTTTACTATAAAACTGTATAAAACAACAAATACTATTTTCGCTACCCTATATGTGACCAGTTTTGTCTAATAAAATAAGTACTTAAACTTATCGCTATCTTAAAACCAACCCGATAAAATTTGCTCTGAAACATTCTTCTGCCATGCCGACACAAAAAACATATGCTCTCTATCAACGCCAGCAAACAGCCAAGCTATTTGTGCTCCCATATAACCGGCTCCGTATTTGGTCAGGTGGCACAGGCTAATAGAGCCGAGCGTCCCCATAAATGGCCGGCGGCAGCGAATGTGTTAATAAATATCTGGCCTAAATGGAAATGTTTCTGTTAAGACTTCCACTGTAATAGGATTAGCAATGATTGTTACGAATAATAGTGTTTCTTTCATCTTAGGTTCGTCGAGCTGCAATATTAGCCAACGCTGATGAATTCATATCCAGCTTCCCCAATGGATATAATACGTCGGTTGGAGAAAGAGGGGCAACCCTCTCGGGTGGACAAAAACAAAGAATTGCAATTGCAAGGGCTCTCTTAAAGGATCCTGCTATTTTATTATTGGATGAAGCCACAAGGTAAGGTTGGAGATTAATTTTTCCTTTGTTATATTTAATTTCATTTTATTTTAGTGCTTTGGACACAGAGTCAGAAAAAATTGTGCAAGCAGCTCTTGAAAAGGCTAGAAAAGGGAGAACGGTTATTGTTATTGCTCATAGATTATCAACTATCCAAAATGCCGATCTCATTGTTGTGTTGCATAAAGGAAAAATTGTCGAGGTATATAGAGTGAACTAAAATCAAGGAACTTTTTCTTGTTGATAGATTACACACAATTGAAAATATTATAATTGAAATTTTCAAGTTTTATATTGTCAAATTAAATAGCAATCTGCCCTATCTTCCCTCAATGAAAGTAGGAGCTCTCTGTCACAGGTTGCAAGCCCTTCTTTCCAGATGACAACATTTGCTATTTATGAATCTGACAGGGTTGACACAAAAAGATTCTGTTTGGATCTATAGTGGAGCGGTCAGGGCAGGTTATGACATTTATTAAAGGACAAAATTTTTGTGGGGGTATAAAATAATCTGATCTTAACGGGAGTGTTGATGGATTGACCCTCAGTAAAATATAAAATTATAACTCCCGTATTCACCAACATTTGCTTAACTCACCAATACTAAACTGACTGTTAAAATTTATCAGGTAGTTAAAGCAATATCGTATTCACCAACAAAAATTGAGTGGAAGTTAAGTAACACTTTGGTAACAGAAAGGAACTAGTATTTTTGTGCAGCAGTTGGTAAAAACCTATCTTCACAGAGTTTGCAATGTTATTTATTTATATCGTATTCTAACCCCTGTAATATTTTCGCAATCATTATTTTGCAATTTTACTGAAAAAGGAGTGGAAACAAAATATATCTGTACAATGTAAGTACATACATATGTCATATTATATCAAATATAAAGAAATAGTATAATAGAACATGATTAAAACCAAATAATTTAACCAGTGATGAACCAAAGTGATGAAAAGCTTTTAAATCTATTGTGTAAACAGTATTTTACAATTGAAAACGCCTATGTCATAAATACAGCAATAAAGGCAACCGGGGTGACTATATAATACTATCGTACGTGAGAATTACTCTAATGCATATCTAGACTCTAATACAGTTGTATTATCTTCTGAAGAAATAGAAGTTGACCGTGGCTAAATTACTGTTTAAACTTCTTTAAATAAACAAAAAGAAAGTACTGAACCATCGGTTACAGAACTTACTAATGACAGAAGCTTTAATCACGGAAGTGATTATATGAAAGGCAAAGAAAATATAGTCATTATAATATGGCAAACATCAAAAAAATGAAAAACTAATTGACCAAAGTGATATTTAAAAAAAGAATGATATTGTTATGTGCTGCCCTCTAACAGAGAGGAGAGTTGTAATTACTCCCTGGCCAGAAGGGTGGCGCCATCTGTGGGCCAACTGGCGAACCACCATTTAGTAGTGCCTAAGAAAATTCTAGAGAATTCCAGTATATTTGTGGAAAGTTCTACAATGATATTCTGGACATTCCAAGTGGGTATATAAAGAGGTGAAGCCAGCAGATAGAGAAAGAGTACAGTACAGTTTAGTGAAGGATAAACAGTTCAGTTTAGCATCCAGTACAGTTCTGGGTAATCTGTGCTTCTGGTTACAGAAACAGTTTGTAGAAGAAGAGTTCAGTTGAGTGAAGTATGCAGTTTAGTGAAGTAAACAGACCAGAGAGTTTTTAGGTTAGACAAGAGTTGAAGTTTAAGAAGAAAAGTAAAGTGCTTAGTGTTTTAAAAGTAGTGAAATTATATTAGATTAAGTTATTATTAGTTGTGTGATTTTTAAGTATTTGCTAGTGTAATTTTAGTGATTAAATAAATCAGTGGTTTGTGAAAATTCTTGTTGCAAGTTATTCGAATCCACGGAGTGTTTACTGAAAATTGTAAGCACGTAACAATTGGTGTCAGAGGCGGAATTGCAACAGAATTTCTGAAGAATTCGACGAAGTTCCATAGTGTTCTATTTGGAAACCACTGGAGATATTGAAGTGAGTTGAACTGGAAAGTGATATAGACATTAGACAAGATTTATTTGTGCTAGTGTGAGGAAATTTCTGGGACATTCTGTTTAGAAATTAGTGTAGTTTTTAAGTGGTTTCAACTGAGAAGCGATATAGACTTTAAATAAGACTTGTTCGTGCTGTTTCGAGTTAATTGTTTGGATGGAAACAAGAAGCATGGCTGCCGAAAAGCAAATGCAAGACATGTTCGAGCAATTTAGAAAAATGATGCTAGACCAAAAAGAAGAACAAGAGAGACGCGAAGAAGAAAAAGAAAGGAAACGTCAGGCAGAAAAAGAAGAACAAGAGAGACGCGAAGAAGAAAAAGAAAGGAAACGTCAGGCAGAAAAAGAAGAACAAGAGAAACGACGCCAAGAAGAAAAAGAAGAACAAGAGAAACGACGTCAAGAAGATAAAGAAGAACAAGAAAAACGACGTCTAGAAGAGAAAGAAGAACAAGAAAAGCGACGTCTAGAAGAGAAAGAAGAACAAGAAAAACGACGTCTAGAAGAGAAAGAAGAATTAAGGAAAATTATACAGGGGCAACAAGATGTTATCCTTTCAGCCACTGAAGACCTCAAAAGCGAAATTAAAGAGGATATAGGCAACATAAAGACTGAAGTAAGTGAAATCAAAGGAAAAGTTACTGGCGTCGAAGAAAAAGTTACTGGTGTCGAAGAAAAAGTTACTGGCGTCGAAGAGAAAGTTACCGATATAGAAGGAAAATTTCAGGTAGTTAAGGGGGAGGTAGAACAACTTAAGCGACAGTTAAGAACGCAAGGAGGCCAGCTAGTATTATCATCGTCAGGCCCTCGATTACAACCGCCTTCCTTTGATGGTCAAACTTCTTGGTCAACCTATAAAAGACAATTTGAGGCAGCGGCATACGCAAACAATTGGAGCAATGAAGACAAGGCTATGGCATTGGTGCTAGCATTAAGAGGTCAAGCATCAGAGTTGCTTCAGACTATCCCAGTGACGCAGCAACGGGATTTTAAAGTTTTGGAGGCTGCACTAGATCTAAGATATGGCGACCAACACCTCGCCCAAGTATACAGGACTCAGCTCAAATCACGCACACAAAAGGCTGGGGAAAGTTTACAAGATTTTGAAGCAGCTGTTGAGCGACTGACATACCTGGCTTACCCGGATGCACCCAAAGAATTCCAGGAACAATTAATAGTTGGTACTTTCATCGATGGCATAAGAGATGAGGAGATCAGGCGAGTCCTTAGATTAACTCGAGCTAAGACTGGTAGCGAAGCCTTGATCCATGCCCTCGAAGTTGAGGCCGCTTATGAAGAGACTCTACATCCGAGAGTACGAGCCATGAAAGTAGAAGAAGAGAACCATTTAGAAAAGTCAAATATGGAATCTTTGATGGCTGACCTGCACAAAATGATAAGCCAGTTGATGAACAAACCAGATGCTCCAAGGAAGCAGGAAAGAGAACAGAGCGATGGACAGCCAAGGAAGGTGATTCGGTGTTATCAGTGCAGCAAACCAGGACATATGATGCGGCAGTGTCGAGAACGGAATCCTGGGGAAGTAAACACTGCAAAGAAAGAGGAAGTTCGCTCTGATAAGATGAGATTGATTGTTATGTTAACAGACATACAGAAAATGGTCGCACAATTACTAAACGAATTAAGTTCGCGACCGGAGCTGAAACAGGAACCGCAACCGCCGAAACAGGAGCCGAAGCAGCAGCGAAGTGCTGGAGGTCCGACAAAAGTAATCCGCTGTTATAATTGCGGCAAATTGGGGCATGTCAAGAGGTACTGTCGCCAGAGGAGCCCTAAGGAAGTGAATGCCGAGAGTGTAAAAACGCAGCAGGATATAGCAGAAGTGAAGGCAGTTAAGATAGAGGTTCCGAAGGATTGGACAAAGGAAGTTCTAAGAGAGGAACAACTGAATGACGATGAAATTGGACCAATGTTGAAGGCGAAAGAAAAAGGAATCCGCCCGGAATGGAAAGACGTTTCCAGTAAAAGTGTTGGACTGAAGGCTTTATGGGCGCAATGGGATTCACTTAGGGTTATAGATGGCCTATTACGGAGAGCATGGGAGAGCCCGGATGGGAAAAAAGTTACCATGCGGTTGCTGATACCCAGGTGCCGAGTACCAAAAGTACTTCGGGAAGTGCACGAGGGAATATCCAGAGAGCACTTTAGCAGAAATAAGACTTTGGCTAGAGTACGGGAGCGATTTTACTGGGTAAATAGCTGTCAGGATGTAGAGGCTTGGTGTCGCAGTTGCAAGGTTTGTGCGAATGTGGCTGCCAAGAGGTCACCTACAGGGAGTGGTGATCGAATGACGGCTAGATATGACCGCAATGCCAGTTCAGCAGGATTCAAGGTGGGGGACTCGGTTTGGCTGTATAACCCACAGCGGAGTGAAGAAGGATTCTCGAAGCCTCGCTCACCTTGGGAAGGACCGTATTCTGTCATCACTCGGATCAACGACGTTGTTTATAGGATTCAACGTAGAAAGAAGTCCAAGATGAAGATCGTGCACCTGGACAGGTTGGCAAAGTATACTGGGGTATCTGAAATGCCTGACCGGGACGTTCAGGCTTAAGGAGAGGGCAGTGTTATGTGCTGCCCTCTAACAGAGAGGAGAGTTGTAATTACTCCCTGGCCAGAAGGGTGGCGCCATCTGTGGGCCAACTGGCGAACCACCATTTAGTAGTGCCTAAGAAAATTCTAGAGAATTCCAGTATATTTGTGGAAAGTTCTACAATGATATTCTGGACATTCCAAGTGGGTATATAAAGAGGTGAAGCCAGCAGATAGAGGAAGAGTACAGTACAGTTTAGTGAAGGATAAACAGTTCAGTTTAGCATCCAGTACAGTTCTGGGTAATCTGTGCTTCTGGTTACAGAAACAGTTTGTAGAAGAAGAGTTCAGTTGAGTGAAGTATGCAGTTTAGTGAAGTAAACAGACAAGAGAGTTTTTAGGTTAGACAAGAGTTGACAAGTTTAAGAAGAAAAGTAAAGTGCTTAGTGTTTTAAAAGTAGTGAAATTATATTAGATTAAGTTATTATTAGTTGTGTGATTTTTAAGTATTTGCTAGTGTAATTTTAGTGATTAAATAAATCAGTGGTTTGTGAAAATTCTTGTTGCAAGTTATTCGAATCCACGGAGTGTTTACTGAAAATTGTAAGGACGTAACAATATAGTCGGAGAGGGCAGAACTAAAAAATCTAAGAGGAAAAATAAGGATAAAATAAAATGTATTATAAAAGAGAGTTATTAGTATTGAAAATAGAAAGAATTTAATATAATTGTTTTCATAATTTTGTGTAGTATATATGATTCGTATTGTATATAGAATTTTATAGTTAATAAAAAACTTTAAATTAATTTTTTTAATAGCAAGATACATATGACTGTAATATTGTACATTCTAATTAAAAGTTGTATTTATCGACACTTTTCTGATAACAGTACAATGACACTGTTTCTTATATGTCCCTCATCCCTCTGTTTTGGGTATATTGATCGAATTTCGTAATGTGCCATCATCATTAGACGGAAATCAAGTCTATCTATTTAAAATGTCATTCTAAAATGGCACTTTCAATAATATTTAATATCTACATGTAGATTTATATGCCTTTGACACATCACATAACCTCAACAAAACACTCTGTTAAGAGCTTAACTTCCCAATATTTTCCTGTTAACTTTAACAGGTTATTAACTGTGATTGGTGAATACGTCCACAAATATTTAACAGGTTGTTAACGCTTTAACAGCTTGTTACCTATTTAACTAACGATGGTGAATATGGGCGTAACTCTTCTGATCGATCAAGATAAAAGACAAAATTGTGAAAACTGTTTTTTATCTCAACAATGAAAAAAATCGATGGGTCTCAAACTTTTACCATGTTATTGTTATTATGAACAATCCATTTACATCCCGTCTGAGGGACTTAACCTTTGAAGATGGTGATCTGGTGCATTTGTTACAACTTCAGAGACAAAGATGTGGGGCTTGCACTTTCATGGGTATTCTTTCAGAGACGTTAGTTGTTAACATTTAAATTTTTTTAAAGTACATTGAAAATTTCTCATCTATCAAACCAAGAAAAACCAATGGTAGAGTTGTGTTGAAGTTACAGTGTTGTACAACAGGTGTTGCCTCTGATTAACTGGTACATCTAAAACCAATAGTTACGCTTTCCTCTGAGATTTGAACTCGGATCGCTGAACTTAGGGTCCAGGTTGTTAACCATTGCATCATGGGACTCATTTCCCATAACATCTGTGTGTCATGTCGATATGACACTAATTTCATGGACATTGAAACTTATGAAGATGGTATGACAGTCAACTATACTTATCGTATAACCCGGATAATGTTGGCGTAGCAATGGAAAGAACAGGTTGTTAACCATTGCATCATGGGACTCATTTCCCATAACATCTGTGTGTCATGTCGATATGACACTAATTCCATGGACATTGAAACTTATGAAGATGGTATGACAGTCAACTATACTTATCGTATAACCCGGATAATGTTGGCGTAGCAATGGAAAGAATTAATACCGACTTACTTGCTGTTTACAATTTTTCCATAGAACATGGCTTGCAGCTAAATGCAAAAAATCAAGCGCAATCAACTATAAACCTAAGTGGTTACAATTTTCAGATCAATCATGTAATTTATTTATTGGTAATGAAAAACTTGAAGTAGTTGAAACTATAAAAAATCTTGGAATCTGGTTTGACAATCATCTCACTTTTAGTAACCACGTCACAAAAGTCTTGCAGAATTCATATGGCAAGCTAAAAACACTCTATGGTTTCAAAAATGTACTACCTACTTCTACTAAGTTAATACTTACAGAGTCACTTATTTTATCTATTGTAGAGTATGGCGATATTGTGTATGGTCTGTGCCTTACAGTTGCTGAACAGTACAGACTGCAAAAATTTCAAAATTCATGTATGCGTTTTTCTCTAATGTGCGAAAACGGGACCATATAACACCCTATTATCACCAGCATAAATGGCTTAATTTATGACAGAAATGGCAATTGCATCTAGAATGTATGGTTTACAAAAAAATAAATAAAAACCTGCCTAAATATTTGTATGGGAGGCTGGTATTCCGTGCCTCATTGCATAATAATAGCCTGCGCTTTGTTGATAGTACTCTACATATCCTTGTTCATAGAACTACGCAATATAAATCGTCCTTCTCATATCGATCAGCTAATTTATACAACAAAATTCCAGAAGTGTTTAAAACTCTTTCATATCAAACATTTAAAAATAAAATTGAGTCTTAAGTCATGTTGCTCAATGGCTAATTATATTACCAATACAATAAATACCACATGTGTATGTCTGTCTTATTACTCGTTTAGCTCCTTATTTTCTCGCCTATCTGTTTTAATATGCTATAGTCTATATATTATTGTTAGCATTTAGTTATACGTATATGTTTAATAATCGATCTGCATTCTCTGTGTATACCTCTATCTTATGTAGCAACTGAAGCCCGTGGTTGGGATTTATACCAGCTTTTAGCTGACACCTCGCCACATTAAATAAAGTTTTTTTTTTTTTTTTAAGTAAAACCAGTCGTCCTTCTCCCTGCCTCCGATACCAGAGAGGGTACGCTGGGAGCGCCAGTAACCACTCTCTACACCGTAGAGTCAGTGATCACTGGTTCCGTGACTCGTGTGCCCTGAGCAGACGCAATGAACCAAGAATGACAGCCTTCTGCATTCTCCCGGCTAGGACTTCTGCCGATTGTCGGCATGCCGGTATGATGTTCAATTCCGAAAGCAGCGTGTGTCTCGTTCCACCGAGAGCTCCTATAATCAGTACCACTAGCTTGACAGTATGGTCTGGATACAGTCTGCGGAGTTCGAAGTGTAGGTCTCGATATTTTGTCCGTTTTTCTTCCTCCTTCAAGACAATGTTGTTCTCCGCGGGAGCCGAGAACTCTATGACGAACATTGTCTTGAGTTGGTGGTCTATGAGGACTACGTCAGGCTTGTTTGCCTGTATTTGCCTGACCGTGGGAAACGAGTAGTTCCAATAAATTAGACACCTCTCATTCCCCACAACGGACTCAATATCCCCCGGAGCATAAGGCAGCACTGGTGTCTCGTCTATCTCATACGAGTGCCTCAGATGATAGTAAAGCACTCGTAGTGCTCCGTCGTGCCTTTGGATATAGGCGGAGACTGCATATGTCGGGCAGGCCGACAACAAGTGCATAAGCGTCTCCGGCGATCTGTGGCAGGCCCTGCAGCTGACGTCAGCGACCTCCATACCCATGACACGACTTCGACAGACGAGGGTGTTGAATACACCGTCCTGGCAAGCCAATATAAATCCCTCGGTCTCAGACTTCAGCCCGGCTGACCTTAAGAAGGCGAAGGTCAGCCTTTCGGATAAGCCAAGTTCTTCTATATTTCTATAGAAGACACCATACAGTGGCTTATCCGAATGGAGCTGCAGAAAGATGGTTTGTTCTGCAGCTTTTATTTTGGCTTTCCGCTGAGCGGGTTCCAACTCGGTGACAGAGTCGGGATTATCCCGCTCAACGTCGAAGATGAGACCGAGTTCATCGGCTGCTCTGCGTGCTGCCTTAAACAGAAAAGCTCCTACCCCTGCATTTTCATGGTCTCGGACCATGCAGAGGAGGGGATCCGAACTCCTGACGACCTTACAGGCTCCATCCAGCACCATCCTGCTGTGTAAACTCTCCAAGCTCAAGAGTCCACGGCCTCCCCGATGTCGTGGGAGATATAACCGTGGAACGGACGATTTAGGATGCAGGCTCCTATTGAGGTGCATCTTTCTCCGGGTTCCTACATCAAATTGGCGCAGCTCCTCTCGAGTCCACTTCACTACTCCAAAGGAGTAGAGAAGGATCGGAACGGCAAGCATATTAGTGGCAGACACCTTGTTCTTCCCCGACAGTTCTGAAGACCAGATCTGTCGGAGTCGGTGCTGATACTTGCCGCGGAGAGCGTTTTTCACTACACCCACTTCTTGGGTGGAGCGTTGCTCGACACCCAAGTAAGTGTACGACTCTCCGGCATCTAGGTGGTGTAGGATGCTTCCGTCTACGAGCTGCGCGTCCTCGCCGTACTCCCCACATCGTCCTCTCTTGAGATGGACCAGTGCACATTTGTCCAATCCGAACTGCATACCGACAGCCTGCGTGTACTCCTGTACCACCCTAAGGGATTGTTGGAGATCCCTTTCTCCGGAGGCTTAAAGTTTAAGGTCATCCATGTAAAACAAATGGGTGACCTTATGCCTCCTGTCGCCGGGGGTACCACAGTTGTAACCGCGGGTTTTCCGGAGCGAGACGGATAATGGCAGTAGCGAGATGCAAAACAAAAGGGGGCTGAGGGAATCTCCCTGAAATACTCCCCTTTTGAACGTTACCGGCTCTGTTTGGACTCTATCATTACCAGATGTTATGGTAAAGCGAGTCCTCCAGAGCAGCATCAGATCTTCAATGCATCTCACTACGGCACCGGCGACCGCAAGACATCGGAGCAAGTGTACAATAAGCTCATGAGATGTCATGTCAAATGCCTTGCGGTAATCGATCCAGGCCATGGAGAGATTCCGCTTATACTGCACGGAGTCCTGCGTGACACATCTGTCAATCAACAGGTTCTCCTTGCAGCCAGCGACATCTCTCTTCGACCCTCGTTGCTCATATATCCGTTCGTAAACTGGGTTAACTGCTTGGAGTACCCGCATGTACAAGATGCGTGTGAACACCTTGTAACATGCGTTTAAACAGGTTATCGGCCTATAGTTCTTTGGGTTGGACAAATCTCCGTTCTTGGGGATCAGCACTGTCCGCCCCTCAACAACCCAAGAAGGAATTTGCTGCTCCCCATTTAGCCAAGAATTAAAAATTCTGGCCAAATGGTGGTGGGTACTGGTTAATTATTATTATTATTATTTGGTTCTAAGGCATAATTGGAGTATTGTATACATGTGGGTATATGACTGGCATAGGTACAAAAAAAAATTAAATGTCGCATACATATGTTACATAATTTGGAAAATTTTCAACAATGAATGTATATGCAGAGATGGAAATGAGAGGTACTTTATATTTTGCTGTGTATGTATGGCATTGAGAGCGAAACGGTTAAGTTGATAATAATAATGTCTTTATTCATTACTTTAAATAGTACATTTAATATTAAATAATAATATTACCATTATTAATTCATAGTGACGAAAGAGCGAAGTTCACTCTTACAATATGTCAAAGCACATTTCAATTATCATTTAATTTTTTTTTAAAAGCTCGTCATTGTAAATAATTAAGAGGTTTGTAACTATGAATATTTTAAGTACAATATATAAATTAAATTATGAAAACCAATAGTTCTCAATTAAAAGTGCAATTTATCTGTTATAATAATTTCAATTGTATCTAATGACATTTTTATCTAAAATACTATTTTGACATTTAACTGTGTTTCAGATGGGAACCCATGAATCATTAAAAAAATTGCGTGGTTACTATTGGTCTTTAACATATCAACAAGAAGCTAGCCCAGCTGGATAGGTAACTAATATATTTTATATTGTGAATTTTGTTATTACTGAATATACTTGTTTCACAGAATCATACGTCTCACTTTTGTTATACCCTGTTTCATTCCACTATACCTTTGCTGGTTTTGGTCTTAATATGAACTATCAGCCTTGAATAGTTGCATTCGACAGCACTTTCTCATCATCCCACATCTTTGATAGATTTCTTATTTTTCAAAATAAGACTTTTTTGTAAAACCTAAAATTAACTTATTTTTAATACATTTGACATCGGATTATTTCCGCTACTGAGGTCTAACACCGACGCCCAAAACCCAAACAGAACTTTTGCCGAACCTCTTCTCTGTCAAGGAGTAGGAACTTGCCTAACATTTAATAGACAAGGGACCTGAAGGCTTTACATCCTGTCCGAAGAATGGTGTAAAAATAGCAATAATTTATTGATGTTATCACCATTACATTTTATATAAGTCACATTACAGTTAAAGATAAAAATTACATTAACATTTGTAAATTACACATAAATAAAAGCACTTTTATAACAAACAAATATAAAAGTGTATTACGGTATTATGTTTCATTTGAAAATTCAGTCGCCAAAAATTTCTGGAAGGAGTACAAAAGTCCATTTTATTAGCAAATTCTTTACATGGCAGGTAAATGATTGCTCTGGGAGAGAGGTAATATGCAACGGCAGCTTATTGAAGAAAACAGAACCATAGTAATTAAGTTTATTTCTGCCGTTTTTTTAATACCTCTGAAAATCAATCAAAAGTAATTCATAATAAATTAAAATTGAATTATTGACGACGACCTGTCAAAATGGCAATTATATTTTAATAAATCAGATATAGCCTAAAACTTAACAGAAGGCAGTTTAATATGAAAGATCAAGTTGTTATGCAAGTATATTTTGCAATTTTTTTAAATAACAACTCTTAAGAATGGCTGTGATGCATGTCAAAGAAGCTACAAGTATTGTTTGTGCATCGCTTTTACTTAAAATCTTTTTAAATAAATTGGTACGTAATACTGATTTACAGCCCATGGGCTGTAAATAAATAGTACTGTTATGTGCTGCCCTCTAACAGAGAGGAGAGTTGTAATTACTCCCTGGGCAGAAGGGCGGCGCCATCTGTGGGCCAACTGGCGAACCACCATTTAGTAGTGCCTAAGAAAATTATAGAGAATTCCAGTATCTTCTGGAAAGTTCTACAATGATATTCTGGACATTCCAAGTGGGTATATAAAGAGGTGAAGCCAGCAGATGGGGGAACAGAACAGTACAGTTTAGTGAAGGATAAGGAACAGTTCAGTTTAGTTCTGGGTAATCTGTGGTTCTGGTTACAGAGACAGTTTGTAGAAGAACAGTTCAGTTGAGTGAAGTATGCAGTTTAGTGAAGTAAACAGACAGAGTGTTTTTAGGTTAGACAAAAGTTGTCAAGTTTAGGAAGAAAAGTACATAGTGTTTTAAAAGTAGTGAATTCATATTAGATTAAGTTAATATTAGTTGTGTGATTTTTAAGTATTTACTAGTGTAATTTTAGTGATTAAATAAATCAGTGGTTTGTGAAAATTCTTGTTGCAAGTTATTCGAATCCACAAAGTGTTTACTGAAAATTGTAAGCACGTAACAATTGGTGTCAGAAGCGGAATTGCAACAGAATTTCTGAAGAATTCGACGAAGTTCCATAGTGTTCTATTTGGAAACCACTGGAGATAGTGAAGTGAGTTGAACTGGAAAGTGATATAGACATTAGACAAGATTTATTTGTGCTAGTGTGAGGAAATTTCTGGGACATTCTGTTTAGAAATTAGTGTAGTTTTTAAGTGCTTTCAACTGAGAAGCGATATAGACTTTAAATAAATAAGACTTGTTAGTGTTGTTTGTTAATTTTTGAATGGAAACAAGAAGCATGGCCGCTGAGAAACAAATGCAAGACATGTTCGCCGCATTTAGAAAAATTATGCTAGAGGAAAAAGAAGAACAAGAGAAACGACGTCAAGAAGAAAAGGAAGAGCAAGAGAAACGACGCCAAGAAGAAAAAGAAGAACAAGAGAAACGTCAAGAAGAAAAAGAAAGACGACGTCAGAAAGAAAAAGAAGAACAAGAAAAACGACGTCTAGAAGAAAAAGAAGAACAAGAAAGACGACGTCTGGAAGAAAAAGAAGAACAAGAGAGACGTGAAGAAGAAAAAGAAAGAAAACGTCAAGAAGAAAAGGAAGAATTGAGAAAAATTATACAGGTGCAACAAGATGCTATCCTGTCAGCCACTAATGAGGTCAAGGAAAAAGTAGATAAAGTTGAACAAAAAGTTGGTAACGTTGAAGGAGAAATTAGTGACATTAAGGGAAAAGTTACCGACGTAGAAGGAAAAGTGACTACAGTCGAAGAAAAAGTTACTGGCGTCGAAGAAAAAGTTACTGGCGTTGAAGAAAAAGTTACTGGCGTTGAACAAAAAGTTACTGGCGTCGAAGGGAAAGTTACCGATATAGAAGGAAAATTTCAGGTAGTTAAGGGAGAGGTAGAACAACTTAAGCGACAGTTAAGAGCGCAAGGAGGCCAGTTAGTATTATCATCAGGTCCTCGATTACAACCGCCTTCCTTTGATGGTCAAACTTCTTGGTCAACTTACAAGAGACAATTTGAGGCAGCGGCATGCGCAAACAATTGGAGTAATGAAGACAAAGCTATGGCATTGGTGCTAGCATTAAGGGGCCAAGCCTCAGAGTTGCTTCAGAGTATCCCAGTGACGCAGCAACGGGATTTTAAAGTTTTGGAAGCTGCACTAGATCTAAGATATGGCGACCAACACCTCGCCCAAGTATACAGGACTCAGCTCAAATCACGCACACAAAAGTTTGGGGAAAGTTTACAAGATTTTGAAGCAGCTGTTGAGCGACTGACGTACCTGGCTTACCCGGATGCACCCAAAGAATTCCAGGAACAGTTAACAGTTGATACTTTCATTGATGGCATAAGAGACGAGGAGATCAGGCGAGTCCTTAGATTATCTCGAGCTAAGACTGGTAGCGAAGCCTTGATCCATGCCCTCGAAGTTGAAGCCGCTTATGAAGAGACTCTACATCCGAGAGTACGAGCCATGAAAGTAGAAGAAGGGAACCGTTTAGAAAAATCAAATATGGAATCTTTGATGGCTGACATGCACGAAATGATAAGCCAGTTGATGACAAAACCAGATGCTCCAAGGAAGCAGGAAAGAGAACAGAGCGATGGACAGCCAAGGAAGTTGATTCGGTGTTATCAGTGCAGCAAACCAGGACATATGATGCGGCAGTGTCGAGAACGGAATCCTGGAGAAGTAAACACTGCAAAGAAAGAGGAAGTCCGCTCTGATAAGAAGAGATTGATTGTTATGTTAACAGACATACAGAAAATGGTCGCACAAGTACTAAACGAATTAAGTTCGCGACCGGAGCTGAAACAGGAACCGCAACCGCCGAAACAGGAGCCGAAGCAGCAGCGAAGTGCTGGAGGTCGGACAAAAGGAATCCGCTGTTATAATTGCGGCAAATTGGGGCATGTCAAGAGGTACTGTCGCCAGAGGAGCCCTAAGGAAGTGAATGCCGAGAATGTAAAGAAGCAGCAGGATATAGCAGAAGTGAAGGCAGTTAATAAAGAGGTTCCGAACGACTGGTCAAAGAAAGTTCTAAGAGAGGAACAACTGAACGATGATGAAATTGGACCAATGATGAAGGCGAAAGAAAAAGGAATCCGCCCGGAATGGAAGGACGTTTCCAGTAAAAGTGTTGGACTGAAGGCTTTATGGGCGCAATGGGATTCACTTAGGATTATAGATGGACTATTACGGAGAGCATGGGAGAGCCCGGATGGGAAAGAAGTTACCATGCGGTTGCTGATACCCAGGTGCCGAGTACCAAACGTATTCGGGAAGTGCACGAGGGAATATCCAGAGAGCACTTTAGCAGAAATAAGACCTTGGCTAGAGTACGGGAACGATTTTACTGGATAAATAGCTGTCAGGATGTAGAGGCTTGGTGTCGCAGTTGCAAGGTTTGTGCGAATGTGGCTGCCAAGAGGCCACCTACAGGGAGTAGTGATCGAATGAAGGCTAGATATGACCGCAATGCCAGTTCAGCAGGATTCAAGGTGGGGGACTCGGTTTGGCTGTATAACCCACAGCGGAGTAAAGAAGGATTCTCGAAGCCTCGCTTACCTTGGGAAGGACCGTATTCTGTCATCACTCGGATCAACGACGTTGTTTATAGGATTCAACGTAGAAAGAAGTCCAAGATGAAGATCGTGCACCTGGACAGGTTGGCAAAGTATACTGGGGTATCTGAAATGCCTGACCGGGACGCTCAGGCTTAAGGAGGGGGCAGTGTTATGTGCTGCCCTCTAACAGAGAGGAGAGTTGTAATTACTCCCTGGGCAGAAGGGCGGCGCCATCTGTGGGCCAACTGGCGAACCACCATTTAGTAGTGCCTAAGAAAATTATAGAGAATTCCAGTATCTTCTGGAAAGTTCTACAATGATATTCTGGACATTCAAAGTGGGTATATAAAGAGGTGAAGCCAGCAGATGCGGGAACAGAACAGTACAGTTTAGTGAAGGATAAGGAACAGTTCAGTTTAGTTCTGGGTAATCTGTGGTTCTGGTTACAGAGACAGTTTGTAGAAGAACAGTTCAGTTGAGTGAAGTATGCAGTTTAGTGAAGTAAACAGACAGAGTGTTTTTAGGTTAGACAAAAGTTGTCAAGTTTAGGAAGAAAAGTACATAGTGTTTTAAAAGTAGTGAATTCATATTAGATTAAGTTAATATTAGTTGTGTGATTTTTAAGTATTTACTAGTGTAATTTTAGTGATTAAATAAATCAGTGGTTTGTGAAAATTCTTGTTGCAAGTTATTCGAATCCACAAAGTGTTTACTGAAAATTGTAAGCACGTAACAGTACTAATTATGGTAATTAATAAATTAAGTGTATGTTTAGTTTTAACGAAAATGTGTTGATAATGATCAACTTACTGTACAAGTATTGTAAAAAATATAGTTGTTCTATGTGTGGTGTGGAGGGGCGCTACTCTTGTTGCTCATGATGTTGAATTGCATTACTTTTGTTGTCAGATATTTTTTCCTATTACAATTAAGCAAACAAGTACTTTACCTAATCCACTTAACATCTCCATTAAGTTCAGTAAAATAATATACACAGTGTTTTCAGAAAATTGTTTTAATTTTATTAAAGAAAACAATGAATTACCTACATAACAAGAGAAATTATAATTATCATTAGTTTTATATAATGACTATAACGTTTAAAATATTTAAAGATCTTTCTTATACTCTTAATAAAAAGATACAGCTGTACAGCACATAAATTTAAAACTATATTAAAATAGTATACGAGGTTGAGAATCATATAAAGAGAAAAGCAATACTGAAAAACATATGCGGCAAAACTGGACCAGATGAAAACTTTAACACACTTTAGTGTTATTTTACATTAAATGTTCAGTTTAAGATTCAGTAGGTACCTATCTGATAAATTTATAATTTACTGGTGGTTATTACAAAGTAGATAAATATTAATTAAATTTTAAGTCGATATCATATTTTTTGTGGTTTAGATGTCTACGTAACATTTTTATTGGTTTGCCTTTAATATCACCGCTTTAACAAACTAATACTCAGCATTAACTACAATCAGAGTATAGAAATTGTACATATAATTAAGGCATGTGTGTATGGAGTGTCACTGATCCAAGTTATACATGCCTTTCAGTATTGCCGTTCTCATTATTTATTGTCGGCCCTTGTATGTATCATCATCCAATTACGTTTTGCATTCAATCACTTTATTTTAATTTTAAATATCTAATCTTTAAATTCTTAAACTTACATGAGAAATATTTACAATATACTTAATACTCCTAGAAGACATAGTGTGAAATATTTTACAAGATGAACCAAAATGAAATCACTCATCATTTAATTGTGGTTCACTATATGATATGAATATACAATAGTAGTTACATTTTTTTTTTAATGAATAACCTGATAACCTAAATATAAAATAAAAAATAAATTCAGGAAGTAAGGCTAGTAACCATCGATCAATCTAGCTGCCGATTTATTTACGAGCTGAGAGTAGATAGGCAAAGCCGTTTCTAGCGCACTGAGTAGGATTCTCAATGACGTCATGAACTGGATGGCATATGTCCATCAGTAGTGACCACGAGAGTTGAAGGGGTGATGAAAAAGTGTATGGCGGTGCACGAATGGAGTATCATGGGTGGTTCATGGGGCGTCATGTCATAAAAGCTGTAGAGCTGTATCCAAAGCTAAAACTGAACTTCTTCCTTTTCTTCTGATCCATCCGCTGCATCAAAGTAATCTGTGGTAAATTGTTGAAGGTAAGTAATGAAATCATTTCAGTATTCTCTTATGAAGGAAATATTGTCTGGTTTCGGGAATACCTGCGTTATAAGTGTTCATGGGGGTGTCATGGATGGTTCATGAGGTCTCAAGCACCTTAGGGTCAGTTCTGCTTTGCAACAACAGTTTTACAGCTTTTTCTACAGGCTTGCACCCCCATGAACCATCCACGACACGGGTCATGCTGCAAACACAATATATATAATATATATTTATAATACACATTGTAAATAAAAAATTTTGATTTTTTTTTAATACAATAATAATTATAATAATAATTAATTGAGAAAATAAATGCAAATGTAAATCTACAAAAGCCAAGGCTTGAAAGTAGAGAGTAGAATACACTAGTGAAAGACAAATATTCTCCTCTGAAACACAGTATTCTTGTTTGCGTAAAGATTATGATACCTTATTCTTAGTATCATGCATATAGATAAAGCTGACACTGCAAAAGTCAGAGACTTGCTCGCAAGTGTCAATTTTATCATCTGGTATTTAAAACTAAAAGAAAAATATATTTTTTTTGAGATGGGTGTTGTTTAAGGGAGAATATTGTATGCCTATCGAAACTTATATATATATACACACATAAAGTATACAAACAGATGTATATTTACCGACAAATTTTCCTATATAAAATACATAACTAATTCTTTTTTTGTGTTAAAAATGGATACAAAACAGTTAAGAATAATAGTTTTAATATAACTTATTTTGCACACCGTACAACACATGTGACTTAATGAAGTTTGCAAGAAATGGAATGATTTCATTACTCACCTTCAATAATTAACCACATATTAATTTGATGCAGTGGAGGAATTAGAAAAAGAGAAAGAAGTTTAGTTTTAGCTTAGGGTACAGCTTTACGATTTTTTTTACAGGGATGCACCTCCGATGAACAACCCATGACACCCCATTCTTGCACCGCCATACATTTCTTCGCCACCCCTTCAACTCTCGTGGCCACTCCTGACGAACACATGCCATCCAGTTCCTGACGTCATTGAGAACCCCCAACTGAATGCGCCAGAAACGGCTTTGTTTATCTACTACTGAGCATTATTTAAATTTAATTATTTATTTATTTAAATAAATGAATAATTTAAATTTGCTAAATTAAACAATATTGAGGTCATTTAAATTAAAACCAAAGATTTATTTCATATGAATCTCAATGTTCTTACACGTGAATACTGTAGATATTTTTATTATAATTATTTTACCTTAATTAATGTTGATAGGTAAAAAGAAATCATAGAAATTTTACAGTGAACATCTCTATTAAAAAATATAACTATCTTTGGTTCATCGTATATAGAATTTTTTACGCTATGAGCATTTAAGTATATTAGGGTCCAACCAACTTAAGCATCCCCAAAGAAAAATGCATTAACCTCTTTTTTGGTCGAGTGGGTTAAACATATATGTTCGTAAAAATTAACATATAATGTTTGATTAAAAGTGCTGTGGAAAATGTGCCACTAGCTAGTGTATGAAATTCTTTGAAAGTTATTAATGAAAGGAGCTAACCGGGTTTTCATGTGAAAGCTGCCCCCAAACTAAATCAAATTTCAGATCAACCCTTTAAAATTTTTACAAAGTGTAGGAAAAAATTAAAAACTTCCAAATGAAAATTTCTTTCCACAAATTGCGCCGACACTCAGTTCCTAAATTATTAAACTAATGTGATATTTATTGTCCATCACTTTCGTTCACTGTACTCCACAATTCCATTTAAAAAAATTTGGTCCCATTAATTCGATTTTTTTTTCAAATTTTTAAATGCAACTTTAACCTCTCCACAATAAAATTGTGATAGGTTACTAAAATTGGTTCAAAAACGAAAATTGAGATCACATCAAATCTTTACGTTTTGAGGCCCTAGGAACCCAAAAAAGTGGTTTTTGAAAAATGTCTGTGTGTGTGTGTATGTGTGTTAGCACGATAGCGCAAAAACTACTGAACGGATTTGAATGAAACTTTGCGTGTGTGTTTCTTTAGTGCCCCAGAAGATCTGAAAAGGTTTTGGTTGAGATCGGATTACGTTTAGTGCCATTTTGAAACAACAAGTTGTTTATTTTATAATTACTTTCAATTTGCTATGGAACAATTGAAAAGCAGTTAAAATTCTAATTTCAACGATATATCACACTTCCACCCTTTCGATTTGGTTTCCGTAAAAAAATTTAAAAACAAAGCAAATATGGCATAGATCGCATTTCGCATGACATGATCGATGCGCGTAGCCGTTACGTCGTGAAACTCGTCGCATCACGTGGCAATTCACGTGTGAGGGTTTCTTCACTGCTCTAGAAGTAGAGCGGATTACGTTTAGTGCCGTTTTTAAATATATATATATAATATACAGACAAATCGAAGAATTAAACTACAAATATTCCTCTAAAACCTAGTAAAATTACTGAAATGCTAATGTTTCATTTACCAAAGACAGCCGCGAGCGATCGGATTGCAATCAGCAAATTTTGACGATTGTCATTGTCATTGTTTGTCATCCGATAACGTTGGTGTCATGTCATGTTAATAAGATTTCGGCATATTTGTAACTGTTAGTGACTGCACCAGTGGATGGTCACAAACTTTAAAGGTAGATGTAACAATATCAATATCATATGCTTTCTGTACCTTCGTTGGTGAATTTATTATAGATTATCACTTTACCAATTTTCAGTTTGTTGCTTTACAAATCTGTAGTATTTAGGATAACTAGGCTTTCTTAGCCGTTCAAGTGATGTTAAAGTTGTTAATATCCTAATAGTATATTATTCAACGAGCGATAATGTAGGTAATAACTCGCATAGATGATTGTAAATTCATTAAGTTGAGGGTTTGTTTAGTGCCGTTTTGTCACACAATTTAATGCTCTTTTCGGCTTCAAACATCCACCGAGTGGGGAGGTTCCAGCCGCTTCCAGTAGCTGCCGATTTTTTTAGTGTTAATGTTGCGACACCTATTCTATTGTTACCAACAATTAGACTTTAAGATACGTGTTATAGATTAAAAAAAAATCAAAGTGTGGAGGTAAATAAAAACTTCTGAAATCAGCATTTTTTCCACACATCATTTATTGTTTACCATTACTTTTTCGAATGTATGGCTCCAAATTTTAATTTCATGCGTGTTTAGGATTCCTATGAAACACAAATTTGTCAAAAAAATTATTTATAAAGTTTACCCACAAGTCTGTTAAATATTTTTGTAACGTCATCGTGGGTGTGGAGATTCAATTCCTGAATCATAAATTATTACATTTATTATTTTTTATTCGGAAATCTAAAGACGAAATGTAAGATTCGAACATTCGAGAATATTCTAGAATTATTAATAAAACAATTCGTTTTTGTATGACCAAAAATAATTCATTTTTTGTGATTTCTCCATGTGCTATCTGAATTCGCCAAGCGTTATCAAGGTTCCCTCAAATCACTATCTGCAACGTTATAAAAATTTACGCGTTTTCGAGTATACATACACAGGGTCCTGCAAACCAAATAAAAATAAAGTATGTACTACCGAGTAAGTATACAACTTGTTCTAGTAATAACAAGTTGCCTTTTTCTGTGAATCCCCATGTGTCATCAAAATTCCCTCACTCCATCATTTGCGGCGTTATCAGAATGACGTGCCTTCGAGTATTAATAGGGCCCCGTAAACCCAATAAAATATGTCATAGCAAATCTATCAACTTGTACAAGTTTAAACACGCTGTATAATCCAATCAAAATAGACGTTCAAAAATTGGCAGAGCTGGGAATTGCTACAGGCCTTAAAAGCATCTTTACAAATGAAATGGCTAAGGTCATTATCGATTCTACTAGTACTAAAAATTTTATACAAGGTTAAAGGTAAGAGAATCGGTTCTTCGCAAATATTGGTGTTATCATAAAAATAGTTATGTTTGTAGATCATCTGATTCTCTACAAAAAAGGTTATTACACTTTTATAGGTCGATAGCCGAGTGGGTTAAGGCGCGAGGTGGCAATCGCGATTAATCACACGGACATCGCACTACCGGGTTCGAATCCTGGCACTGGTGGAAATGGTTGTATGTCCGCGTTTTTCAATGTGTAACCCCCTTCCGCACAAGCCTTGGCTTCTGGAATTGGCGGTTGTCTAATTTCTGTGGTGTTTATTTATTTATTTATTATTATATCTATATAAATGATTATTTGCAAATTCAATAATTGGAAATACTAATAAGCACTCATGCGTGGGCCGGGATTTTCAAACAAGTAAAATCTCCAGATATTGGTTTGCGTGCGATTCACACCATAAAATACATACAAATTATATGATTCTCAACGTAACTGTCTGTCCCTAACTTCTTCGCCCGTATAACCTGAGAAACGCCTACCTGCTACTCTGCACAAAAATCTGCCATTTATGTTTGCTTTCAATGGGTACCTAAATATTGAAATAAGTAAACAGCATAGAAATTAAACAACCCCAATTCCAAAAGCCAGAGGCTAGTGCGGAAGGGGGTTACACATTGAAAAACATGGACATACAATCATATCCTCCGACAGTGCCATTGCCGGAACCGTGACTCGAACCCGGTAAGCGATACCCGTTTTATTATTGCCACCTCGCACCTTAACCAACGTCTAGACAAAATTTATAACACAAATGCTGCTACCTATATCATAGATGAAGAATATCTTTTACATCGTGTTGCGTGAAATCGAGGAGAAATATTCGATGTTATTTTTGATAAATATGTTCATTATGTACGTAGACACTTTGGTCATAACGCTATTATAGTATTTGACAGTAATGCTAATTATAAGAAGAACACCGTCATTGGACTACTAAAACATCATCTTCTAATGTCCATTTTGATCGATGTATTACTTTTTCGCCGATTAACAGTAAAGTACTAACTTTGCTGACTAATATCAATCAGCAAAGTGTCACTTTCCCTGCCTAGGCAGGAAAGTGAGCACTTTCTTACCTAGGCAGGGAAAGTGACACTTAGTTTCCATGGTAGTCAACTAGTAACAACTGCAATTTTTAATGAATTTTTATTGAATTTATTACAACAAAAATAGAGAGATTGAGAATTGTAATAATTTCATTATTTTAGGATATATTTAAACAATCGACGAAAAAATTATATGTTCAACTCAGCAGCAAAATAGATTGACTGCCTTGGCTGAGTATCAGCCGCGGCAGTCAATCTACCATTTTGTTGCCTAGTTAAACAAATAACTATTCCTAGAAACCAACAGCAATTCCTTGCTAATACTGATAACAAGTCTCGCTTCATTTCAATGCTATATGAAAAATTAACAGCTGGCTAAAATTTTCATGAAACAAGCTGTTAATGACGCTAATGTCCTCATAATTGAAACAGCTATTATAGATTAGATTATTTACTTTTTAAATCCTGGGAAAGCTCAAATATAAAAAAAATATGTATTAATCTCAAAGTTGAACTTCCTGTGCAAACTGCAAGGTAATATCTTATTTTACATGTCATAACTGGTACCTATACTAAGTCAGCGTTCTTCAGAAGGGGTAAAAGAAAAGTATTTAATTGATTTTAAAAACATCATGATTTAATTGATTACGCTGAAGTATTTACGAAGATCCACTCTTATGCAGACATCTTCCTCACTAACGGAATTCGTTTTGTTCTTGCTATGTATAGAGCTCCAAAAAATTAATTCCATAGATAATACAGTTATCCCGGTCAACATCTGATGCTGCTTATCAACATTTATATCGTGTTTTACTACCAAATCCAAGTATGGCTAGGTAACTAATGGGACTGGGGATGGGTATTAAACGGTAATGCTTTGGAACCAATTCAGACTACTCCCGCCTGCTCCAGAAAAACTTCTGAATAATATTTTTTTTTAATTGCCCGAAAGGTTATAATTGTAATTGTGGGTGTAAAAAAGTCGGACTATTTTATCCAGCAGTATGTGTAGTAATTGTCAAGACCAATCTTGCTCCAATGTTGCATTAAATACAAAAGATAATGATGCTTATAACATCATTGAAGAGATATCTGATTCATCTTGTTTCTTACAGTAATATATATAAATCTAGCAACAAGAGGGCAATGAAGAAGAAAGATAAGAAGAGCATACAATGTTGTATGTAGTAGAATTTGAAAATTATTAATCTTAACATAATTTTTTAAAGGTCATAATAGTCAGTTCAGTTCATGGTTTGTACCTACAGGAAAAACCACGTATAAAAAACGCGCCAAGTATTCTACCGCAAAGGTAGGTAGTGTGGAAAAGAGTGCATATTATGCGAAATATGGATTTTTCAATTTTTGAAGTCACGATAAGTAACTCACAGACAATCACGAGTAGGAAAAAAGTATAACCATATTCTTTGTAGAGAATCGTATGATCCACAAACTTTCTAATGGCTATATTTACGATAAAACTTATCGTTTGTAAGATTTCGAAAAACCGATGTGTTGATATTTGACCTTGAATAAAATATTTATCACAAGAAGTGGGATCAATGCGGACTTTTGACGTTTCATTTGTAATGATGCTTTCAAGGTCTGTATCAATTTTAAAGTTTGGATTTTCCTTTGTCTATTTTAACTGGATTAGTAATAAATCAGACATCAATTTTTTGGGCATCACATTAGTTACTAAACTCATGCGAGATATGAGTAATTCATTGGGCCAACAAAATTGTAAATTATTATCGAGAACTGAATTGTGTTTAATTACGAAAACTTGAACGTTGATGTTGTTTCGTCGTAAACACAATCCACACACTTTTTAAAAGTAATTGTGAAAATGGTGAATACCAATTATTACATTGGTTTAATAATGTCAGGAATTGAGTTTCGAGGGTAACTTGTAGAAAAATGCTCATTTTGGGAGTTTTTAATTTGAAAATTTTAATGAAAAATTTTAATGCGTATCTCGGAGTGACTGATTTCTAAATTTTGTCTAGAGATGAAAAAATTACATTCAACATTTTCAAAAACTCCTTTAAATTATAATTTCGCGCTAAATTTTTTTAAAAATACGCCATAGATTTGTAACCACCAGAAAAAACAATGTGCATTTTTTAAGATTTTTACCGCATACGTTGCGTTAAAAACAAAATAAACGAAAATTACAAAATCCGTTATTACTTTTCCAGTCTGGCGTCTAACGGTCTTAAAATCTTGGAAAAACTCTCTGGTCAACTGCTTCGAAGGTATGTTGCTTTTGAGAAATACGTTTCATTATGTACATAGACATTTTGATCACAATGTTATTATAATATTTGACAATTATACTAATTATAAGAGAAACATCAAAACTGCAGAACAGAGGGCCATTGGATTAGTGAAACATCATCTTCTGATGTCCTTTTTATCGATTTATTACTGTTCCATCAAACCAACAGCAATTCCGTGCTAATACTAATAACAATAAGTTTCACTTCATTTCAATTTAGGAATCAAAATCTGGGAGTAACTGTCTGGTCAAATGCCTCTAAGGGATAAGGGATTTATACGAAATGATCGGTCCGAGGGCAGATTTCACATGGAAACCCGATCCTTTATTCTCAAATCATTGACTTATTTGACTGACGACTCAGTTGCATTAAGAAATTTACATAATAATAGTGTTACTATATAATTATAACTTTATCACGTATTCTGAGGTCATTTTGTCATTATTTTTTCCAAATTCAATTCATCATATCAGGTTTCCATGAAACAAAATTAGAAAAACATATAACACATGATAAAATATAGTCAAACCAAGTCACAAATTATAATTATTTTAGATTTGGATATTTGCGTGTAAGTATGATTCGGGTACACTTTTTCGAGGAGGATGGTTTTTAGAACCTAACATACAGAGCCTTATGTACAAAATTGGTTCTTTAATAAGTGGGAAGCAAATTGTACATAAACGATTCAGCCGAATAAGCTAAATTCCCTAAAGAAATACCAAAATAATCATTAAGGAATTTCCTTAAATGTAAAAAATATTTGTTGCAAGAGAGGAAGCTGGACATTTGGAAAAAGGCAACTATTTATAAAAAAATTATTACAACTTATCTAAAGGACAGAATATTCTGAAAAACTTCTTAAACATACAAACTCAGAAAAAAATATTGCGTCATATTTCTCACGAAAATCATATTTTAAAAAACTGACAAATGCAAAAAATGCCTTAATTACAGTCTTCTAAAGTTGCCATCATGATTTTTTCGCAGCAAGCAGGGGCCCCTGCTACTTCGTGCACCTACTATTGGGGTAGTTAGGGAAGAAAACGTGATATTCAGTTTTTGTTTAATTTCGATTTTCCTGTAGCGTCGAAAATAATATTTATATACATTTTTGCCACCCAATTATTGATAAACCTTATGGAACAAAATATCATTTGGCATTTACTTCTATAGCAAAGTATTAAAGAAAAATTAAACGACATAATATTATAGGATTTACAATGGCAGAACTAATATGTACAAATTTGGGTTAGTGCAATTGGAGAATTTAAGATTTTTACACAATATTTAATACGAAAATTACACGAAAAGAATTGTTTGTAATCGATAAAACGAGCGACATTGTACTTTTGTTTGCTCATTTTATGTAATGATAATTAACAGATACATGTATATCTGCGTTAAATACACCTCTAAAGAAATATATACAATATAGTAGTGTATTTTTACATTGTTTCATAAGTGTAAGTACCTACTTTCTTCTCTATTACATGAGGAGGTACTGACATACTTTTTATAATATAGCGCCCATCTTTATGAGTGAAGATAAAATATTACAATTAAACTCACTGATTAACCCGATGAGATAATGTTAAACTAAAAGTTGTCTACTATCTTTCTTCTCTTATCATATTCTGATCCCTATATTGGGTAAATTAATTAATTATCTCTATCTATTAAGCACGTCAGTTGAGATATGTCCTTGAACGATATTTTCATCAATAAAATTCATTTGGTCATAATGATTGTAGACTAATTATACTGAAATTGAAATAATAGTAATTAGAACGTTTTGGTTTAAATACACAACGCATAGAAACCCATTTTTATTTTATAGAGAAACCACCCAACAATATACTAAGAACAGAAGAAAATATAAATATTACGCAAAATTTCATTTCGTTAGTAAAACATGAGAGTAGTGCAAAAGCATATGTATGAAAACCTCCGACATTACACAAAAACTTAACATTAATAACAATTGATTAAACTTTCTTAATACAAATATGGCATTCAAATAGACTAGTTAAATGAGTGTTAAAATTATTTCGTAACTTGTCACAGCCTTTCGAACTGAAGCAAAAAATAAATATTTTATTTAAATTCTTTCAGGTTTAGCACACTGGTTACTTGAAACCACAGTAACTTATCATCTGTTGTCTATAATTTATTTATGATTTATCATATATCAAATGTACAAATGGAAAATCAATTAGAGAAAACGGTGCATATCAGAAGATGTCTATTCCAATGTCATAGTATATAAATCATTTATTATTAAAAGCTTTAACTTTTGACAGAAGTAAAATATGATTACTATTATTTGAAATAATATTTACATTGGAACAAAAAGCGTATGGAAATATATGACTTTATGTTCTTCTTCTTTTGGCTTATAACCCTTGGTGGGTTTTGGCTTGCTCAACTATGTTCCTCCATCTGTCTCTATCTACCGCTATTCTCCTCCAGTTTCCCATTCTTAGATTTTTCAGGTCTTCTTCAACATCGTCTATCTACCTCTTCTTGGTTCGCCCTTTGGTTTTGTATTTTGGGGTTTCCATTTAAGGATTCTCTTCACTATTCTTTCATCCTCCATCCTGTGCACATGTCCTAGCCACCTTATTCTATGGCTTTTTATATATCTTACTATGTCCTCTCCTTTTATAAGTGCATCAATTTCGTGATTCACTCGTATTCTCCACATACCGTTTTCTTGAACGGGGCCGTATATTCTTCTAAGGACCTTTCTTTTAAATGATTTTCATCGTTGTTTGTTAATGTCCATGTTTCACATCCATAGGTTACGACGGGTCTTAGATTTTATGTTTAGTATGTTGCTTCTTATTAATTTTAAGTAGGCATAATAGCATTTATTTCCTTTCAAAATTCTTGCACTTATTTCATCTTGAACGTTACCATTATTGGTCATTTTGGCCCCTAAAAAATTAAACATCTTGGCGCTTTCAATTTGTCTGCCGTTTATATTAATATTTGGCGGTGTATTGGGGGTTTCCTGCAGCAATACATATATTTGGTTTTGGCTTGGTTCACTTGTAGTCCTCCTTTATTTACCTGTGGTTCAAGATCTATGGGGGTTCGATTCAGAGAGGCAAAGTCTCGTGCAATTATTGTAATATCGTCTGCGTACCCAAGTAATGGTGCGGTTTTGTTTACAATGTTTCCGGTTCTATTTATCTTTCTGATAGCTGCTTCTAGTACTAGATTGAAAGCACTGCCGAGAGAGCATCTTGTCTTACGCCGGTTTTTACTTTAAATTCTTCATTGAGCTGCTGTTGTACTCTAATAGTTGCTGTCGATTCTGCCATGCTAACTTCTACCATTTTTATTAAATTTCGGGGTATTCCTAGGAGGGTTAAACTTTGTAGCATTTTCTTCCTGTGCACTTTATCGAATGCCTGCTTGAAATCTATAAACAGATAAAGCATATCTATGTTGTATTTGTAGCATTTCTCCTGTATTTGTCTTAGTGTAGACAGGTGATCTATGGTTGACCTATTTTTCCTGAAACCATATTGGTATTCGCCTAGTATTTCCTCTGAATAGGGTGCCATTCGATTATGGATCACCCCTGATAATATTTTATAAGGGACACTAAGTAGTGTTATTCCTCTATAATTACTACAAACAGACTTATCACCTTTTTTGTGTATTGGGAGGATGATTCCTAGTTTCCAGTTCTTTGGCATCTCTTGTTGCTCCCAAATATGTAGTATCAGTTTGTGCATTTGTCTCGATAGTTCCTCTTCTCCATTCTTTATTAGGTCTGCTACAATTCCATCTGCACCTGAGGCTTTCTTGTTTTTCAGGTCTTTTGTTACTTTCTTTACCTCTTCATACGATGGTGGTTCTACTTCCGGTTCTGCACTATAGTATGTCATTTCATTCTCCTCTTCCTGTCGTTAATGTTCTCCTTCTAGTACCTCTTCAAAATATTCTTTCCATCTTCTGAGTATATCCGGCTTTTCCATTAGGTTCTTTCCGTTTTTGTCCTTACATATGTTTAGTCGTGGTGTGAGTTCTTTTGTATATTCTTTAACGTTTTGTAGAACTTTCTGCTTTAAGATCTTTTATTACTTTCTATTATCTCTTCCAGTTTTTTATTCATTTCTTCACATTTTTTTCTCCGGCAGATTCGTTTTGCTAATCTTCTTTTATTGTTATATTTTACCTGGTTAGCTCTTATGTCTCGTTGTAGTGCTTTTTTCGATGCATCATTTTCCACTTTCACAGCCTCTACATTCCTCATCATACCAATTATTTTTCTTTTTATTTACTTCTCCCATTACTTCACCAGCGACTTTTGTTATAGTTTCTTTGATTCTGTTCCATTCCTCGTCTATACTTAGTTGTTACCGGTGCTCATTTTCTAGGAGTTTTTTTTCAATTTCTCCTTGGTTTATCCGTTTTACGTGGCCATTTCCTAATTTATCTACATCCCATTTTTTGTACTTGTCATCCGTTCCGTGTTTACAATTGATATTTATTGATGTTATCAACTCCATATATGATGATACCTAATTTGAAGTTAGGGTATCACCAAATTTCCATGCGACCTTGCAATCGGAACAAAATAGCCTTTGTTTGCCCTATTGGAACGTATCGATATAACGGGATATTTGGATTGGAAAATACCCCTCTACGTTCCAATGGATAATCGATAAATTTTGAGCACTGATGCAACTTGCAACGTTTTGGGGATAGTTTTACTCTAGGGTCTTAATTCTCGAAATCGGGGAACAGCGTTCTCATTAGATTCCTCCTGAAGTGCCTAAAACCGTATTCTTGAACACAAGTGATCATTCACATCACACGATAATAAGAGAACATGCCTCTACGATTTTTTGAGGGAATGGAGCAATCGCATAGGAGAATACCTATCGTGTCCCCTTTAATTTTCGACTTAGCGGGTGCAATCCACAATGTGCCATCCCTCCTTTTTCCATCGTGGCACTGCGCGATATTTCAGCTACTGCCACTTCTACCTAATGATCATTTGAAAATTACATGTTTGAAAGATTGCATCAATTTGGTAATGTGAACGTTCCAGTTTTCTTACGCTCGATTATTAGGCTCCAGTGGGGTACAGATAAACACCTGGTTGAATAAGTTCAAAAACTGAGCACTCTGGTTCAAATAATTGCCACACTACCGAACGCGAAGCCTTGGCCTGGCTTTGGATCATAATCAAATTCAGGGAGTACTTAGAGGGAGCTAGTTTTGTCATTCAAATCCATCACCAGCTGCTAAAGTGGTTGACGTCATTAAAATCAAAAGCCATTAGCAAGACGGTTGCTGACTATTCAACAATATGATATATAAATCGATTATACCCCAGAAATATCAAATTTAATAGCTATTATCCTATCGAAACCGTTAAGCAAACACTTGTGTCTTTAACGAATTATAATGATTTCCCATTTACCGGACATAAAGGTATCTAAAAAACTCTCCAAATGTACTGTTATTATTGGTTTGGAATGGTACATACCGTGATGAAAGAAGTTATGTTGAAACTCAGAAACAGATCTTTAGATGGATTTATTTTTGTAGTCAATTTAGACAAAAAGAATACACAAATATTTGACAATAATTAATATTTGGTAGCAGATGAACAAAATGTTTGCAGGTTACCCTATAATATCATTTTTCCTACCTCAGCAAAAGTGAATCAAGGGAGTTATTGACATGGTTTGATTGTTTGGTATAGGGTTGACTAAAATATTGCTCTCCCTGAGCAGTACAAATACGTGCTCACATTAACTCCAAAAAATGAAAGTGGGCGAGGAGGATTTCCCTTCAAGGGTGGCCATCTAGTATGGCTTTGATGGGTTTTCAAACTCAAACAAATGATCGCTCACCTTTACTATGGGAGATGTGTTAGGTAGAAATATCTGAGATTTACTTCATTCTTGAATTTTCGACTGTTGATATTGTGAGCCATGGGTAAGTTAGAATTTGCTTCCTTCCACAAGGGTACAAATCTATGGTAATTGATAAGAGGAGGTCTGACAAGGAACAATGTTCAATGTTCATAGCAAATTGTACTGTAGGTATATTTTCTCTCCATTAGATGCGGATGGTTCTAGCAAGGACACCTATTTATATTTTCATGTCTCAGCTTTTCCTTCCACGGGGTTGGATTGAGCATGGTAGGCAGACATCAGATGTTTACTTAAATTCTAGACAATTGGCTATGCGTTGCTTAATTACACTTACAAATTATAAACAGAATTCCGTTGACACTAGTACTTCATCAAGGAATTTAGAAGAAATAACTACTAATCGATCAGATTTGTCTCAAACTTTAAAAATTCACTTTCCAGTTTCTGAAAGTAGTTCAGGCAGGTCTATAACCATAGCTCGGATTTGCAGTAATACAGCAGGCTTCTTCTTTATCACGGTATATACCATTCCAGACCAATAATAAGGGCAGTACACTTGAAGAGTTTTGTAGATACCTTTATGTCTGGTAAACGTTAAATCATTATAATTAGTTAAGACACAAGTATTTTCTTAAAGGTTTGGATATGATAATGGTTATTAAATTTGATATTTCTAGGGTATAATCGATTCATATATCATATTGTTGAAGAGTCAGCGACCATCTTGCTAACGGCTTTTGATTTTAATAACGTCAACCGCTTTAGTGGCTGGTGATGGATTTGAATGACAAAACTAGCTCCCTCTAAAACTCCCTGAATTTGATTATGATCCAAACCCAGGCCAAGGCTTCGCGTTCGGTAGTGTGGCAGTTATGTTCAACCAGAGTGATCAGTTTTTGAACTTATTCAACCAGGTGTTTATCTGTACCCCACTGGAGCCTAATAATCGAGCGTAAGAAAATTGGAACGTTCACATCACCGAATTGATCGTTCACATCCCCGGAGCTCTGAAATCGTTCTCTTTGAGGCTAAGTGATGTATCCCGTTAAGCCAATAGATGATGCAATCTTTCAAACATGTAATTTTCAAATAGTCATTAGGTAAAGGCGGCAGTAGCTGAAATATCGCACAATGCCACGATGGAAAAAGGAAGGATGGCATATTATGTGCATTGTGGTTGCACCCGCTAAGTCGAAAATCAAAGGGGACACGACTCTATGAAAAGGAGCATTTTTAACACATTTGGATAAATATGAAATGTCAAACTAACCACTAGAGATGACATTTGCCAAATTCAACAGGCATTTTCCTATGCTATCGCTCCATTCCCTCAAAAAATCGTAGAAACAGCTCTAATTAAAACTTAAAAATAAAACATGCGATATCACAAGACATTAGCTCATTTACGATTTAGAATTCTATCCGCTTTTAAAGACTGTAATTGCATTAAGAAACATTTAGATAACATAGTTAGCATAATTTAACTATCCTGTTAAACATGCAGGAAATCTAACCTACGCTTTTGCACTGATATGACGGTATACAAAAATAATATCTAAGTCATAAAAATGGGCGCTTGATATATCTTCTTTAGGAAAGAGAGTCTTTTGAATCTATATTTACCATTACTGCAGATAAATTACATTAGTTCATATCACTTTAATTATGCACAGTCACATAAGTTTGTTTCATAATAATGTCTAACATGTCTTCGATCTTCTATCGCATGGCAGCCGCAAATGTGGCAATAAGAAGTAAAACAAGTTGACTTGCTATACACATGGCACATGATTTCCTCATTAAAATTGCGTCTACGTTGTCACCTGCAACATAAAAGAAAATGTCAGTTGGAATTGTAAAAGAAAAACAGTTTTCTAAATTTAGGAGCAGTGTAAAATTTATTATTAAAACAGCAATACATGAGACCGTAAGCAAAATGGAATCAGATAAGTTATTCGACAAACTGTGATTCTGCGGTAGCCCTTTTATTTTATCACTGTTGGTTATATACTTGATCCGAATGTTTACTACTTCTTCGCGCCTTCTGTCAAGATGAAATTTACATATTTTATGGCTCCGTTTTTTTGTCTGTGGTTGTAAATAATTTTGTTACTTAAATATATGTGTAATTTATAGTTAATTTTTTTAATAGAAAATCTCAGTTTAAGTTTTATATATTTCGATACACCAAATGGCTATTCGACATACTGACGTTTACATTTGCTTGTACATAAAATTCTATGGTGTAAGCAAGTGGGCATACAGCAACTATACAAGTGTAGATTAGGTCAAAATATCACGATGACATATCTAACTTTAAAGAACTGCGGCCTATTAATATTTTGTCAGTATTGTCTAAAGTGGTAGAAAAAATTATGAATTATCAAATTCGCGATCTTATTAATATGTATAATATCCTACCTCCTCATCAATCCGGGTTCCGCGCGGGTTATAGCTATACAACTGCTTTGCTAGGTGTTATTGATGAGATTGTAATGGATATAGTCTCCGGAAAAACAACAGCTTTAATACTATTAGATTATTCAAAGGCATTTGATACGATTAGCCATGAAATATTATTCTCTATTCTACGTTATGTTGGATTTTCATGTAGTGCAATCAACTTTCTTAGAAGTTGACAAGACAACAGAAAGATAATGTGTGGTGTACCACAAGGATCAATCCTTGGCCCATTGTTATTTTGTATTTATACATGTGACATAACAAATTGTTTAAACAGTTGTAGAGCTCATTTATATGCAGACGATAGCAAATTTATTTTTCATTTTTTCATGCTGATTTCAATCTGGCTAATGACATCATTAATACTGATCTAAAGAAACTAGTGAAAATGTCAGAGCGTCATAAACCATACAAAATCATCTGTTCTTATATTTGGAAAGTACAAGGAGCGAATTGAAGCAGGTATAAATATTACAGTAGGTGATAAGGGCTTAGTATGTACTTGAGTGGCAAGAAATCTTTGTGTTGAGCTGGACACTGATTTACGATTTAAAAAACACATAAGTAAAAGTACACAGAAGGCATTCGCTAATTTAAAATATTTATACCCTCACCGTCATTTTCTGTCTCAATCCCTTAAATTAAAATTACTGATATGCGTGATGAGTCATTTTAACTGTTGTGATGCCGTATGTGGCCCTTGTTTGGATAAAGAAAACATTTATAAAATTGAGAAAATTCAAATGGCCTGTTTAAGGTATATATATATATATATATTGTTATTATACATGATTTGCAGGAAACAACTACTCAGCGGGCAAATACCCCGACCTGCATTGAATTATACCTTACAAATCATGAAAAATTGGTAGCCAATGTCATTTGTCAACTCCCTGACCAGACATAGACCGGTTTCGAACTTATTAGTTCTCATCAGTATGCCATAGGTCATGGAGCAGACAAATGACAGTGGCCAACCTGCTAGTCTTATACAGACTAATGTAAATGGTGTAGTGGTGAGAGGTAAGTGAATTCTCTCATGTGGTCTAATGCTACTATACACCAGACATCATGGATGTCTCCATGGTGCATAGCGACTTGCCATTTTGCAAGTACCGAGAGCGGTGACCTTCAGCCCTTGGTGGACTTAACCCATATACTGTTATTATACATGATTTGCAGGAAACAACTACTCAGCGGGCAAATACCCCGACCTGCATTGAATTATACCTTACAAATCATGAAAAATTGGTAGCCAATGTCATTTGTCAACTCCCTGACCAGACATATATATATATATATATATTAGGGAATACGAACATGTTACACATAAATTAAAAGATACAAAATGGTTAAATATGGAAACAAGGCGGAAGCTCCACTGTACTACATCATAATATCCTTCTAAATAAGTCCCCCCCCCCATATTTATATATCAAAATTAAATACCGCAGTGACGTCCACACCTTGAACTTGAGATTTAGAGGGCTGATATCACCTCCACATTATAGAACTACTTTGTACCCTAGATGCTTTTCATATAACATATTCTTATTATACAATAAAGTACCGTTTGATTACAAAAGTTTTAAATTTCCTAAGTTTAAAATCACGTACAAAAAATTTCTCTTAACCCCTTAAATGAAACTAAGTCATACATATATACCTTACATTTTAAATTGTTTCAGATTAAATGGCCTTCTGTTTATTTCAAGTTTAATTTTTAGTTTAAGATTTTCCATAATTCTCTCCTCTATTACTCTTACTCAGTGAATAATTGAATATTTAGGTATTGTATTGTAAACTAATTTGAAGGACTAACATTTAATTATTTAATTAATGTCCTTTCAGTCCTTTTGTAGCACGAAAGTTAAAATGTAATTTTTTTTCTTTGTAAAAAAATAATAATTGTGTTATGAACTGCAAATAAAAGTTATTATTATTATTATTATATAACCTAATATATTATTGACTTCTACATAAGTTGATAATGTGTATGAAAATTTCTCTCAAATCAATAGAATTAGAAAATTACTGCACCTAAGTTTATTTTCGTTATGTTGATTTTTGAAAAACTTCCGCATCGGCTAAACTTTGTCAAACACAACTAAATAGGTAAAAAGCCACCATGTGACCCACATAGCATCAAAAGTGAAGGTCAACAGTATAATAATACAGTATTAACAGCTTTAGAAGGAAAGTCAAATCCTTACTTCTAACAAATAAAAGTTATAAAAATATAAAATATAGGTATTATAATAACCTATCTGCAAGTGCCTTATGTAAATAAGAGCTCAACAAATTAAACCAAAACAGCTATTCCCCCTTACGAGCGCTGAATTATATGGCAAAATTTGCGCATTTTGTCTCAACACAGTTAGCACTAAAATACAATGACTTGGAATGCTCGAATGCTACGAGGAAGATGCGAGGCCTCCTTCATCTCAGGATGTCATTAACTGCAGACCGGTTTCGACCTATTTTTGGGTCTAGTCAGTGCAAGTGATATCTTCAATGCTGGAGTTCACATCTCATAGACACTGTTAAGTTCCACCGCAGTAGAGCGTAACTAGCGCCATCTCTCAGTAGTCTCGAAACAATCCAAATCGAAAATAAAATTTATAATCATCAATGAATAAGCAATTTTCTGCAGTTAGTGACATCCTGAGATGAAGGACGCCTCGCATCTTCCTTGTAGCATTCGAGCATTCCAAGTCATTGTATTTTAGTGCTAACTGTGTTTAGACAAAATACGCAAATTTTAGCATATAATTCAGTGCTCGTAAGGGGGAATAGCTGTTTTGGTTTGATTTGTTGAGTCCTTATTTATATAAGGCGCTTGCAGATAGGTTGGAATATTATAATTCCTATATTTTATATTTTTATAAAATATCCTAAAATTGTTTATTCAGTGAAAATAAAAGTTAATTAAACTTGTTTATGCCTTAGGCTTTGCGTAATTCTTATTATCATTACTATGACAATTATTACTGATATATTTGGCTGTGTTTTATTTTCAATTCAATCTAATTGATCTTGTAAAACAGCCATATTCATTATATTATGCTATATGCTGCTAATTGCTACTTCGGAGGTTACGTGGAAGAGCAACATAGTTGAACGAACGTCATATAACTTGTAACAATTATTGAATGAAGTAATAAAGACATATAATTATTATTATAAGTAACAACAACAGCCCTATAACACTTGGGGAGGCGGGAAATATTTTTACAACCTCCTGAAGGGGTAAACAACATCTTAAAATCAACTTAAATATTTATTTTAATGTAGAGCAAGGGTTGTAGGTAATAATATAAGTGAAAATAAGATACGTACACTCTAGAACATTCCGGGAGGCATAGAAAAGTTTTTTACAGCTCGCTGGAGGGTTAAACCACTTTGTGTTATTCAAAAATATTAAATATTTATTATAATATAATACCCGAATGTCTAGAATATAAGTGTAAATAACAGAAACAGATTCTTGAATACTCGAAGGCAGGGAGAAATGATTTTGATTTTACAACCCTCTTGAGGCTAAACAACAACTTGTAAATATTGATTTCTAATGTAGCAAACAAATATTATTCTCTATTCCAACCCTGAATTAGGGATGGTTTTTCAAGTGAGTTTGCAAGATGGGCTTTTGAAGGGTAAGTATCAGTTATAGCTTGTGAAATATGTATGGATGCATTCAAAGTCCATTTATACTTTATTTCGCAAGTTATTCTGACATTTCCATCCTCAACGTAGGGGAGATTTTTAAGAAATGCTTGTCAGTTTGGTCACCAGGTGATAACTAGCAATTGTTATTGTAGTATAACTGTAGAGTGGGTTCTTGTTGGTTAGCAATAAAACACGAATTTAACACCAGGCTATATTAACAAGTTCCTGAATATACAGCATTTGAAACAGGGTACTCCGCTCAACGCATGTCATCCCCGCAGTCTCCAACTTCACTCTGGTCTTTGTCCTTTTTCCACCTCTACAGACCGGAATGTTTTGCATAGGCCTTTTCGATTATATTACAGTTATAAAACACTTTGCATCTAAAATGAGTTATTACTTTATTTTGCAGATTATCTTCTAATTTCAAGGCACCCCCTCGTGGGTGTGGTTGTTCAAAAAAATTGCGAATGAGGGATCTGCGTGGTAGTTAGCAATTGAATATTAAAGATTATATTTTTAATTTTTACTATGGGTGGTTTGCCCCTCAAGAGGATTGTATAACATTTTCCACCTCCCTGAGTGTTACTGAGTGTATGCTTGTTTTTCTCTTTTATATCGTTGGCTTACAACCTTGTTTCATATTAAAATAAATATTTAAGGCGGTTTAACGGGGTTGTGTATCCCTCCAGGGGGCTGTAAAAACATTTCCCCGCCTCCCCGATTATTCTAGAGTCTATACCTGTTACTTTAACACCATTTACATTTCATTATCTTTTGGCCGTTCCGCCTAGGGGCAAATAAACGGTTATTTTTAACATTGTCCTTTGTGTATAAACAATATCATCAGATAATCTCAAGCAAAGTTTTACAATAATAAAATAATCATTTCTAAAAACCAATGTAAGACAACAAGGGAAATAGTAGGTAGTAAGCTAGGGGAAACAACTAAAGTGCTAATATTGAACTACGTGAGAATGGTGTTAAAACAGTTGCAAATAAATTTATATCCCATTTTAGTAAAATTTACCAAAAGAAGTTAAAAAAGTACTTTGATAAAAACTTATCTTTACTAATACTACCAATAGGCTGCGTTAATTCTTCTTTCATAGATGAAGTCAATGGAAATGATAAAATAGAAGTTCTACTTAACCTAAAATCGCCATATTCAGCTGCCATTGATGGATTCACAAAAAAATGATTGACTGTCAGTGTCCATGTAATTAAATTGCTATTAACATATTTAATAATGAAGTCAATAAAATATTGTGTATTTTCCCAAATCCTTAAAATGGCCAGCGTTTTACGTCTAATAAAAAAGAAAACAAAAACCGCCATTTTATTGAAAATTATCGACAAATATCAATGATGTAGTAACTTCAAAAATTAATTGAACGAATTTTGTCTCTTCCTTTGATTCTAATAATATTATTACTTCGATTCAACGTGGATAGAACATAGCAAATAGATGAATTGAAACAACTTCGTATAATCTACTACTGTTTGTTTAAACTCGTCCAGATGCAGGAAAATATGCAGCAGTAAAGTTAACAACCGACGCGACGGATACAAGAAAGGAATGTTTTGCTGGGAGTTCCTCAAGGAACAGTACTCGGTCCATTGTTGCTTGTGTTATATATTTATGATTTATGTGAGCATATTAGGGAAGGTATAATAACAATGTTTGCTGATGACACCACAATCATAATGCAGTTAAAATCCTCATATTGCTATGCGTTTACACAGTCGTATATCATTAAATATTGTATCTGCAGTCAGGGGGCCGATGCTAAAGGAGTATTTGTCTGTTAATAATGGCTTCTAAGGCGAATATTTAGTTTAAAATCAACAGTCATGTAGAAATACATTTATGGCGAACAACTCTACATTTCAAACAGTCGTCAATTTACAATTTTGTTACAATGTATAATATATTGCCTATAATGATATTAAAATCGTAATTAATAATATTAATAAATTTTTTTTATACATTCATTTAACGTCGGCCTATTTCCACTAATGAGGCGTAACACCGATGCCTGTAGACGAGCTACCCCCAACCAGGAATTTTGCCGAACCTCTTCCATTAAGAAGAGTAGGGATCTTTTACTTGTCTAACATTTAATAGGCAAGGGACCGACGGCTTTACATCCCCTCCGAAGGATGGTATATCCCCTATACAACCCTCGCCTAAAGTTGTATAGCTTCCGCGCATACACTGATAAACAAGCCGCTGGAAGATGTGTGAGGCGAGGATGCGGTCTTCGTTAGGACGGTCACCTATCCAACTACTAACTGCGCCTAACGTTGCTTTACATCGCATATCGAAATATGTACATAGTAAAGACGCACCTACGCTCGCACCTATTAATAAGTTGAAAGACGAAGCTAAAACATATTTAATCCATCAGGCATTCTACGTTATTAACGAGTACCTAGTGCTCTAAGTTCTATTATTTAAATGTTTATAAATTCTTATTGTGTATATGTATACTACATATAATTTTGATGTTGTAATAATTTTATATTGTATTTATATTACATATTTTTATAATTACTTTCTATATTTCTCAGTGTCGACTTACTATAATGTGCAATATTGTATATTGAAATGTTTAATAAACAATCTATCTGTCTTTGGTATATCGTCTTATATAATTATGCGTATAAATTTGATACATGCCACTTTGTGTATAGCCTTTATATTTTGGATAAGTATTTGGTACCTATCTAAATTTTTATTTGATCACATAAAAAGTAGACTGAGTACATTTTTCAATTTTATCTTAAATGCTTAAATGCGTAACATCAGTTATATATGTGCTCATTTTGTAGCCACCAAGGTCACTTGCTACTACTCCAGACTTTCTTTTATGGGGTTTGTATTCAAAAGTGTTTAATAATCGCCCTCAAGCCCCTCAACATTTCAATTGTATGAGTAATAGGGCTGATAATTTTATAAAAAATAATGCACAATTTTTGCGAACGTCTAATAAAATGGATTGAAGGCGGGACAAGTATTTGCCATGTCATAATATGTTATTTTATAAAATAGTTATATGTCAAACCACATGACATAATATATACAATGTGTTCACGGCAAGGCGGTATTATAAATGTAAATGACAACTTTCTTTGGATTACAAACACAATTTTATGTATTCTGCTCTTGCTTCACCCAAAAAATTATTTCTAGTATGTTGGACTTTAAAAAATGTAATAAAAATCGCATCAGGTAAAGTGCTTTTTCTGTGCGAAATATTGAAAAATTTTATGAGAAAAACTTGCTCAGAATTAAAAAATATGACGCTGTACCAAATTACAGAAATAAATACTTTTTTTTTATTAATACAATTTTTTATTTTTTGAGAAGAATATACCATGGAAACAAAAATAAAAGTTATCCGTCTTTGTCTCAGAATAATTTATTGTTTGTACTAAAAATGTCAACTTTACAAGAAAAAGTTTATCTAGTACTATGTTATGGCACTGGCGAATCTAGCATGAAAAATGTGATTTCAAAGTTTAACGAAAAGTTCCAGAATGTTGTCCTAACGATAGAAAATTGTGAAAAGATTTAAGAAAACCGGAAATGTAAATAAGCAGGCTAGACAAAAGAAACAGTACAATGGAGATGATGCAGCAACAGCAACATTATTAGCGATGGGTTTTCTTAGAGAGAATAAAAAATTATCTTTAAGAAAGCGCGCTAGTGATGTTGTCGAGGCCAAAAAATGCTATTTAAATTAATTAAATTCAATCAATAAGTCACAATTTATAGCTTAGCATCGTTACACATTCATATCTCAGCTCGAATTAAATACAACGCAATAGTTATTAGCCGTTACTCGAGTCCGAGTATAAAAATGTTACAGTCGATAAATTGTGTGCAATAAAAAACAAGTAAAAGGTGTAGTCTATTGTAATTCCCATTCATCTACGGTGCACACGACTATGGCTATAGAGGCCAATTCGGGAGAGCACATGTCGACCGCAGTCAGGACAAACATAGACCTGGCTAGGTCTTGGATTCGGCCTTCTTGCAGCAACATTTCCTTGATAGCTGGCCACAACTCCTCGCCATTCGGTTCTGTCCGCTGCAAGTTGTTCCCATTGCTCGTCTGGAATACCGCAGGATTTTAGATTTTCATGGAGAACGTCTTTGAACCTCTTTCGTTGACCGCCACGCCTTCTTCTACCGCTTAGCAATTCACCATAAAGTGTACATTTAGAA